>JAJOZX010002601.1:187500-622500 GCA_023014485.1 Bathynomus jamesi
CCGACCCAGGGAATTGTACAGAGAGAGCACAATCTCCTTGTTCCGAAACTGAAATTGCCTCCTAATATAACCCAACAGCTTCTGGGCTTTCTTTTCCACCTCTACGCACTGTTTGGTAAACTTAAGGTCGCTGCTAATTAGCACACCCAAGTCCTTTTCCAAATCAGTCGCCTCAATATTACTCCCCAACATCGAGTAGTCCGACTTGGGATTGGCGTAGCCAATGTGCATCACCTTGCATTTACCTAAGTTAAACGGCATTTGTCATTTTTTGGACCACTCTCTTATCCTACCTAGGTCCGCACGCATTTGCTCGATTGCCTCGGGCGTCCCAACATTGGCCCCCAAGCTTGGTGTCATCAGCGAATTTTGCGATCCTACTGACGATGCCACCGTCGATATCATTTATGTAAATGATAAACAACAGTGGCCCCAAAACGGAACCTTGAGGAACCCCACTAGTGACCGAGGCCCAACCCAAACTAACCCCTTTAATTACAACCCTCTGCCGCCTATTCTTCAGCCAGTTTTCAATCCCCCTCGTACTTCCCCACCGATACCCAACGCGCGCACTTTCCCCATTAGCTGGCGGTGAGGTACCTTATCAAAGGCTTTCTGAAAGTCGAGATAAAGTATATCAATCGCCCTACTCTTCTCATACTCACTCAACATGACGTGGAAAAACTCGAGCAAGTTGGTGAGATACGCCCTATGCCGTCTAAACCCATGTTGGGAGTCCCCAAGCAGCTTGTACGAATCCAAATGGTCAACGATACTATTCGCTATTATTCCCTCTAATAATTTACCTACAACCGAAGTGAGACTAATGGGACGATAGTTCCCTGGACTTTCGTGATCCCCTTTCTTAAAGATAGGGGTCACGTTGGCTTCCCTCCAGTCACCAGGCACCTGGCCCGTCTCCAACGATTTGTTGAAGACTGTAGCCAGGTGGGGAGCCACCTGGTCGCGCACCTCCCACAACTCTCTTGGGAGGAACTGGTCTGGCCCAGGAGCCTTAAACGCGCTCAGTTTGTCTATTCTGTCGGCAACGACTGTCGCGGTACACCGAACACTATCCAGGCCAGCACCTTCGTGCCTGACGCCTGGCTCGGGGATGACGCGGGTGTTCTCCCTGGTGAACACTCCCGCAAAGTACTCATTAGCACATTAGCTTTCTACTATTAACATAACTGAAGAACTCCTTAGGGTTCCCCTTGCAGAGGCTTGCTACCTGTAGTTCTTCGTTACGTTTGGCTAGCCTAACCTTCGCCTTCACTTCCCTACACAGGCGGACATACGCGGAGAGAAAGAGAGAGACCCTAAGATTCATTCTAGGTTAGTCCCCAAAAAAGATTTAAAAAAAACGCAAGCGAAAATAAAGAATACCAAAAACTTATGCTGTGTATGAGTAAAGCTCTGACACAGGAATAGCAGTAGTAAAATATAGAACAAAGAAAGCTCTCCTTCATTCGCCAACCGCTGATGACAGAAAGTAGTTGTGAAAGAAGTTTTATAGGAAAGTAGGAGAAAGTATAATGAAAAGAATAGCCCCAGAATTCTTTCACACTATGCGTACACTTATCTCGTGTACCCAATTACGCATTGGAGGACAGTAGAAAATAAAGGATAGCATGAATGCTGAACTAATTACTCAATCTACACCACACATTTTTTTAAGCAAGTTTAATTATTTATGTACAAGAAGTCATCATTTCATCGTTGCCTCATTTCTTCGATGAATGCCAAGGCCATCGCGCTAAGAGACTTGCTTTTAAAATTACTTATTTAAATTGCCATATTTCGCTCTGGAACTACTTAGATAAAGGAGCACTGATCCCCCCCGACAGTGCACAAATATGTACTTTTTCTTCTTTTTTTTTACAAAATTTGGTTACTCACTTTTAAAACTAAAATTCTTTTCTAATTAAGTGTCTAACTTGAAGATGAATCTGTCTATTCGGAGGTTTTGACTCCCAAGAATTCCCATCCTCTGACGACAACTACTGCTCTGCAACCAGACCAGACCAGCATATTCTAAATATGGCCCAACAAGCGACTTATATAATGGCAAAACAATATCATTAGATTTATATTCAAAATTACGAGAAATAAAACCAAAACTTAAGAAGCTTTTACTGCTCGCTACTGAACATTTCTTTGCGAATTTCAAATCCTTAGTAATAATGGCACCTAAATCTTTTTTCCTCAGAGGCTTCATTTAACAAACTATTTCTCATAACATAATTAAATTTACTCTTGTAATAACCTTTAGACATGAATTTACATATTTTAATCTACGTTAATTTCATTTGCCACCCATTAGACCACCACCGATTTATTACGATCCCGCTGTAAACTTTTTTTGTCCGATAAACTAATTGTTTCACTCACAATTTTAATATTGTCAACAGATTTACAAATTTTACCCAATAAATTAACGTCCAGAACTTTAGCATATACTATATACAGGGTGGACAAAAAGTCTGGACACCCGCTCTAATGTAAAAATTAGATATGTAAATATCTTAAGGGGGTGCCCAGACTTTTTACCCACCCTATTGCGGGCAACTTTTTCAGTGTAAACGGTTATGCCAGTAAGAAATAGAACCCCATTTACGGTAATGAACATGTTACTATCCTCTGGAATAAAAGGTGTATGTTCAGTCGTTAAAACTGATGTAAAAAAGTTATTTAAAATTATAACTATTTCCATATAGTTATTTACTACGTTACCGCTTGAATCTACCAATGATCCACTCTTTACCCTCAAAGTTATTTTATTACCAACATAATCGTAAAACTTTTTCCTATTTTCTTTACGTTAATTAGTTACGTGAATTTTAAATTCGCTTTTAGCGTTTCTAATTACAAATTTAACTTTTCTACATAAGTATTAAAGTATTAAGTATTAAAATTATGTTGCGTACGCGCTCCCTTTTATGCCTCTTGTATGAGTAGACTACATTTCTATTTGCGATTGCTTTTCCTATATCATTATTACACCATTTAGGTTGCGCATTGAATTTACCTCTCTTGACTCCACAAGATACACAGTGCGCGTCCAAATTTAGGAATAGATCCTTGAATTTACCTCTCTTAACTCCACAAGATACGCAGTGCGCGTCCAAATTTGGAAATAGATCCTTGAATTTACCTCTCTCGACTCCATAAGATACACAGTGCGCGTCCAAATTTAGGAATAGATCCTTGAATTTACCTCTCTTAACTCCACAAGATACACAGTGCGCGTCCAAATTTAGGAATAGATCCTTGAATTTACCTCTCTCGACTCCACAAGATACACAGTGCGCGTCCAAATTTAGGAATAGATCCTTGAATTTACCTCTCTCGACTCCATAAGATACACAGAGCGCGTCCAAATTTAGGAATAGATCCTTGAATTTACCTCTCTCGACTCCATAAAATACACAGTGCGCGTCCAAATTTAGGAAGAGAGCCTTGAATTTACCTCCCTTAACTCCACAAGATACACAGTGCACTTCCAAATTTAGGAATAGATCCTTGAATTTACCTCTCTCGACTCCACAAGATACACAGTGCGCGTCCAAATTTAGAAATAGATCCTTGAATTTATCCCATACGCTCAGAACACTATCAACCGCTATCAGTTCAGTCCAATTTATGAAATTTAATGAACAACTAAAATCATGAAAATTTACTCTCCTAAAGTCAGGCACCTTTTTTAGAAGTTACATCTTTAGAAGTTTTGTACAATAATTATATCTAACTGAACACTAACATTAACCGTCTTTTGAAATGGCCGAAGATAATCTCTGAAGTAAAAAAGACCCATAATCCCATTGTCTATCTCTCCTATCTTTATAATAGTTTTTAGCCTTTAATATGATTTCTCTCTCTCTCTCTCTCTCTCTCTCTCTCTCTCTTCTCTCTCTCTCTCTCTCATAGGAGAGAAAGAGAGCTACTATTATTATTAGTAGTAGTAGTAGTATTAATCGCAAGTCCAGATGACAAAGAAAACCTATAGAACAACGTGAAATTCGAACCACGGGTCATTACATCATCTGAACGCATAGTGTGGTAATCCAATCATCTCCTGAACAGGTTCGTGTCATTAAACTTCGCTGCGTTTATGGCACCGATGTATAGCGATATGGCCAGAACAAAACTCTGTAAATATGTGATAAGTGTTTGCCAATACTAATTTGCGTTTCCTTATAACCCAAATCGACTCCGCAATGAAGATTATCAGAAATTAATTGATTTCAGTTTGATCATTAATTAATTATTGATTATTATTAGCCTTCTAGAGGCGATCAGGACTGTTTTATTATGAGAAAAAGGGGTTCGATTTTATCAGTTCAGAGGTTTCCTCCTCACAGAATGAATTTAATGAAACTTATCCCTTTCGTCGATTCATCCGTATTTACAGGGTGTCCCATAAGTCTGGTCTGATAGGAAAGTTTATTTTAAATTAAATTTACAAAAGTAATACATTAGGACTAAAACAAATGTTCAATTGATATCTTGTTTTGGGACCTTTTTTTTGTTGCACGTAGAATAATACGCAATGGCTAATATGGAAGTGAGTTACACTCGTGAGGAAAAGGCGGAGGCCTTTTCCTCATGAGTGTAACTCTCTGATGAATAACTTGGACAGTTGGATTGTCTGAGTTTTGAATTCTTTGAATTAAACTGTATTGAAAAGCGTCTTGTTACCTCCGAGAGGCTCGAGACGTTGTGGATAGCGAACATTTGTGAGCTGAGCATCTTGAAGATAACTTGTGCAACAGTCTGAACAATCAGCTATAAAGCAAATTTAGGGTTCTGCAAAAACCCTTTTTTGTACTTAACCCACAGTTGTTGCAAATGGATATTAGTGCAGAAGTATGAAAGAGTGTCCTTAGCTTCATTTATAAAAAAAATCTGAAGTTCATCACAATCATGTCTGCTTTAGCACAGAAACTTCAATATTGTTTTCTTATATCTGAGTTATCACTCAAGGAGCTGGTGATATTTGACCCAGATACTTGAATTCTTGTATCTGCTATATTGGTTCATCTCTCACTTTAAAAATAAACGAACTCTCCCCGCGCTGTTAAGGATTTTGAGTAACCCATTTTCAATAACTTAGCTATTTGTGCCTCACTAGACACTCCATCAATTGTTGATGGGATGACATTCTTCTCACCCATTTCCTTTTTAACAAATTTCCAAAATATATTATCACCATTATTTAAGTTAGTCTCACAGCCTTTTGCTGCTCGAATGGGATTTTCTTCCTGTTTACTCCGTCTAACGGCTATGATGAGCTCTACTTCTGGTCACATTCGTGTAAAACTGGCCCTATTCTCGGTCGATCAAAGAGAGACTATATATTGTAAGCACGTTTTGATTCCCCTTTAAAGGGATCAATCAGATCATTCAATCCAGAAATAATTTTAGTATAGCAATTGTGTTAATTTGATCATAGGCATTGCTGCTTACTTTCATAAGGAAACTATATCGCTCTAATACTATCGCTATGTGCTTAAAATGAAAATCATTTGGACAGAAGTTACTACGGGCATGTTACGATATATATATGTGTGCGCGCGTGCGTGTGTGCGCGTGTGCGTGTGTGTAAATAATGCTGTTGAGGTAATAAGTGTCAAAATGAGATATAATTCTGAGGAAATTTTGTCTTAACGAGCGAAACTTTTCAACTTCAAGGATGGACCAACTTTGTTTCGGTGGGAACTTGTTATTGCTCCACTTTGCATGACTGGGGGTCTCCGGGGGCGGAACTTTTTGAGGTTGAAGTGACGCTTGCACTTCCGACACGCTCCTGCAACTCGTTATTAACGCGAGGTTCGTATCGAGAACAGTGTCGAAGCAAATACTGCGTCATTATCTCTATCATACTTTGGGTATACCAGCGTGATATGCCCATATTCCTGGAAGTCCAAGAAACGCCTAAAGATTTCCGCTCTACATTTCGGATGTTGTTCATTGGGATTTTATTACTTGGACCATTTCAAAAATTATTTTGTTTACATTATTACATATACCATAAAATGGCGGTATCATCCTTGGTTACTTTGGTTTAGCTTCCGCCTGAATTATTCATTCTGACGAAGGTCAAGCTTGTCACTCCACCTTAGACCTACAGTTTAACGTGGAATCCGAACCACGCCCCACCAGCAGCCTAGCGTCTTAACCCCTAGGCTACCCAGGGTACCTATTTATCTACCAACCAATTTTTTTTTATTGTGCGGAAAGATGAACAACTGGGTTTTGCTGTGCGCCGCCTGCTGTCACCGGGTCTCGATCCCGGGGCCGATGGATTCGTAGTCAGCGACGATAACCACTACACTACCTAGGCGCATCCCTCTCAATGTCACTCCCATTTCAGGTCATACTCATTTTTATCCACGGTTTTCCCCACTTTGGTCCAGGTTAGGTTAGGTTAGGTTAAACTGAGTTAGGTTAGAAATATAAGACCCTTCTCATGTGGCGCCTTTACCGCGAATGCGAATGGGATTTACTGTCGTCCTCAAATAGATAAACTCTTCTCAGATACGAGTATCTATCTCACTGTGTATTGTCACTTGGGGACCGCGAGTGGGAGTAAGAATGAGTGGGGAAGTAATCAATACACCTACGACAATTGTTTGTATTTCAGATAGGCATCGTTGAATGCAAATGAAATCCACATTCAACCTTTTGAGGATTAGAAAACGCTATTGTTTTTTTTTTTTTTTTTCTGCAAAGCCTATTTGAACGATCCATTGTTGCCAGATTTTGTCACCGGAGATAAAGCGAACCAATTCACTATATTGACATTACACAATTTTCTCTTGAATACATTTGCGGAAAAAGAAAATGAGTAATGATACAATATATTTTACTTATTTTGTTATACAGGGTGTCCGAGAATTATCTGTACAAGTTTTGGCTGTTATTAAAAGTCAACCATGAAGTGTAGAAATTCCAGTGTTGTCCCATTTTACAGAGAATCTCATTAAGTGTTTTTTGATACCAAGTTTTGACAAGTTTTTTAGAAATTCCAGTGTGTCCGAAAATTATCTGTACAATTTCATCTTTTAATAAAATTCTTGATAACACACGTAAAATTCTTAAACAAGATTATTTAGAATCTGTATTTTCAAAAGTTTCTTTTATTAAAGTAACGTTGTTACAAACATTCGATATGTGCACCATCAGTGATTCGCAAAACATCCAATCGATAATCCAAATGTTGCCATGTACGCTGCAGCATATCCACATCAATTCGCTCAATAGCAGCTGTGATTCTTGCTTTTAAATCATCAATGTCTGTCAACCGCGTACAAAAAAGAAAAAACTTGTCAAAACTTATCAGAAAAAACTTAACGAGTTTCTCTGTAAAATGGGACAAAACTGGAATTTCTACACTTCATGGTTGACTTTTAATAACAGCCAAAACTTGTACAGATAATTCTCGGACACCCGGTAGTTTACGAGTTATCGTTTATCAGTTATTTTATTTCATTTAGGGTAATCCAAAAAAGTGTATATAGCGTTAGCGTTGGCTCAATAATAATGTTAAGTTAATGATTACTCGAGGCTCGAGGTCACCAGATCTTATCAGATCGTATAAATAATTTTAGTAATAAAGGACATTAATAGAATGAGTTTTATTCTGTTATTAAAACAAAAGAATGAGTGATGAGTGACATTAATATTTGATTTAGGTTGTGAAGCGAATGACGTCATAATGCTTAATAAATTGTTTGCCAAGAAAATGCTTGAACTACACTGATAAAGTCTCGTAACAAAATGGAACAAATGTGTAGTAGCTAATTAATGAAATAACATGCGGCCGTTGATTGCTTCTGTTCATGGTGCGATGTGCCACCTCAACTGAGAAATGAGGGTCGCTCGCGAAGGAGTCTCGACTGGAGGTACGATGTGACGTCATCTTGATCGCGGCTGTGTCGATGGAACAATTGGTTCTTCGTGAGGTGGAAGTCGCTGCGGAAATTGTTGAAGATCGAAAGTGTCTGAAGGTGTTTCTGTACCTACAAAGGTGTTCCCTAAAAATATTTCTAACAAGAAATTTCTGGGAAAAAAAATTTTTTTAGCACCTTGTATATCCTTTCGACCAGATTGACGTTTAGCAAAATTTTCAGGAAGGGAAAATTGATGTTTTTGAAAACTTTTTACATTTTTTTGGTACGAGGAAATTTTAAAAAATAATAAAAAATATAATCGAATGACATTCTCTCTCTCTCTCTCTCTCTCTCTCTCTCTCTCTCTCTCTCTCTTAGATAGAGAGAGAGAGAAAACATGTCTTTGTCGCCGAAACAGAAGGAAAAGGAAGATGAGAAAAAAAACAGCAAAACTAAAAAAGTTTCGTTTCGTTGCCTTGGTTTTTTCCTTATATATATATATATAACCTTTGGTTAGCTTCCGCCCGAATTGTTCATTCTGACGAAGGTCAAGCTTTTCACTCCACCTTAGACCTACAGTTTAACGTGGAATCCGAACCACGCCCTATCAGCAGCCCAGCGTCTTAACCACTAGGCCACCTAGGGTACCCATTTATCTACCAACCACTTTCTTTATTGTGTGGAAGGATGAACAGCTGGGTCAACCAACTAAATTCAGGTAAACTAAAAAAAAAAATATAGAATTTCACATTTTCGCTGAATTTGTGAACATTTATTTTAACAACAACAACAACACAACAACAACAAAAGTTAATATCAAACATTATTTTAACAACATTTCCTCTCGTCTGACAACATTAAAATAAGATTATGGCCCCCGATTTTTCGTGGCAAAGGACTTTCTCCAAATTACACGCGGAAATGGGCATAATATATATATATATATATATGGGATGAATTTCACAATTAAACACGTGAAATGAATGAATGCTGCAAACCACAAGGAAAAAGAAAAACGATTCCAAGGCCTTTCGTGTATTCAGAGCTACACCTCGTCAGGGAATTCCCTGACGAGGTGTAACTCTGAATACACAAAGGCCTTGGAATCTTTTTCTTTTTCCTTGTGGGTTTGTAGCATATACATATATATGTATATATATATGTGTGTGTATATATATATATGTATATATGTGTGTGTGTATGTATATATATATATATATATATACATATATATACATATATATATATATATATATATATATATACAGTATATATCCTAAACAAGTTTCAGGACTGAATATTTCAGGTCTGGTTCAAGATTCTTTTCTTTGTTTGCTCACAGTGACAAGATTGAAGCGACGCAAACTGGCTCTTGATAAGGAACACGTGACACTTGTTTTCCTTCCTGCGAAACTCGTATCTGAATTAGTTTTGCAGTCAAGATTATATATATATATATATTATCTTCTGTTATCGTATATTACCAGTGTAAGCTTTTTTCTTGAAGATGTTCCATGATATTTTTACGTAATGCCAAAAGAATTAATGTTGCTTAAAATGTGAACCTTATGTAGTGTGTGTGTGTGTGTGTATGTATGTGTTTGTGTGTGAAATGTAAAAGTGTTTTCTAAATGTAATCAGTGTAACTCGGAGTAAAGGGTTATACAATATATATATATATATATATATATATAAGGGCGTAGCCAGAATTTCTTTTCGGGAAGGGCTAATATATATATATATGTATATATGATACAAACCACAAGGAAAAAAAACTATTCCAAGGACTTTCATGTATTCAGAAGTATATTCCCTGACGAAGTGTACTTCTAAATACACGAAAGTCCTTGGAATCATTTTTCTTTTTCCTTGTGGATTGTATCATTTATTCATTTGATGTGTTTAATTGTGAATTTCATCCCATATATATATATACCGTATATATATATATATATATATATATATATATATATATATATATATATATATATATATATACAGGGCGTCCCAAAAAAATGTATACACACTTTAACAGCTGATAGCTCAATTGATGTTTCTTTCTTTCCAAGTTAAACCCATTAGAATTAATAATGGCAGTCAGACTAAGCTTTGAACAAAGGAAATTCATTCTAAAATGCTACTGGAAGTGTGAAAACGCAGTTGAAGTGCAAAGACAATTTAGGAGGGAGTTTCAAACAGATCCACCAACGCGACTTACCATCACTCGAATTAGAGATAAGTTTGAAGCCGATGGAACTGTTCAGAATGTCCACAAGAAGCGTTCCGGAAGACCACGGACATCGACAAGCCCCACAAAGCAAGAAAGAGTACTGGAAACGTATCACCAAAGTCCAAGAAAATCTGTGCGGCAAGCGAGTCGTGAGGTAGGAATTTCAGAATCGTCTGTCCAACGCATTTTGAAGCGCTGTCAATGGAAAAGTTACATTCCAAGATTAGTCCATGCTATTAATGAAGATGATGATCCGGACCGAAGAGTGGAGTATTGCGAGTGGTACTTGGCACGATGTGGATGTGGATTGGACGAAGGGTTTCGTAGAATACCCTCCGCGTTCACCAGACCTCACACCACTAGACTTTTTTTTATGGGGATACTTAAAAGACAAAGTCTACGCTATAAAACCTGCAACAGTCGCTGAATTGAGAGCAGCCATTGAACGAGAATGCACACAAATACCAAACGAAATGTTTCGTGATGTTTGCGATTCCATTGCTTCGCGTTATCAGCAGTGCCTGGACCAGAACGGACGTCAGTTTGAAAACAGGCGTTGACAAAACAATTAAATAATGTCTGTAGATTCTATTACATTTTGAAAATGAAATGTATTTTAATAAACACTGCCTTTATAATGTTATAATGTTTCAGACCAACAAAGACCCTAGGATCCACTCATGGCTGGTCTACCTAACTGTGTTCGTGTATTGTGTATGCCCTCCGTGGTGGCGGAGGGGACCTACAATTTTACGTGGGTTCCGAACCACAAGAACATAAGAAATTTATGTAAAAACTGCCGGTAAATTGGCAACGACCAATTTTTACGAAACTAAATAATTATCAATTTAAAACCAATTAATTATCGATTTAAAACTAAAGATAGAATCTCTGATCAAGTCATAATAGACTACTATCCACAAATATGTTACACTCTATATCTATTTATAAAGGACATGCAAATATATCGGATCCAAAGAATCCAGTCAATTTCATTACGGTATCCATCAAGTCACGGTCCATATCGATAGCGGACCAAG
Organism: Bathynomus jamesi; assembly: GCA_023014485.1. Taxonomy (NCBI): domain Eukaryota; kingdom Metazoa; phylum Arthropoda; class Malacostraca; order Isopoda; family Cirolanidae; genus Bathynomus; species Bathynomus jamesi. The sequence goes on from JAJOZX010002601.1 coordinate 198,663, forward strand.
TCAAAATTTACAATCATATACATTACAATATATACACTTACGAGAAAAAGAGTAGGTGTGGCTGTAAAGACTGTACAGTAATGTAGAAATGTGTGTGCACCCATTTTGGGTCTCCCATTTAAAGGTGTTTGTGGGGCAAGTGAAGATCATGAGTTTTTCAATACCTCACAGTACTATGGGGGGCACCGCTCGGCAGAGGAATCTCTTTAAATGGGGTGTGTAAGGACAGAGAGTATCCCCTAACCCAAGACGCTGCCTCCCTATATCCCACAACACTTGTGTTGAGCTGTGGGATCTATCCCCAGAAAGCCTTAATTTTACTACCTTAAACTATACCCTTTCTATCAACATATGCGTCTAATCGATTTTTAAACATGTTTATAGACGTGCTACTAATTACTTCTACCGGCAAACTATTCCAGCTATTTACTATTCTATGCGTAAAAAAGTTTTTCGCAACTGCTGTCTCGAACCTTCTACTTGTCAACTTACACCCGTTATTTCTAGTCCTATTATATTGAGATATTTCGAAAAAGCTATCTCTATCTACGTTATCGAACCCATTCATAATTTTGAAAACCTGGATTAGATCACCCCTTAACCTCCTGGTCTCGAGTGTTGTCAATTTAACTCCTTAAGCCTATCCTCGTACGACTTTGACCTAAGCGACGGAATCATCTTAGTTGCTCGTCTTTGAACTCTTTCGATTTTGTCTATATCTTTGCGCATATACGGATTCCAAAATTGGACCGCGTACTCCAAATGGGGTCTAACTAATGATTTATAAAGTGGAACTATAATATCGCGCGATTTGTACTCAAAATTTCGAGCTATAAAACCTAACACTTTGTTCGCCTTATTGACCGCTGCTGTACTTTGTTTCATTACTTTTAAATCACCAGTGACTATAACTCCTAAATCTTTTTCCTGCTCTACGCTTGTTAAATCTTTCCCTGACATACTATACGCAAATTTACCGTTACGCGAACCTATATGCAAAATTTTGCACTTATCAACGTTAAATCTCATTGCCATGTGACTGACCAATCAACGATTTTATTCAGATCTTCCTGAATTTTACCTCTATCTTCGTCATTAATCGCCCTACCACCCAGCTTCGTGTCATCCGCAAACTTTGAAACTGTACTGACTAGGCCGACATCTAAATCGTTAATATATTAAGAAAAAGCAAGGGGCCCAATACAGAACCCTGAGGAACGCCACTCGCTACATTAGCCCAGCACGACTCCGCTCCATCAACGACCACCCTCTGTTTCCTGCCTCGCAACCACTCTTCTAGCCAATTTATTACTACACCCCTGATTCCATGAGCCTTAGTTTTTTCAATGAGTCTTTTGTGCGGCACGGTGTCAAACGCTTTTTGAAAATCTAAATACACTACATCAACCGCCCGATGTCTATCGTAATCGTCAACCACGCTTTGGAAAAATTCTAAAAGATTAGTTAAGCAAGATTTGTTTCGCCTAAATCCGTGCTGCGTATTTCTAACAAGTTTATGGTATTCTAAGTGTTCGACTATACGATCCTTAATTATTGATTCCAAAAGCTTACCTACAACAGACGTTAAACTGATTGGCCTATAATTTCCCGCCGCACCTTTATCGCCTTTCTTAAAGATAGGTGTTACGTTTGCTAACTTGAAATTATCTGGTACGCACCCCTCAGAAATAGACGCATTAAAAATCTTTGTTAGCGGCACAACAATGCTATCTTTTAATTCTTTTAGTTGTATGGGATATATGGAATCCGGACCCGGTGATTTACGCGTTTTCATTTTATCAATATAGCGCATTACTTCCCCTTCACTAACGACAATATTATCCAAAATATTACCATTATCAAAAGGTATTATGTCTATGACCGTAGGGATATTCGTTACATCTTCTATAGTAAAAACTGACGTAAAAAATTCGTTTAGCAAGGTAGCCATTTCCTTGTTTTCAGAGACTAGATCTCCATTTACATTTTTTAATGGACCTAAGACACTTTTTACTGGATTTCTATTATTGACGTATTGAAAGAATCGCTTGGGGTTTTCTTTACCGTCACGAGCTATGGAGATTTCAAATTCGCGTTTTGACTTTTTTATTACACTTTTAGCTTCACGCCTTAGAGTGTGTATACATTTTTTTGGGTCGCCCTGTATATATATAATATATATATGTGTGTGTGTGTGTGTGTGTGTGTAAATGAGTAAAAACATATTCCTAAATGTGTTACAATAATTAAACATCTGCTGAAGGTACTTGGATGGCATACTTACTCATACGTAATGCATAGAAATATCAAACCTATGATTTTATTTCGGGGGCGGCTGAAGCCTCCGTAGCCCCCCACCTGTCTACGTCCCTGTGTATATATATATATATATATATATATATATAAGCAAACAACAACAGGGAAAAGGAAAAAGAAACACGAAGTCCGAGCGCTTTCGTGATATATTCACATCTTCATGATATATTCACATCTTCCCTGAAGATGTGAATATATCACGAAAGCGCTCGGACTTCGTGTTTTTTTTTCCTTTTCCCTGTGGTTGTTTGCTTATTAATAAAATCACGTGTTATTCTATGATTTTACTGCATATATATATGATACACACAGACAGTGCATGGAACAAGGAACTCTTCTGGGATAATTAAATCCACCATGGTCGAATAAGTAATGGTAATGACAAATACCATAGTTTTTCTTTTTCATGATGCTAGCCCGACGTGGGCAACGGGTCACTCGCAAAGAGGTCCCATAAATATAGCTTCCCTCACCAGCTATCTGCAAAGCAGACAGGATCCAGCTTTGGGACATGGATCTAGGGAAAGCACCTAGCCCTGCTACATTGAGAACCTCAATATAAGCAAAAGACTCGCTGCCTTCACGTCAGATTGAATGCATCAAAGAAAAAGGGGTAACTATTATATTTTTAGCCAAAAACCAAAACTTAAACCTCAACTGGCAGAATTGAGCGTCCACTTTTCAAGGCACATAACATGTCCGTTTGAAGATGGGAATGAACTCAGAATGGTCCCCTGAGTTTTTTATGATACACACAGACAGTGCATGGAACAAGGAACTCTTCTGGGATAATTAAATCCACTATAGTCCGAATAAGTAATGGTAAATGACAAATACCATAGTTTTTCTTTTTCATGATGCTAGCCCGACGTGGGCAACGGGCATTCAATCTGACGTGAAGGCAGCGAGTCTTTTGCTTATATTGAGTTCTAAATGTAGCAGGGCTAGGTGCTTTCCCTAGATCCATGTCCCAAAGCTGGATCCTGTCTGCTTTGCAGATAGCTGGTGAGGGAAGCTATATTTATGGGACCTCTTTGCGAGTGACCCGTTGCCCACGTCGGGCTAGCATCATGAAAAAGAAAAACTATGGTATTTGTCATTTACCATTACTTATTCGGACTATAGTGGATTTAATTATCCCAGAAGAGTTCCTTGTTCCATGCACTGTCTGTGTGTATCATAAAAAACTCAGGGGACCATTCTGAGTTCATTCCCATATATATATATATATATATATATATATATATACAGGGCGTCCCAAAAAATGTATACACACTTTAAATAATTATAAAGGCAGTGTTTATTAAAATACATTTCATTTTCAAAATGTAATAGAATCTACAGACATTATTTAATTGTTTTGTCAACGCCTGTTTTCAAACCGACGTCCGTTCTGGTCCAGGCACTGCTGATAACGCGAAGCAATGGAATCGCAAACATCACGAAACATTTCGTTTGGTATTTGTGTGCATTCTCGTTCAATGGCTGCTCTCAATTCCGCGACTGTTGCAGGTTTTATAGCGTAGACTTTGTCTTTTAAGTATCCCCATAAAAAAAGTCTAGTGGTGTGAGGTCTGGTGAACGCGGAGGGTATTCTACGAAACCCCTTCGTCCAATCCACATCCACATCGTGCCAAGTACCACTCGCAATACTCCACTCTTCGGTCCGGATCATCATCTTCATTAATAGCATGGACTAATCTTGGAATGTAACTTTTCCATTGAGAGCGCTTCAAAATGCGTTGGACAGACGATTCTGAGATTCCTACCTCACGACTCGCTTGCCGCACAGATTTTCTTGGACTTTGGTGATACGTTTCCAGTACTCTTTCTTGCTTTGTGGGGCTTGTCGATGTCCGTGGTCTTCCGGAACGCTTCTTGTGGACATTCTGAACAGTTCCATCGGCTTCAAACTTATCTCTAATTCGAGTGATGGTAAGTCGCGTTGGTGGATCTGTTTGAAACTCCCTCCTAAACTGTCTTTGCACTTCAACTGCGTTTTCACACTTCCAGTAGCATTTTAGAATGAATTTCCTTTGTTCAAAGCTTAGTCTGACTGCCATTATTAATTCTAATGGGTTTAACTTGGAAAGAAAGAAACATCAATTGAGCTATCAGCTGTTAAAGTGTGTATACATTTTTTTGGGACGCCCTGTATATATATATATATATATATATATATAAATTTTTTCTTTCCATTTATACAAGTATTTCGTATGTGGCTCGAACCTGACATCAATACTGTATTGCATTTAGTTATAGCTGAACACAGTGCCACGCTGTGGTTAGATCTTGGGTTTGGAAGGATTTGTAGTTAGCATTTGTGCCTTTAGTAGTTAGCATTTGTGCCTTTAGTTTCAGGGTCCAAGGCTCGAGTCCCGTACTGGTATAAATGTGATTTTTTTCCTTAGCGGCTTTATATATATATATATATATATATATATATATATATATATATATATATATATTATATATATATATATATATATATATATACGATACAAAGAGTGCTCAGCCGATGCACTCTAAAAGAAATTAAAATTTGTCCAGCTAACTTAATCATGTTCATTCATGCAAGCAAACGCACACACACACACACACACACACAAAACGGAAATTTGTTTTTACTGTTCCCTTGCCCAATTACCTGAGTAATTAAGTTTACCTTTCCTTCATACGGAGAAGGCGCATAATATCACCTGAGTGGTGTGACGTCAGTGTAATACCATCGAAAGTAAAATGTAGATTCCGTAAGGGGAGCAAGCAGTGTAGAGGCTAAAAATTGACCGATAATCGCCCGCTTACGATCACACTGGGAAGAAGAGATCGGGAACTCTTCAACGTTTGGTCCCCAGATCGGACGACGAGAGAGAGAGAGAGAGAGAGAGAGAGAGAGAGGAGAGAGAGAGAGAGAGAGAGAAGAGAGAGAAGAGAGAGAGAGAGAGAGAGAGAGAGAGAGGATCTCAAACCTTTATAACAACAGGCATAATAAAAAGATGCATGTGTATATATATATATATATATATATATATATATATATATATATCGGTGTAAGGTAATGATGTCTTGGTGTTGTTTAACATTTTATTAACAGCAAAGGTCATGTGACGGGGCTCGGGGACCTACAGCTTTACGCAGGATTCGAACCCATTCTACCGTTCGCTACATTATTCGAACGCAAAGGACAGTTCCCCCATCCAATTACTAGTACATACTCAGATCTAGTGTCGTTCAACTTCGCTGATCTAAACTACCAACGTGGCCACGATGTTATAAACCAATACCATGGAAGCTTGGACATATACACTGTACAGAAGGTTGACAAAATTAAATAGACACCTTTGGTTGTTGTTTTTTTTTTTCCATAGTTTTTGAATTGATAAAAAAGTTATTAAATGCTAATAGATTTTTGAATTACTATTTTTAGAGTCGTTTTCCTGTCCCCTTTCCATTACGTAAAGGTGACACACGTTCTGGCATTCTATTGATGAGCTTTGCCATTTATTCTTGAGGACAATCGTCGTTGCGTCTATTTACTTTTGTCAATCGTCCATAGATGCATTTTTCCCGATATATGGAATAAATTCCTTAACAAAAGAAAATACAGTCTTTCATTAGTTACATAATCCGTTATACCAATTAAGTGCCACGCGCATTTGGGCATTTGATTGATTTAGGGGTCATCATTCAAGAGTTTCTCTTTAGGGAATGAGCAACTTTCGGGCCTAAATTGGAGGAGATTAATTACTTGGTAATTAAGTATTTTGGTAATATGAAGCAAAAGAAGGAGTGGGGTGCCAGTTATTATTATAAGAAGATAAAATTAGGTAAAGTTATTGAAAGTATTTCACTATTGATTTTCAGTTTTAGGGAAATAAGCGTTTAACATTCTTTTATACCATGTTCGTTAGGGTGTGACAGTTGCCCCAACTTTGTCCTACAATGCTGTTCAAAATTTTGGTGTTGCATATTGACATAAAAAATACCCACGTGCAATATTTTGAAGATTCATGCATATTCGAGTGAGCACCAGCAATTTGAAAAATAGCGATTTTGCTTATACGGCATACGCGCCTATATATGAGATTACACAACCATCATAAGGGATATTAACACAAATCATTTGCCTGTCTTAATTAAAAGCTGTTATCACTAACACAAAAAAGTTAATCATTCTTATTCTCTCATGGTACATTAAGGGGTTTTATCATATATTCACAAGGTATTATTTCTCTAGAGCAAGAAACCATGATTTCAGTTCGGAAACAGATGATCGTTTGCGCTGATTAGGAACGCGGAGTCTGTCATTTTCAACTACTTGAAGGACTTCTTGAAAGCGCTCCTCATCCCTGGCAACATTAAGAAAGTCATGGCAAAGTTTTACACCACGCTCTGCAGCCTCATTGACGACCTGAAGCTTGTCCACAACCCGTTTCATGTTCAGGTAGTCGTCATGATCCGCCCATTCACTGGCTGGACTGTGGAGAAACTGATAGGGCATGCCTAAAATGGTGAAGAACCGGCTTGAGTCAGGCCCAATTAGGTCCACCAGGGCAGTGCCACTTTCTGGGACAGGGGGAAGATATGGCTTTCCATAGCCCCCATGACTGAGCCCCACTCTCTTAGTACTTCAGTGCCTTCATGGCAAAGAAGGGCCTTCCTCATCTCCTCTTTTGTCCTTTCTTGTACTTGGGACGAGAACAAAGCCAGTGGGGCCAACTCCTCAGTTAGGTACCAAGTGTGTCTACCGAGTGCCACACGTGCTTTGTCAACTATTGTGGCGTCATATGGGGCAAATTCAGCCAAGGTTTCGACCAAATTCAAGTCATTCAGTGGCGCACTTGCTGGAACGGGGCAAACAATCCACCATGGGACATAAACAGCGACTGTGAACACAGCAAACCGTTCTAACTTGCTGATTTGACTTTGTCACAACCTCGGCTTTGGGAAACTGCTCTTTGATCTGGCCTGACAAAAGAACAATCTTGAGGGTATAGAGCAGTTTAGCCATCCACCTTGCTTTGTGAAGTGCGCCGGGGTAGACCATTGTGAAGTTCACTGGCTCGGATCCTTTAGTTACAAGCAGCAGACAAAGCTCTACCAGCTCCTTGTAGTCGCCACGTGTAAATGGTTGGGCTAGAGATTCACGGAAGAAGTCAGCCATCTCCTGCTGGCGCTCCTCAAACACTCCAGGCATTGCGGGGTAGTAGTATTTCTTTTTTTCATTGTACGCCAGTTGAGAGAAATGGTTCTTGAACCTAGAAATGCAATTATTGGGATTATTGTATTTCGTACTAATCTATAATATTGTTTTAGGGGTATTAAGATTGATATGATCGATCATTTGCTTGGTGTTAGTATATCTTATAAGTCTAATAAAAGAAATTCCACTAAATTTGTTCATTAGATAATAATATTCCTTGTTATTTTGTAAAGCTTATGACTCACCTCTGGAAAACCATTATGTTTGGACTTGAAGAGCCCTCCACTTTCAAGCAATCCCAGCAAACACCTAGGATGACTTCGCCCACATGCCTGCGACAGGCGCACCAGAATACGGCACGCTCTAATTCCTTTTGGAGGGAGACGCAAGCAGCTGTTTTTTGTCCTGAAAAAAAATGTAATTGTAGTTTAAGGCCACCATTTCAGGCACGTGCTTTTTGCAGGTTTCTGTTAAATCATTCACTGTATTTTGGTATTAATGTCGTGATAAATTCACGCTGATGTTTGAAATAGGTTTACCTGTATTGGATGAAGTTGTGTCGAAAACCATACCAACGACATTCTGTTCACACTCCCAATCGACCAGAAGTTGTTTGGTTGCTGTTGATATCAAGTCTCCTTGAACCAGGCCAGCTTTTTGAGTCAAATGCGGAAGAGGTGGGACTCCAAGAAGCTTTGTGCCATTGACACCAGACACAAGAATGGGCAGGCGGTCATCAGTGCCTTTGGAATCCAGCGTATCCATAAGTTTACCATCCCAGTGCACCAGTACTTTGTCTGATGGTTGCCATTCATCCATGATTTTTAAACTTATTTCTGACACGATGGAAGCTCGGTATCGGTGGGCCGTCCTTGCATTTAGATCAGCTTTGATGTATCTCCACCACATGCAGATACAAGGGAGTACACAATTGCACTCAGCTGGGTCGGCGAGATGTTGTTTCGAACACTGCATGAAACAAGTTCTGCCGACTTTAGAATATCATGGGGCACAAAAACTGAAACTCCCTCTTTCACTGTTCTCCGATGTTTTCTCTTTGGTTCAGCAGTGCTGGCCTCATCAATGTCATCGTCCTCATCAGAGCTAATAGGTGAATCAATATCAGCCTGTACATTCTCAGCATGATCACATTGCTCTCTCTCTTGTCGCTTCTCTTCTCGCATCTGCCTTTTCTGTCGCTTCTGAACCTTTTCTGTGAGTACTTTGTTTACCCCAGAGTAGGTAGCTACTCTGTCACTTAGCATGCTTTTCATAAAGAGTATGTCAGTATCGATGGCATCTTGTTCGGCCTGAGTTTTCCCCTTTTTCGCAGCCGCCATGTCTTTCAACACTGTGTTCTTATAAAATTTCATCGTCAGGCTCAATTCTGATTTAAACTTCATAATTCCAGGATCATCAGCCCGTCTTCTATCCTCATTCTTTTTCATAAGCATCATGTAGTCTTTGTCATAGTAAGTTTTAATCACTCGGCCAATATTGTTCCTGCCTGTAATGGTCGGACATTCGCCTTCTGGTAATGCAAAAGCACATTGTCAATGGTGGCAGATAAAGCCTGATCCCAATGCATATCCCGAAGGTTTGCTAACAGACATAGTAAGACCTGCCTATTAGTTGGCAGTTTGCAGCCCTTTATTTCCTTTTCTTCTTCTCGGGGTACGGTGCCCAATAACATTCTGACATACTCATCATATTGCCGTGTATCCATGATTAAATTCTCTATTCACAACATCAAATCACTGTCAAGGGAAAAGAAAAGAGCATCATTATACTTGCTGGTACGACGGTGCTAGCTCAAACATGCACCGATCTCCAAGAACGTTTACAGGGGTGTTTCCTAGATAAATACACAACACTAAAACTTTGAACAGCATTGTAGGACCATTTTTTTATTTTTAGAGGGCAACGGTCACACCCTAATGTTCGTGTATATATATATATATATATATATATATATATATATATATATATATATATATATATATAGGGTGGGCAAAAGTCGCGCATCATAGGAATTTTCAGTGTTGACTATAATATATTATAGGGTATTTAAATTCTGTCCCGATTCATCGATTTGTTGTACCTGGTATTCCATGCATTCAAACCAAGCTCACCCTCTCGCCTATTGTTAATTTCGCAGCCATTCCCTACCTAAAAGAAAAAAAATAATATAATCAACACTGAAAATTCCTGTGATGCGCGACTTTTGCGCCACCCTGTATAGATAGATAGATAGATAGATAGATAGATAGATATAGTGACGAGACTATGATACTATCAGTAAGTGGAAACACATTTTATATATTGTAATAAATTGTGTTGTCCCAGCAATTTTGAATGTACTGTTTCGTCTAGCAAAATTCCTAAGAATAAAGCTTTAAAAAATTACTAATTGGTAGATAACACTGGTATGCATATGAAATTCTTTTGTCTGCTGTGAGGGTTTTTTCAACTCATATTATATAATTCGACCATGCTGAATTCGAAAATGACATTGGTTTTCCTCAATCAGGTCAGGTTTTTTCTCTATTGGCCATTTATTATAAGTCCAATTTTATCCCCAAATTTATTGATTTTTTTAGCTTAAACACTGTAGATACGAGTAATATTATAAGAACACTCGTGAAAAATGAAAACATTGTGTGAATAAATACTTTTATTCATACAATGAATATGGAAAAAAGTTTATTGAGGAAGGAATTAAGTTTTTTTGGCTTTCCGTCTGTTTTTTTCTTCGGGCACGTCTCGCTTCAAACACCAGCAATAGTCCGCCAGCATATTGATATCCCAGTTTCCCTGGTACCTCTCTTCCATTATTTTGATATCTTGGTGAAATCGTTCACCCTGTTCCTCACTATAATCCCCGCAATTTTCAGGAAAATAGTCCAAGTGGGACCACAAAAAGTGCATTTTTATGGACATGCGCGCCCCATGAGCTTTGAAAGCTTCCATAAAGTTTTCGACAACGGACTCGTATTCTGGACTTCTACGCTTGCCAAGAAAATCAGTGACAACTGATTTGAATGCCTGCCAGGCATTCTTCTCAGTTGGAGTCATTGCGTTTTCGAACTGAGTATCCTTGATCAAAGTTCGAATTTGAGGACCATCAAAAACCCCAGCATTTAGTTTAGCATCAGATATATGAGGAAATTTACTCTCGAGATATCGGAATGCTGAACCCTCCTTATTCATTGATTTGATGAAATTTTTCATCAAGCCTAGCTTAATATGAAGTGGTGGGAGCAAAATTTTTGTTGGTGGTACAAGGGGCACTGAAACGACATTATGCGACCCAGGTTCAAAATTCTCTCTGGATGCCCATTCACGCTGTGCATAGTGCTTCTCATCCGCTCGGCTATCCCATTTGCAGAGGAAACATGGGTATTTCGTGTATCCCCTTGCATTCTCAATACAAATGCTACAATCTGAAAAAAAAATGAAAATATTTAAAGAATTTAGAGAATTTGTTCTATCAGATAAAAAAATCTATGCATTGGACTGTATCACTTCTGTGGGGAAGTTAAGTGTTCTTATACGCTCTCAAATAACCTTTGGAAAAACAACATAGTCAATAGCAATAGTTTACTTATGATATTAGTATTACCTTCAAATCTCCACAGATCCTCCAATTATGTTGGTCGTATACGAGAGCATCCAGTAAAATTTTCATGTTATCGTAGCTCTCAGTAAGTTGTACGGAATGTGCTACAGGGACTGATGCAACCCTATTCCCAATGTTGAGAAGTACTGCTTTCAAACTTCGTTTAGACGAGTCTATAAATAGCCTCCATTCTGATGCGTTATATGGCAGGCCCAAGGATTCGATTAGCCCCTCAACATTGCAGCAGTACACTAAGGAAGAGATATTTTCGTGCACTGCAAAAAACTTGCGGAATTCTTCCTCTCGTTTCCTATACCAGGAGAATGTTGTTCCCGGAGCCAGCAAGTTGTCCTCTCGAAGTCGTGAGCCCAAGATCTCGGCAGCTAATTTGGAAAGTCCTAAATCCCTGGTAAGATCATTAAGTTTGGCCTGGTTGAGAGGCCTCGGCTCATTTGAAGCGGTATTTTGAGGTATATACGACTGGGACTGGTCATTGGCATTGGTCATTGATTCATCATCAGAATCATCGAAGTCCAGGGTTTGAGGTGGGTCGGGTATTGGAATTCCAGGACCATGGGGTACAGGTCTCATAGCAGAAGGAATGTCAGGGTATACAACAATGTGTTTATTCTTCTTGTTAACTCCTGAAAATAGAAACACAGAAACATGGATATAAAACTTGCATATGAAATAGAAGAAGCATTCAGACAGTGGCGGCTCGTGAGGGAAGGCTGCGGTCTGTAAGATATGAAATAGGTCGATGGAGTCTGTATATTTTCTTTCTTTTTCATTCATATTGTCACTTCGGGGACAATATGAATGAAAAAGAAAGAAAATATACAATCACTGTATATGTAAATGTAACTTGTATAACAATATGTATGTGTAAATGTATTTTCTATAACAATATGTATATGTAAATGTATGATTACCATTATGGTGAATATTATGCTATATATGGTGAATATTACATTATGGTGAATATTATGTCAAGTTTCATACGAGGATTTCAAAATATTTAAGAAAAATAAATTTATAAGCCCACCTTGGAGGTTTGTCATGCAGAAATAGCAATCTGTCACGTGATCCTTTCCTTCTCTCCAAATCATGGGAATTCCAAAAGGCAAAGATTTCGCTCTGCCTTTGCTCCATCTTCTCAAATTTTCAATGCACGTCTTGCAGCACATATGAGGGGCGAAATTTTTGTCCTGGTCCCCTAGCTTAATTCCAAAGTATGCTCTATACATTGTCTTCACAAATTTAGTGATTTGGGACTGGTTATTTGGCATGATAACCGTCCCACATATGTAGCAGAATCTATTGGGATCATTTTTACACGCTCTATTCATTATGAAATATTTTATCTATATGCCTGAAAAGTAAAAAAAGATATTATACAAGTGAAACAAGTGATGATAGATGTTACTGTTCCAATTCCGCTTTGACAAAATCACGAAAAATTATATTTTACTTATGAGGCCATAGCCGGATAACCTGAGCTGATTGAGAAAAACGGATTGCAGATTCGAAATCAGCAGGAAAAACTCTATAAGAATCACTTACAAAACCCTTGACAGCAAAATTGATGCATACCAGTGTAATATTTATGTAATATTTATGTAATATTTATGTTTCTTATCGCATCTTTTATGGTTTTTAGATATTTCATATCTGTAAGCAAACTTTTTATCCAAAAATCCGCATTGTATTCAACCGGAATGATTCAAAATAATAATAATAGACAGGGTGAGCCAAAAGGAGTGCGGGTTTTTTCTTTAATAAAACATAAAAGCCCTTCAATTCTTTCGACCGACCTTGTGCAAGCCCAAAATGCCTTATAAAATGAACTTCACATTCAGTTTTGTTTTGTTTTTTAACGAGAGGTTTTTTTCGAGTTTAAAACCGAGTAAAAGTAACGGTAAAAACCATAAATTTTTGTAAATCGAAAACACGAAAGAAGTTTTTAAAGAAATAAAAAAAAACTATTCAAAATACAGAGGGTTGACACAAGTAAGTAGACACTTTTTTTTTTTTAATCAATTATTTTACTTGATTATAAAAGTTAATAAATACTAGTAAATTTATTGCATTAATAAATGCAAAGGAGAAAAACACGCTTTTTTAATATATTAATTAAATTAATTTATTATTAAAAGAATTTAGTAATTTATGATGCGCCTCGGTGGTGTAGTGGTTAACGTCGCTGACTACGAATCCATCGGTCCCGAGATCGAGACCCGGTGACGGCAGACGGCGCGCGTCAAAACCCAGCTGTTCATCCTTCTACACAATAATGGGTACCCTGGGTAGCCTAATGGTTAAGACGCTGGGCTGCCGATGGAGCGTGGTTCGGATTCCACGTTAAACTGTCGGTCTGAGGTGAAGTAACAAGCTTGACTGACCTTCGTCAGAATGAACAATTCGGTCGGAAGCTAAACCGAAGTTATTTATTGACGTTTATAATCAAATCAAAAAAATTTTCGAAACAAAAACAAAAGCGTCTACATACTTTTGTCAACCTTTTGTACTCTTAATTAACTTAAAAACTTTTAAATAAACTTAAAAAACAAACATGGCCAAAATTTGCGCTATTAATGGCTACGTTTGGGGCCTTTTTTAAAAAAAATTAAGCAAGTTACGCGCTTGAGGAAAAGGTCTCGGAGGCCTTTTGCTCACGCGTGTAACTCATTTCTCTCTCAGCCATTGTGTGTTATTCTACCCGCAACAAAAGAAAGGTCCCAAAACGAGACATCAGTTTGAACATTTGTTTTCGTTCCAATGTATTACTCCTGTAAATTTAATTTAAAATAAATTTTCCTATGAGACCAGACTTATGGGACACCCTGTATATATATATATATAGAGAGAGAGAGAGAGATTATATACTTTTCTTATTTTATTTGCAACCAGTCCTTATAAAGTAAACAATTTATTGTTTGCCAGGCGCAGTTGCCAGCTCACGAATTCTGTTACCTAAATTGTAGATGTTGTCTGGGTCCCGAAATACCATCGAAAATACCTGCCTTCAGCTTTTCCATGCTCAGCGCAGGAAATTTTCTACATATGTAGCCAAAACACGTCCCATCTCTGTTCAAAGCCTTTATAAATTGTTTCATCAAACCTAGTTTGATGTGCAGTGGTGGCAATATGATCCTTTCTCTGTCAACCAAAGCTTCTTTGATGATATTTTTTTCTCCAACCACCATGTTTTCTCTCAGAGGCCACTGTCTTCTCACCCAGTGTTCATCTTTAGCTCTACTGTCCCAGAGACATATAAAGCACGGGTACTTGGTGTACCCGCTCTGCTGGCCCAGGAGAAAATTCACCATCTTCAGATCCACACAGATCACCCATTGGTGGTCTCGGTATGATATCTTTTCTAGGACTAGGGCGACTGTCCCGTGCTCTTCTCTCATACCGACTGAGTGACCAATTGGGATTGATCTGTATCTGTTGCCGTTGTGTAGAACAACACATTTTAGGCTCCGTTTGGAGCTATCTATGAATAACCGCCATTCACTTGGTGTGTATTCCGATATGCCCATTTTCATCAGCAATCCGCGCACATTGTTGCAGAAAACTAAATCGTTCTCTTTGAGAAGAAGGGCAGTAAATCCTTTTCTCTGTCGCGATATAACGTGATTTTGGTTCCGGCAGCAGTAAATTTTTTTCTCCCAGCCTGGAAGCTAACAATTCAGACGATTTCTTCGAAAGACTTAAGTCCCTTATGAGGTCGTTTAATTCGTGTTGACTAAAACCTTCTGCAACTGATGACGGTCCTTCGAAATCACTGTCATTTTGCCCACATATGCTTTCTTTGTCAGTAGCAGATTCATCATCTTCTTGAGGGAGCTCTGGAAGATGGCTGAATGATGGGACAGGTATCTCATCTGAATGTGAAACAGGCCGTCTAGCTGAGTCTATGTCAGGATACGTCCATTTACTCCGGTTACGTCCATTGATGCCCTTTATATTCACCAAACAAAAGTAACAGTCATCACTGTGGTTTCTCTGTTCTCTCCATACCATTGGTATACCAAATTTCAGGCATCTCCTCTTTCCGTTGGTCCATTGCCGCAGATGCTCCGTACACGTTTTACACACAACATGAGGAGCCCATGGCTTATCTTGGTCCCCTAGTTGTACTTTGAAATAGGCAAAATAAGCTTTTTTCACAAAATCAGTAATAGTTTTTCTCTGTTCAATGAACGTGTACTCTCCGCAGATAAAACAAAACACATCTGGATGATTTAAACACTTTCTTCGTGATGAAGCCATGTCAACACCTGTAACAGGAAAGAATTCACGTTAGTACATGTACAATACACATGCAAAACAGCAACATCAGCAAAATCATAGCTACAATTTAATTATACAGATGCATTTAGATTTACGAGCAACTGATAATACCGTTCCAGAAGGGTAATAAAGTAGGTAATGACGTATGCAATATCTCAAAAACTAGAGCTGCTAGAACAAAATGGATGATATTTTCTGAATCAGTGGCATGAAAATATCCAGAATAAGGTCTAAAATCTCAGACCAAGAAAAACATTTTTTTTTGTTCCCAGTGTAATTATACAAAGAATAAAGGAATCTCTCTCTCTCTCTCTCTCTCTACAGGGTGAGTCACAACGAAATGTCATAACTTCGGGAGCTTATAGCTGAGGTCATTCCCAGTCAAAAACTTCATATGAACATAGGTTCGATTCTTAACGGTTATGGAGCTATGAATGTTTAAATGTTTAAAAATAAGAATAAGCAAACAAATAGCTGCTAAAGTTTTTATTCATGAATTTACAATAACTGTTCAAAATGACTACCCTCGGCCTCAATACACATCGCGGCTCGTCTGTGAATCGCGCGTGTAGTTCGCATTAGTTCACTACGATTGTCCTTTATGAGGGCTGCAGTATCCAAAATGCGACGGAGCAATGCATCTCATGTTTCCACCTTTTCTCTGGTACACCAGCTCTTTCATGCGCCCCCACAGATAAAAATCTAGAGGGGTTAGGTCCGGAGACCTGGGTGGCCAATTTTGTGCACCACCACGACCGATCCATTGACTAGGAAAACGATCATCGAGATGCGTTCCCACTGCACGGCGAAATGGGAGGAGCTCCGTCTTGTTGGAAGTACATACGCAATCGTGTTGCCAAAGGTACATCTTCTGACAGTGGCGGCAGTTCGTCTTGCAAAAATCGTAGATAAATGTCACCTGCAAGACCACCTTCGAAGATAAACGAACCAATCAGCTGACCGTAGAGAATACCACACCACACAGTGACACTGAGCCGATGTTGAAAAATTACTTTCCACAATGGCATGAGGATTCATTTCTAACCACACATGTGAATTGCGAGTGTTGTTGACACCTTCGCGGGTAAATTGAGCCTCATCACAGAACAAGACGTATCGATGCAATTGTCGATCGGCATTGAGCCAATTACAAAATTCCAGCCGTTGGGCACGATCCCAAGTTGGAAGTGCTGAACGCGCTGTACGTGATATGGATACATGCCTTCTTCGTGTAACGTTCTACATACTCTCGTTTGAGGACTCTAAAACGCGTGGAAATCCTTCACGTACTAACATGAGGACTCCGCTGTACCATTCTCAATAATGTTTTCTTGTTCAGCCACATCTGCTGTACCGGACCCTCAGAGAAAACAGTGACGCTAGGAAATGAACCGCTCTCTCGCAATCTCCGGAAAACGTTGCTAAACACTCGTCGATCCGGAATTCTTCGATTTGGAAAACGTCGCTGGTATTCAGCGACAGCAGCAGTAGTATTTTCATCGCAAAATCTGTAAATATACGCCATATCGGCATACTCGACATTTGAAAACATAAAAGGCATACTGAACGCACAAACCATCAACTGCACGCTGTGAAACACAACACTTTCCTGCATAGTTAGTTCGGATGGGTATGTAACTGTCAATTCAGTTCAAGGTCACGCATTCGCATGCTTCAAAGTCTGACCTCGGCTATAAGCTCCCGAAGTTATGACATTTCGTTGTGACTCACCCTATATATATATATATATATATATATATATATATATATACTGCGTGTATATATATATATATAATTCGAAGGGATGTTACATTCTGTTCACATGACAAGTTTTTATCGTTCGTTTGCAAAAAGGCTCTAAAAAATTTTTATGAAATTTATAACTAATGCAAATGTACCAAATATCGGGCAAAATATTTTTCAGAAAAATAGTGAAAAATATTTAGAAATTCTATCGTTGTAATATATATATATATATATATATATATATATATATATATATATATATATATATATACACTCGTATATTAAATTCTTACAGCTCAGGAAACACGAAAAATGAAGATATGAACAAGTTTGTTGAAATTTTTATAACACTATCTCAGCGGGTGTCGAATATTTTACCGAGAATTAATGTTTTACCGATTTTGTCGAATAAACTGTTGCAACACAGCATTTGTAGATTCGGCCTTTGATGATCTATTTGTAATTATTTATTCTAAAGTTATCGGAAATTTTTTAAATCAAAGCATTGTTTAAACTGTATACAGTGTCAGTGTTTTGCAGTCAAGGGGAGAGAGAGTGAGTTACAAGGAGTTACAAGGAAAAGAAGTACCTCAAAAGGCCTTGCGGCCCATACCGAGGAGGTACCAATGGCAACTGGTGCCAGGGAAAATTTTCTACACACTCAAATAGTGTGCAAGATTTGGTCTAACCTTTTCTTGAACTGATCCACAGAGGAACTGTTCACAACTTCCGAAGGTAACCTGTTCCATGTGTCACAGATCTTATACGTAAAGTAATTCCCACACACACTAGTCCTAAACCTTTTCAAATCCAACTTCCAACCATTGTTACGAGTTGGGTTATCATTTAAACTAAACATACTTCTAAAATCGACATCGTTGAACCCGCGTATGAGCTTGAAAACCTCGATCAGTTGACCGCACAGCCTCCGAGTTTCAAGCGAAAGCAAGTTCAGGGCGCGTAACCGTCGATTGTAACCCATATGCCTAACGGAAGGGATTAACTTTGTGGCCCTCGCCTGCACTCGCTCCAGCCTCTCAATATCTTTCCTGAGGGTGGGCGACCAGAACTGCACAGCATACTCCAGGTGCGGCCGAACAAGGGAATTGTACAGTGAGAGCACAATCTCCTTGTTCAGAAACTGAAATTGCCTCCTGATATAACCCAATAGTTTCTGGGCTTTCTTTTCCACCTCTACACACTGTTTCGTAAACTTAAAGTCGCTGCTAATTAGCACACCCAAGTCCTTTTCTAAATCAGTCACCTCGATATTACTACCCAACATCGAGTAGTCCGATTTGGGATTGGCGTAGCCAATGTGCATCACTTTGCATTTACCCAAGTTAAACGGCATTTGCCATTTTTCGGACCACTCTCCTATCCTACCTAGGTCCGCACGCAGTTCCTCGATCGCTTCGGGCGTCCCAACATTGGCCCCAAGCTTGGTGTCATCAGCGAATTTGGCGATCCGACTGACGATGCCACCGTCGATATCATTTATGTAAATGATAAACAACAGTGGCCCCAAAACGGAACCCTGAGGAACCCCACTAGTGACCGAGCCCAACCCGAACTAGCCCCTTTAATTACAACCCTCTGCCGCCTATTCCTCAGCCAGTTTTCAATCCACCTACCTATTTCCCACCGATACCCAGCGCGCGCACTTTCGCCATTAGCCGGCGGTGAGGTACCTTATCAAAGGCTTTCCGAAAGTCGAGATAAAGTATATCAATCGCCCTACTCTTATCATACTCACTCAACATGACGTGGAAAAACTCGAGCAAGTTGGTGAGACACGACCTATGCCGTCTAAACCCATGTTGGGAGTCCCCAAGCAGCTTGTAGGAATCCAAATGGTCAACGATCCTATCAGCTATTATCCCTTCTAATAATTTACCTACAACTGAAGTGAGACTAATGGGACGATAGTTCCCTGGACTTTCGTGATCCCCTTTCTTAAAGATAGGGGTCACGTTGGGTTCCCTCCAGTCACCAGGCACCTGGCCCATCTCCAACGATTTGTTGAAGACTGTAGCCAGGTGGGGAGCCACCTGGTCGCGCACTTCTCGCAACACTCTGGGGAGAAACTGGTCTGGCCCAGGAGCCTTACACGCGCTCAGTTTGTCTATTCTATCGGCGATGACTGTCGCGGTACATCGAACACTATCCAGGCCAGCACCTTCGTGCCTCACGCCTGGCTCGGGGATGACGCGGGTATCCTCCCTGGTGAACACTCCCGCAAAGTACTCATTAAGCACATTAGCGATGTCCGCGTCGGAGGTCCGCAGAACGCCGCTTCGGTCCTTTAGCGGACCTATCATGCTTCTAATGGGCTTTCTACTATTAACATAACTGAAGAACTCCTTAGGGTTCCCCTTGCAGAGGCTTGCCACCCGTAGTTCTTCGTTACGTTTCGCTAGTCTAACCTTTGCCTTCACTTCCCTACACAGGCGGACATACGCTTCAGTGTTCTCGTGGGAACGATTGGCATTCGCCCTCCTATACGAGAGAGAGAGAGAGAGAGAGAGAGAGAGAGAGAGAGAGAGAGAGAGAGAGAGAGAGAGAGAGAGAGAGAGAGAGAGAGAGAGAGAGAGAGAGAGAGAGAGAGAGAGATGTTAAAACAACATAAATAAATTTGTTTATACCAAAATAATTAAAATTCACTTCGAATTTTGGTGAAGACCTTCTCAAATTTAATTAATAATTTTCTAATTAAGAAATGAAGGCGGTGAATCCAATTAAATAATTATAATGTTTATCTCAATTATATATTCTAAACTTACATATTAATATCTAACTTGGGCTATATTATTATTATTATTATTATAAGTAGTAGTAGTAGTAGTTAGTAGTATCATGTTGCGTTGTATTTACAGTAAGTTAGTACAGGGTTTTCACAATGTCTTGTCATCCCAGTAAAATACTAACTGATTTTCGTTTTTCTTCCAGACCCATTTGAAATGTGTGATAGTAGCAACTGTACGATTGAACTACGCATATTGGCTAATATTAACCTGGGTCCATGAGCGACCACGTAATGGTAAAACCATTGAAAATATTCGTGCAGACTTCCAGGACTGACTGAATCGTGTAGCTCCTTTTTGGAGGATCTGTACCATTCAATCAGTCCTAGAAGTCTGCCCGAATATTTTCAACGATTTGGTCATTACGTGGTCGCTCATGGATCCAAGTACTAGCCAATATGCGTTGTTCATTTGCATAGTTGTTGCTATCACACATTTCAAATCGAATTTTAATGGGGTGACAAGACATTGTGGACACCCTGTAGTACTGAATTATTATGTTGTTTTTTGAGGTATTCGTCTGTTGGTAAATAATTTATTTTTGTTTTTTGTTATATATATATATTATATGTGTGTGTGTGTGTTCCCTCGAAAACTCCACAATCTTTAGGATACACACAGCCCATCGCGATACGAACGTTCGTACCACGACATTAGCAGTTTAGCAGTGTCGCGGTGGTTTAACTTTATACTGTAAATGCTTTGTTTTATCATGAAAAAAGAGGATGCAATTAAGGCTAGGCTAGGTTTGTTTGGGTTTGACTAAATTTATTTGTTTTTAAAGATTGAGTAAATGCCGCGATAGAGAATTTAATATGTGAAATGTCGCGGTTTTGTAGGGTAGCCAAACGTGTGTGTGTGTGTGTAGTCAATGTTTCTGTATGGTTTTGCGCAACGAAACTGTAATCAATAATTAATGATGAAAATTACTGAATATTTAAAAAATAAATAAATAAAAAATCTGTTTATAAGATTCTCAAAATATCTTCAGTCATCATTTTTATATACAGGGTGGGCCATAAGTCGCTTTACCGAAGTGAGTTTCGTTGTAATGCAAAGGTAAAGCGACTTATGGCCTACCCTGTATATATGTATATATATATATATATATATATATATATATATATATATATATATATTCTTTTTTACTGAAGTAAACTGGTTTTCTAGTTAAATATTCATTAATGACTTAATAACATAATTCATGAATATAATAAAGTTTTAAGCGACTGTATGTATATATATAACCTGAGTTAGTAAACAA
Organism: Bathynomus jamesi; assembly: GCA_023014485.1. NCBI lineage: Eukaryota > Metazoa > Arthropoda > Malacostraca > Isopoda > Cirolanidae > Bathynomus > Bathynomus jamesi. The sequence goes on from JAJOZX010002601.1 coordinate 219,914, forward strand.
CATAAATACTTAATAAGAAAGTCGGCAAATTTTATGATGACGAAATATTAAATTTCTCATTATCAATTTTAATTACGAAAAATAATGTCATAATTGCGAGAATGGATAAATAGGTTATTCTTCATTTTGTGCTTGTAATTTGGTTGGAATATAATTGAAAATAGGTGGAGAAGATTGCCTATGAAAGTTGATGGGAAAAACGGGTGGGTGAGGTATTACCAAAAAAAGTGAATTATTTAAAGATTCATTTTTGATACAACAATTTTTTTTTTTTTGGCGATCACCAAAAATAGTTAATAAAAGTTAATGAGGTTAATAATGATTTCTTAACAAGGCAAATTTGAAATTGAAATTTTGCGAATGGGGTTAAAATATATTTGTTATGTATTTAATATTATACGTACATTTGATGTATTAAATTTCGGTGACGAGACACGCGGATATAACGTTACGTATTCAACCACACTTTTGGGAGTAACCTATTATACATGGTGATTAAAAAAAAATTTAACACTTATATGGGAAAGAATTACAGATGTCATCCAATTACTACCACCAGAGATGTGGCTTTGGGCTTTGGAAGCAACGTTCGACCGCTTTCATACATGCGTAGATATCCTTGGACAGCAAGTAGAGACTGTATGAAGCACTGTTTGCATCACAAAAGATGTTTTCAAATAAATTTTAAATAAAAAATAAGACACTATGTAAGTGTTAACATTTTTTTTTTAATCACCCTATAAGTACTTTAAGTTTTACGTCCAAGAACGTAATTATGGATCATGGTATATTCAATGAATTCTCCATAAAACCCTTTTCAAAGTACACTGCAGCGCACGGGTGGGCAAAATACGATTCGGAGCTTGTTTGAATATATGCATTCTGATAACGGTCGAGTAAAATGTAAGGTCCTAAGTTTTTAACCAGTTTCGTACGACCGCTTCTGCATCAGGATCGTTTTGAAATTGTTTACTTCCGAGGTGTTCCCTTAGGGCTGGAAACAAATGGAAGTCGCTTGGTGCAAGGATGATCCACGACTTCCCAGTGGAACGATTTCAAAAGTTGGCATGTTTGATTTGTAGTGTGAGGACGTGCATTGTCATGCAAGAACACCACACCTGCAGTAAGCAACCCGGGACGTTTTCTTCTGATAGCCATGCGGAGTCGCCGTAAAGTTTCACAATAAGAAGTGGCATTTATTGTTGTCCCCTTTTTGCATGAATTCAGCACGCAAAACGCCTTGATGGTCCCAAAAAATCGTCGCCATCATCATTCCAGCTGGGATGCAATCTTGAACTTTTTGATTCATTTACAGTGTTGTCACTTTACAGTGTTGCCACACATGCCTAACAAAATATTGTACTACCAACAACATTATTGTACTATCCATAATGCACCGATAATTAACCTTGTAAACCTACTTTTTGAACAACACTCTTATATAAACAAAAATGTGTCATTTCACCACTTTTCCTTAAAATACTAAAACATATCTTTAAAAAAAGGATGATTTTTCAAAATATAGTATATATTACAACCACCACTATTCTCAATTTAGAATTTAATGTCATTTTCAGTACATTGCAAATCTGAAAGAGGAAATATGAACTCGTAAAGAGTTAATTAATTACGCCATTTTGAAAGATTAACGAGTTTGGGAGTCACATTTATTCCCATACCAAAGTTATGGCATTAACATTTTTGGGTACATTTGGCTTAATAACAGATAAAAATAGATAATAATAGATAATTAAATATTTAAAAACATTTCAAAGAAATAGCTAACTATTTATTAGTAAAGTTTTATTATTCCAAAATTGAAGCAGTTGGTATTATTATAGTTGTCACACGTCGCCAGATTATCCAACAGTGCATGGAAGAAATAAAGGAAATAATGGATAAAGGAAGAAATAATAATAATAATAATAATAATATTTTCCTTCACATTAAGAATCAAATAGATTTTGGTTTAAAGCGTGAAAAAAGTGTAGTACAATACAGTTAATGTAATTTTTTTTAATTCGGTTATATTATATAACCGAATTAAATAAATAATTAATTACGAGTTCATAATTTTATTTCCTCTTTCAGATTTGCAATGTACTGAAAATGACACTAAATTCTAAATTGAGAATAGTGGTGGTTGTAATATATATAGGCTACTATATTCAGGGGCGGATTAACATTTTCTGGGCCTTAGGCTTAGTATGTATGATCGGGCCCTTTTATTCATATACTATAAAAATTTAATTTTCATTGAGGGAGTAATGCATAATAGCGCACAAAACAAGAACTACCTAAGGTCAACAATGAAAGACGAAAGGTTGAACTACTTGTCATTGATGCACATCGAGTGGGAGCATTTGCATAAAATTGACTGTCAGGATATTATTAATGAATTCGCAGGCAAAAAATGTCGCAAATTACAATTTTAAATATTTCTATTATTATATATGTATTTCAATTTTTATGTATCTCATTTTCCGAAATAAATACTTTTGTTTGATTGTTTTTTTTTACTTATACACGTATTTTTGGCGGGCCCCTAAGACATCCGGGCCTTAGGCTTCAGCCTGTGCAGCCTATAGGGCTATCCGCCACTGACTATATTTTGTAAAATCATCCTTTTTTTAAAGATATGTTTTAGTATTTTAAGGAAAAGTGGTGAAATGACACATTTTTGTTTATATAAGAGTGTTGTTCAAAAAGTAGGTTTACAAGGTTAATTATCGGTGCATTATGGATAGTACAATAATGTTGTTAGTAGTACAATATTTTGTTAGGCATGTGTGGCAACACTGTAAATGAATCAAAAGTTCAAGATTGGATTATAGATTATGGACTATAGTCTGCCAATAAACCTTTTCATTTTCATTTTCATTTTCAAAATACATACCGGTATATATACCGGGTGGCCCATAATTCATGAACCATAGGAATAATTGTATCTTTTTTTTTTAATAATTCTTGTACTTTCTAATAATGTTTTTTTCTTTATTTTCTTTTTGATGAATTACCTGGATGACGTACCGATAAACAAACGACGTGGCATGTTTTTTTCAGTAAGACGGTGCACCTCCATTTTGCCATGCAAGTTCGCAAATACCTTGATAAAACGTTCCCCAACAGATGGATTGGCCGAAGAGGTCCTATCGAATGGCCACCCAGGTCACCAGATATCACTCCACTCGATTTTTTTCATCAAAAAGAAAATAAAGAAAAAAAAACTATTAGAAAGTACAATAATTATTAGAAAAAAATACAATTATTCCTATGGTTCCTGAATTATGGGCCACCCTGTGTGTGTGTGTGTATATATATACATATATATATATATATATATATATATATATATATATGATCACGTGACTCGGATGTTTGATTTTGAAGGCATATATATATATATATATGATCACGTGACTCGGATGTTTGATTTTGAAGGCAATTTTTTAAAAATAGAAATTCATTTAATTTCTGTTCTGATTTTCTTAAAATTTTCATTTTCATTTCCATTTTTTTAAAAATAGATTCCAACTGTTTTTATTCCATTTTATGTCTATTAACATTGAATATATAAATTTACATATTGGTTATAAAATACCTGTAAAAAAAATTATGATTTAACCTATACATTCGGACCTGCTATAAAGCGCGGTATCATAACGCGCGTTCGGAGTTACGCGATTTATTTTTAACACCATGAAAATGTTATTACACGTATAATTTGAAGTTACGCGGTTTTTAAATAATAAAAAAAAAACATAAATATACGGTACGTAAACTGTCGTAAACACACGCATATACCCACTTGTGTTTCTGGACGCCAGGCGGAATCGAAGCTCGTGTGTTTGGGTTCGTGTAAACTCCGCCATGTTGCTGACAGTGATCCCAACATGGAACGGAGCAGCACATTCAACAGAAAATTAGAGGCTCTTCTCCGATGCTACAAGGAAATTTATTGGGAGAAAAAGGTGTCACGGCAGTCAACGTTAGATGCATATTTCAAGAAGCCAGCTGCTGCTACAACCCAAAATGACGGAGATGATGATGCTCTCGATGTACTTGAAAATTTTTTTAATTATGCATTTTACATTTACGTTATTAAATACATTTTTTGCTCGTAATATTTGTTTTTTATCCATTTCGTATTAATATATTTTGGTAAAAGGGGTTAAACAATTAATAATACATTGACTTTAAGGAAAAAATAATTTGGCAAGAACGCATCCTCCAACTTATAACATTGTCCCTGTGATAAAACGCGCATGTCATTGCGTGCGTTTGCATAACGCGCCATTTTTCAGGAACACATCCCGCGCGTTATAGCAAGTCCGACTGTATATTAACTTCATGAATAAAGAATTAACTCTAAAGTCTACCACTTGTGTGTGTGATATATATATAGCTATACAGTAAGTACAGGTTATCATCATTATCATTATTTTTGCTCGACAAATAGTTGTTTAGTTGGTTGAGATGTAACTTTCAGACTGGAAATGGGTCTACAGCTTAATATAGAATCCGAACCACGGGTCTATACATCATCTGGACTCTGAAGATGGTTACCCATCCTACTACTGAAAAACCCATTTGTATATTTCAAGTTCGATTTGGAGTCCTCTTAACACTTTACGAAGGTTCTAAACCTTTACTGTTTTCAAATATTTATACAGGGTGTGTATAAAGTAACGCGAGTGAAGAGACAAATCCGCTTTGAACTGGTTTAAACTAGTTTGAACTTGCCTTTTTTAACTCTTAAACAGCAATTAATAAATAAATATTACTCGTCTATGTTCACTCGCGTTAATATAATTCAAATCGGATTTGTCTCTTCACTCGCTTTACTTTATACACACCCTGTATAATTTCTATAATTATTTCTATACGAGCCAAATATTTCAAGAAGAATTTTAAGTCCGCTTTGGTTCATTGAATGAACCATTATCTAATACTTTAAATGTATTAAATCTGGGAAGTCTAAACTATAATTATTTATAATTCATTTTGTTCACTTATAATTCATTTGTTCAATGGACTGAATTGTATCGCGGAACGAATTAGTATCGCACGATTTAAAAGGGATAAAGCCGAGAGGAAAATACTGGGGCAAACGACAACCGATTCATTTGAAATAAAATTGACGTTAGGTTAGGTTAGGTTAGGTTTGGTTTGGTTTGGTTTGGTTTGGTTTGGTTTGTTTTTTTGTGTTGATGGTATGTCTTGTTGACCCAAATGGTTAGAGGTCTAAAAATATTAATAAACGCTTCGTAAGGTCATGAAGTAAATACACCAAAACATTTTTTTTACTAGTTGGTCTCACTTTACCAACACCGAAAAATTTGAGACTCATCAATCTCAATTTCCCTAACTTGTCAATATGTCAGTTTCTGCTAATATACAGTATATATATTGTGTGTGTGCGTGTGCGCGCGCGCGCGTGATGCTTCATAGAAAGTAAATTGAAGATCTTAATCGCAAAATAACAGACTAGAAAATACAAAAGATGAAACAAGGTAATCCAATCTATATTTACACAAGTTCAAAACTTAAATTGAAAAAGATATATCCTTTTTACTCTCTCTCTCTCTCTCTCTCTCTCTCTCTCTCTCTCTCAATTTTTAAAACTTTGTAGGTCAGTATTTTTTTGGACGTTGAGAAAGAGATGATACTTTGTTTGGGTTTGACAAATATCTGTTCAGGATCGAACTCTGTTGGATCCCTTTGCAGCATGCATAGAATCCCGTCTCACACGATATATATATATATACACAGGGTGGACCAAACGTCAGGACACATAGAGGAAATAATCAGTTTCGCGCATCATGGTTTATTCATAATAAATGCTCAAACTTCGATATAGTTCTCAATTCTTCTTCTTTTCTGACAGTGAGAAACCAGTTTTTTTTCTCTCTTGGCTTTGCTATTTAAATTCGTCTGCGACACTTTCGGTACGCGCTTCCTTCTTTGGCGTACATGAACACCACCAACTTCACTCGATCATATTTCGTTAATTTTCCATCCATGTCTCTCCTGAAAGAGAGAAAACAAACAGTATTAATATAAATCCATTTCCCCTGCGTCCTGTTTTTTGGGCCATCCCACACACACACACACACACACACACACACACACACACACACACACACACACACACATAATCTAATCTGATAGAGTAATATCATTGGGGAAACGTATATTTATGTAGAGAGATACGTTAACCGCTTTTCAAAGCACTCAATTTGGGATTGACTCGCGATTATGATACTCTTTAATCCCTCCCGATTCATTCCCTCAAAGGAAGAAATCCACTTCTCCAATCAATCTTTCTTGCACTGTAACAGCAATAACTGCTCAAGTACCACTTAGTTAAGATGTTGGACGAATGATTTTACTTATTGCAGTCACTTGCATTTCATCTTTAACAGTTCCTAATTTATTTGCAAATATTGATTAAATTTAAATGTGTGTGTGTGTGTGTGTGTGTGTGTGTGTGTGTGTGTGTGTGTGTGTGTGTGTGTGTGTGTTCTTGGCTACCTTTCTTCTTCGCCACAATCTCTAGGATACACACCAAGATCACCGCGACACGAACCCGATAATATATATATATTTTGTTCAGTATATCTGAGATTGAAATCGTTCCCGTACAAATACATCTGAAACTCCATTTTTTAAAAAAAATAAATCTAGTAAATCCATTGATAAAAATGCTTATATATATATATATATATATATACTGTTGCAAACCAAGAAACATTAAAAGTTATACAGACGTGTACAGTACTGTATACATCTATGCATATGATAAGCAATTTGAATACGGATAAAGTCACTTTCTTTGTGAAACACGAGAATTTATGTTCATGAATGGGTCGTATTTGGTATGAATTGGCACATTTGCAGAAACCATTGTTGAAGATTGAGGTAAAAAAAATGTTTGAACAACTGAGGAAAATGTTGTTAGCTTAGAACATAAAGCTTTTATTGATACATTTACATGTATTATATAGTATTTTTCTTTCTTGTATCAGTCAGTAATGAGAGAGAGAGAGAGAGAGAGAGAGAGAGAAGTGTTTATATTTGCCACCGTTTCGGGAGAATCTCCCATTTTGGGGGGGACTGCTTTTCGTTATATGTATTTTGCTCCTTCCCGCAACACAGATTTTGCTGCCTCCCCTTTCTACATTGCATAACAAACTTAAACAACCAGCTAGCTGACCGAAATTATAATTTTTCAATTCACACCTCATAATTCTTTCATCCATTTTGTTATTCCTCGCGTTCGTGCGGTGAGTTCTTATCCTCTTTATTCAAAACGTACATTTAAAAAAAAAAAAAAACGATCATAGTGTAAACTGTTTTAAATTTTTATATTTAAAAAAAAAAATTTAACTAGCTTTTTAATGAATGTATGTTAAATTTTTAGCCCTGAAGATGGGAGATTCTCTCGAAACGGTGTCCATTATAAATGCTTCTCCAAGTAGCCTTTGTCCTCTTTTTACTTCTGAAAATTAAGCTCCTTAGGAAGGACTTTGTGAATGATTATATATATAACAATTCCTCCTCCAGATTTTATTTTTAAACATTTTCACAAACTCGTTTCGATGGTCATCACAAAAGGTCAACCTTCGGATAATTTCAAGTGCTCGTACCAACTTCTGCATTGTCATGGAAAGCCTGGAGTTTATTTTAGAGCGCTTTACCCGCTTTAGAATTCAACTTCGTCAGCAGGTATTTTTCTGACGGAGATTTCTTCGCAACTGCGTTCAAACAAGTTCATATAAACTCACTGTCTGCAACCTTTTGCATAAGCCTAACTCATATGGCCTATAGTGTTTTACAGTGACGTATTGGGCTACTTTATTATAAAGGTTACAAATTTATACAAACTATCAGCCTAACCGGGCAGGCTCTCTAAAGTGTTTCCAATACCGGGTATCGGACTCAGTATAATACCGCATGTAGGTTTAGTATTATTTATTAAGTACCATATTTTGTCATCTTAATTATTGCATTTTAATACCATTGAATCACACTACTTTTCTCCTACATGTACTTGCTCCTTTATTTATCAGCATTTAGTAGTTGTAATATTTGCGCATTTTTTAATACAAACTATCTTGTTGTTAATCACTGGGAGTAGTTATTATTTTATTTTAGTTAATTAAACAAAACACTACGAAACCTATTAATCTCCCTTCTTTATTAATAACTTTTATTATGTTATCGAAAGATCTGGTGATCCATTAAGTCATTAAGTACACATTAATTACTTTAATCTAATTACATTTATTATTGGGCCTACAGTAATTGGCCAATATATATATATATATTAACTCAGTTAATAGAGTTTGTAAAAATCCCTTTGTAGTTTTAATTTCGTAATTGTTATTCAATGTATTTTGAAATTACTTGTATTTAGAATGGAAAATAAATTTCACTTTAATTTTACATGCAAGTTTTACATGCAAGTTTTACATGCAAATATTTTGTATGCAAATGAAAAATAATATAATTTATCACCAAATTGTTTCAAATTGGTGATTGTTTTTAAAATTAATATAATAAAGAAGATTGTTTTTAAAGAAATTTAGGTTTGTTCATTATTTTGCGTCTAGCCTCCTCACAGTCATGTCATTGATGAAGATGTTAGTATTAGGCCCAAAGTTTGTGTGTTGTAAATAAATCCTTTTCATATTGTGGTGTTTCGTAAGTGAGAAGATTTATTTAACAGTGTATGAGTATTTGCGAATGCAAAATCCATTATTGTTATGAATGAAATTCACTCCAGAAATAATGATCAATTTCCATTTTTAGATACAATTCATAGAATTCTAATGATGGATTTGAATAGAAAATACTTAGAAAATTCATTAATATTTGGTTATTGGTTCATTTCTGTTCGTGATAACTTATAAAAGGTTTATTTTTATCATTGTTTGTGAAGACCTTAAAAATTGTCAGTTCGAAATTCTTTGAGAAAGAAGTTAACGATACTTATAAAAATGGACGAAACATGTTTTTCGACATGTTTCCCAAATGATTGAAACATTTTAGGAATGTTTACCTTCAATTTATATATATTGTATATACGACAATTGCAGCGGAGGAAAAGTCCTCTCTTGCTCGGTCGAAATAGATTGACATTTTAAAAAGAACTCTCGAAAGATAGTGATTGAAAAAATTTCCACTTTCTAAAATGTTTTATCTTTGTTGCATTTTTTTTTTTTTTTTTTTTTTTGTGCTTAAAACTCGCTTTCAAACAGAAACAGTATCTGTAGCTCACTATTTTCATAGAAAAACTCTCTCTCACTCTCTCTCTCTCTCGTGTGTGTGTGTGGGTGTTACAGAGTTACAGGCTAACAAAGACCTTGAGATCCACTCTAGACTAGCCCATGAAAGTAGTGTAAAATGAAGGGTACTGAAAACTTATACCATGTTTACGCTATATACCTGAAAAACTTTCACATAGGAAGAGAGAGGAAAGTAGGAAAAAGTATAATGAAGAAAACAGCTTCAGAGTTCATTCGCACCATGCGTACCTTTATCACGTTTACCCAATTACACATTAGAGGACAGTGGAGAGTAAGCATGAAACACTACACTACTTAATCTAATCTACGCCATGCAATTTTTAAGGATATTTTCATTTATTATGTACAAGAAGTCATCATTTCATCGTAGCATCATTTCTCCGAGAGACTTGCTTCTAAAAATGTACTATTTACATTGCCATCTTTTGCACTGGAATACTTAGATAGTAGAGCACTGATCCAGAGGCATCCTTGATTGGCCAACATTTTTCAATTTAAAAATTCCCAGAAAGTGTACATATGTGTAATGATTTTTTACACACTTTTACACTGTTTTGCACATTCTATTACACACTATTTAAAACTAAAATTCTACTAGATTAAGGTAGGCTAATTTAAATTTGTTTATTACAGTACCGATAGAATGTTCATGGATCAAATGATTGTAGGCCCAGAGTGTTGATGCAAATCTAATGCCCTACCCCAAAATTGAAGGTATCTCCTGTTAAAAGTAAATACTGAATAATTTAAAAAAAAATATCACCAGAATAAATTCCTAAATAAAGCCGCGTCAGAACAAAATTACTAAAAGTCACCCCACCCCCCAAAAAATAATAAATAAACAATCTCCAGCATGAAAAATCTTTCGCCATTTTGAATTTTTTTTATAATTAATATTATACGCGGTTTTCTTTATAGGCTTTATTTTCTATCTCACCCTTCTGTCTATCTCTCTATCTATCTGTCTATCTGTTTATCTATTTCTGCTGGTTATGTTAAAATGTTAATATTTTGTACATCCTCATCAACATTGGTAGAATGGTTAATGACACCTCGGCCAAATTCCGGTAACAGGGTAACTATAGAAGCAACTCACGGTATGGGGGTGAACCTATTTACATCTGATCTAACATGACATAACCTGACCTGACCTAGCGCAGAATGACCTAAACTAACATAACCCAACCTAACCTAAACTAATCCATTTTAATATAATACAAAGAAAATTTACCAAGTAAAGTGTCGTCCATGAAATAAGCGTATAGGTCTTACATAATTTGACGACTCCCAACCAGTACCCCAGTCCTAAATCCAGCTCAGCTGAATGGCGAGAAGTGTGTGAAACAAGTAATTTTCCCATTTTTTTTAAAAATTGCCTCATGGTCTGGAGAATACATTTGCATGCTGTAATTTCTATGAAAACTTGATAGTTTTTCAATCCTTAAGCTTCATTATTAATGTACTGTACGTAAAAACATTAATGGAATTTAACATACTTAAAAGTGTGTTAAATTTCATTAATGTTATAACATGCTGTTACTGTTATAACGTGTTAATAACATGTTATTAACTCAGTTCTGTTCAGTTTCTAAATTTACTCTGCTTTTATATTTTCTTTTGGAAAGGTATATATTTAGAGAAAATAAAACTAAATATTTGATACTGGTGGAAATCCACCGTACAGTCAGGAGAAAAAATACTAACATGAAATTATGCACAGACAAGAAACTTCAATTAAGTTCTTAACTTTCGCAGGTTATATATATATTATATAATAATATTATATATATATATATATATATATATAATATTATATATATATATATATACCTTACCTTCCTTACCTTATGTTGTTTCGTGCGTTGGTCTCTCTTCACACGGAGGTCAAGCTGGTGGCCCCGCCTCTAGGTCTGGCCTGGTGGAGGAGCGAGTTGCTTTCTTGCGCTCTCCACCGTACATAGCCAGGCACTCCCGGCTCATCTGGTACTGTCCTGAGCCAGGCATCCAGTCTTTTCTTGAAGACTTCAACTTTGACCCCCGTTACGTTTCTGAGGTCCTTAGGAAGCTGGTTGAAAAGTCTTGGCCCCCTGACAACCAAGCTATTTTCCTTCAGGGTTGAGGAGGTCCCTTGTCGGGCCTTTAATTTGGGAACACTACACATTCTGCCTTTCCTATTTTCCAGTGTTGTTTGAATGGTAATTGGGTTTAGTTTTAGGTTTGGTACCAGTTTTTCGATCATTTTCCATATGTAGATTATGATGTACCTCTCTATTCTTCTTCCAGTGAGTACAGATTTAGTTTACGTAGTCTTTCCCAGTAGTTGAGTTCTTTGCAGCCATCAATCTTGGCTGTGAAATACCTTTGCGTTTCTTCTAATTTATTAGTTCTTCTTTTTTTATATGGGGACGTCAAAACTGAGCAGTATTCAAGTTTTGGTATAATCAGTGCAGGGGAATCATTACTGTGCTGTCCCTTATCTTGAACGTTCTTAGTACCTGTCCGGCGACTCTTTTTGCTTTATTTATCGCTATCTGATTTTGTGTTTCGAATTTCGCATCATCTGTCATTATTATCCCGAGATCAATCGCTTTCGTGCTTCTCTGAATTTCCTGTATATATATATATATATATATATATATAGATATATATATATATATATATATATTGACCTGTTGACCCTAGGCCCTATAATAAGGTAATTAGATAAAAACGTAGATTGTTTATGGGTCACACTGATCTTTCAATCCAAATAAATAAATATTATTAATAAAGGAGATTAATAGGCTTCGTGGTATTTTGTTTAATTAGCAAAAATAAAAATAATTAATTAAGTAATTAACAATTAAAATGTTTGTATTGAAATGTGCAAATATTACAATGATCAAATATTGAGATGGAAAGTTAATTATATGGAGGACAATTACATATGGTATTACGTTAATGTTACTGAAAAATATGAGTCCGATGTGCGGTATTGGAAACGCTTCAGATGGGTTTGAAATATCATCCCTTAACCGCTTGAGAAGTGAGAAACCGTTAATGTCATTAAAGCTTCTCAGGGTTGTAACTGACACAGGTGTGCAAGAGAGAACCTTCGTTAGTGTATTTGAGCGATTGTAATCTTGTACGGGTAAACAAACATACTCAAGCATCGAAAGCGAGGTACGAGAGAACCTCCGTCAGAAAAATATCTTCTCGCTGACGATGCTGAATTATGACGTAAGTGTTCTAAGATGAATTCCAGGCATTTCATGACAATGTCAGAATTTGTATGAGCACTTGAAATTATCCCAATGTTGACCTTTTATGACGGCTTTCGATATCAGGTTGAGAAAAATGTTAAAAAAATATCCTAAGAACGAAATGTTTATGTATTCCTCTCTCTCTCTCTCTCTCTCATATATATACTGTATATATACTGTATATATTATATATATATATATATATATATATATCTATCTGAGTGAAGTGGACCGGACCGAAAGGTCTTTGAGGTTTCCGCTTGTCCTTATATATATACATAAGTTCTTGTATTAAAACCTTTTATACCTGATATTTCCTATTTTCAGTTTTGAGTTACCAATTACAGTGTTTGAAATATGAGCCCACACAAGAGGAGCTTATTTCAAAACTTAATTTTTCTGAAATCTAAAATTACAATTTGTAATTAAAATTTTGATGTTTTCTTCAAATTATCTGCTGTCAGTAAATTCAAAGAGTTTTATTTTGCTGATTCAGTAAAAATCTCTCTCTCTCTCTCTCTCTCTCTCTCTCTCTCTCTCTCTCTCTCTCTCTCTCGTAACAAATTAAAATTATGTTCAATGAAAGCTCACTCTAATAAAAAAGTCAATTAATTTTTTATTTTTTCTGATTACCCAATAGATTAGACCCAATTACGGTTATGATTACATTTGCCAGCGAGTCTAAAAATAACAGATTCATTGCCTATTCTCAATGCATATTATTGTGTTTGGTTCTTGTACTCAAATACTTTCTAATTTGACCAATGTAAACCACACTTCCATCTTGACGAGGCACCATGAAGTTCATTGGGGATTTACATGAACTATGTCGAATTTATATGTTCGCGTTCGACCTTACATGCGTGTCGACATTTTTTGAGTTCGATCTTGTAAAAAATTTGAGATTTGAAATAAAAATATAAAGGTTCTTTAATATTTTTAAGTGTGAGTGACTAACTCATACGTACATTTCAGATTTTCAATGAAACTGATTAACCTAACCTAGCGTAACCTAACCGGGCATAACTACAACAGTAGTATGCCCGAAAAAGGTTAGAGTGCAGAGCAATTGCAATGTCGTTCAAATGTTGCAAGGTGACAACCCCTTCCCCCCTTGTTGCAAGGTGCCAAAAAGAAAAAAGGGGAATTCCCCAGCAAGCTGGATGAGTCCACCTAACCTTTTTGGGGGGGAAGATGGGACGGCCTCACCCCCCAAAGGGGTATACCTAACCTAAGAGAGAGAGAGGAAGACAGAGCATCCTACGTCTGGCGCAGCCAGATGCTTAATAGATTTCATCTCAGCATCACTTGGCTTATAAGTGTCTTTCAGCCACTTGGCTTAAAAGGCGTAACCAACCATTTGGTATACATATATATATTAATGGAATGTGCCAAGTTTACGCAGTTACAATCTCATCAGATAAACTACAATACTTAACTTATAATATTACATAAACTATATCTTCAAAATTTTCTAGCGACATCAGGCACCACCTTTATAGTCCTACAAGGTGGCAAGCAGTGACCTTGAAGTAACGGGTATACAAACAACCGAACGAGCGAGACCTTTAAACGTACGAACGAACGAGCGAACGAGTGAATTTTAACCCCATAAATTGTTCAAAATGGTTTCCAAATAAGTTAAAATTAAGGTTTTCGGCCTTTTCTAAATGCTTTTCCGCATTAGGTGGTTTTAACTAGTTAATGGTCTGTATAAACAAATTGCGTAGTTAGATGAATTGTTAAATTATATTAACAAAACCAGATTATTCTGATACACGTAGAATTAAGATGTGTCGTAATATTAAGTCGAATTTTTGTTGTTTCGATGCCGGAAATAACATTTGTATAAGTTTATGCTGTACGGTATTTCCTCGTACATTTGGTTTCGTATAATTAGAGACACTCATTAGCTTTGTAGTATTACAAACAGATTATGGCCTGTAGTTCAAATTTTTCAAACCGTATCAATTCTTTTTCACACGCTTTAAATCAGTTACGAACGGCTTATATTGTTGATTCTTATAATAGTATACCATTGTAGCTCCTTTTTCATTTTAGTTATAGAATCAACTTTCCAATCTTTCAAAAGTTCCGTGCGATGATTCCTCATTTCACAAAGGTCAAGCTTGTCGCCCCTCCTCTCGAGTTAACCTGGTGAAGTAGTGAGTTGGTTTCTTATACTCTCCACCTCACATAGCCAGATACGCCCGGCTCATCGGGGATTGTTCTGAGCCAGGCGTCTAATCTTTTGAAGATGTCCCCTGCAACATCATTCGTGTTCCTTAGGTCTTTGAGCAGTTGATTAAATAGGTTTGGTCCTCTCACAACAAAACTATTTTCTTTCAGGGTTAAGGATGTTCCGTCTAGCCTTTAATTTGGGAACACGACACAGTCTTTCTTTTCTACTTTCCACTGTTGTTTGGGGAGTTACAGGGTTCAGAGTAAGATTAGGGACTAGTTTCCCCATTATTTTCCAAGTGTAAATAATGGTGTCTCTCACTCTCTCCTCCTTTCCAGTGAATATAGGTTTAATTTGCGTAACCTTTCTCAGTAGTTTAGTTATTTGCACCCATTGATCTTGACTGTGAAGCTTCTCTGATTCCCTTCTAGCTGTCTAATGTCTTCTTTTTTTATATGGGGATGTTAGGACCGAGCAGTATTCCAATTTGGGTATGATCATTGTTTTCAGTAGAGGAATCATTATATTCCTATCCCTTCGTTTAAAGGTTCTCAGTATCTGCCTAGTTACTCTCTTTGGTCTGTTTACTGTTACCTTATTTTGTGTTTCAAATTTCGCATCAAGTCATTACAACCCCTAAATCTTTTGCTTTAGAATTTCCCTGAATTTTCTGTCCATTTAAGGTATAATATTCCACGGATTTTAGGTCCTCTCTTTTTCCGTACCGTAACAGCTGAAGTTTCTGTGTTAAACTTCATATTATTTCGGAGAGGCAGCAAATTAATACTTAGATAAACTGCAAGTTATTTACATTAGTATCAATGTCAGAATATCCACTGTTGTTAATAAATGGTGTAACTTAACACAGAGTTATAAAGTTATAATGGTAATTCAACGCAATATTAAATGTATCACTATTATATTTAGAGACGGATATACAGTACATATACGGCATTAATTGTCTTTTCATAGCTATCAGTGTACAATTAATAAAATATAACCTGTATTCTTTGGGGCCAGCACTGTACCTTGTGGCACTGAGCTGTGTATTTCTGATTCTGATGATGATACACCTTGAATTTTGACGACCTGTAGTCATTCTCTGAGGAAGTTATAGATCTATTTTCCCACTTTGCCTGTTATTCCCATATGTTTCAACTTATAGAGCATTATACCATGAAGGCAATCAAAACTATGTCGTCATATACGCGGATTTTGCTAAAGCTTTCGACAAGTGCGATCATGGTATAATAGCACATAAAATGAAAGATATGGAACTAACATGAATAATAGCGAAGTTAAGGGACATTGGGTCAAGGTGGTAGTGGATGTGGGGGGGGGGGTTCTCCTCTGTGACCAGACTATGTAGCGACCCGTGGTTCGGATCCCACGTAAAGCTGTAGACTCTTTCCGGTCATTGACTTTAAATGTTGTGAAGGAAGTTAAATTACTCCATCAAACAACCTCTATTACTGAGAGAAATTAACTTAGAAGCATTAAATTTTCTCTACTAATAAGTAAAAATTGATTAATTAAGAACGAGACATTATCTAATTTAAGTCTAAATGAGTCCTTGTTCTTTCGGAAATTAGTTTGGATTTAGTCTTTCAACAATGATCCCATTTCTTACTTAAAAGCTGAAATCCACTTTTCGGGACATCAAATGAATGAAACATGTTTTTAACATAATACATGGGTCCTATTTTTGTTTTGGGGCTCCGTGAAAACATTGTTAAGGAAGGTAATGTAATGTAATGAAATGTAATGGAGAAAAATGATTTGCTCTTTGAGAATTAAATATATAAGTGAGTAGAAATTATATTTTCTTTTATTTTATTTTGTGATTACTAAAATTGCGTCTTCTCAAAGATTTTGAATTATAATTGAGAAACAAAATTAAATTAGAATACACACACACACACACACACACACACCGACTTTTTAAAATCCATAAATCTAAAAAACTAATTAACCTAACCTAACCTAATGGCATGATAAGTGTTTCGGACGCACTTGAGTGCTCAAAGATTTTTTCTGTTAAGTTATTAAATAGTGAGGTACTAACTAATTAAGCCTAACCTAACCTAACCTTTAACTAACCTAACCTAGCGTAACCTAATCAGGACTAACATATCTTTTTTCCAATAATAAAAATGGTTCTAGATTTTTCATGTAATTTTATATAATTATCACACACCCGACCTTACCTATGCCCACTTGCTCAGTTACACACACACACACACACACACACACACACACACACACACATCTCAACAAAATCCGCCGCACAACAGCGAAATAAAATAAAATAAATAGTTCAATTTCACATTTATTTATTTTATATTAAAATTATTGTAACCAAAAAATTGTAGAAATGTATTTATTTTATCAATAAAGAGTTATTTATTCATTCACCAAAAACGACCGATCTTAAACTTTTTTTATGAGAAAACTTGGGTGAAGAGAGACTTTATACAAAGGAGGAATCACAAACACAAGACTTTTACACGCATTTCAAACCAAAATTCTGAAATCAAAATGAACAAAACCGAACGTGAAACGAAAACACGTCTTTTGTTTTGTTATTTTTAAACTAAGTCGATTGTGTTTTTCGGGGATTTAACCTTCGGAGAGACCTTAAATGCATTGTGTGAAATCGTCAACCCCGAGCAAACAAACTACTTGACTTTTGTATAGTAAACGGTTCGTGCAGGGATCACGCAGTAGAGATACCATCCATTGAATTCAGTGATAGGGTTTTTAATAGCATTATAAAATGATCTATTCATATCAAAATTCAATTAAAAAATAGAACCGTAAATATGGAACTATAAACCCTGTTTGATGTTTGGTTGTAAATTTTGTTTCTCCGAAGTCTCATTTCGAACGTATAACCTGAACTATAAACTAATGAATGGGCGTTGAATTATACATTTGAAATGCGACTAAATGAGACACATAATCTACGTTAAAACATAGTTAAAACATAAAATAGGGTTTACAGTGTAGTTACGCCGATAGTAGGAAAGAAGAAACGAATGACCTTAATTAACCGTAATGTATAGAATTAATTTAATATTATATAGAGGCGTTGACAAAAGTAAATAGACAACTTCGGTTTTTTCTGTAGTTTTTGATTTGATAATAAAAGTCAATAAAAAATAACACATTTATTGAATCATTATATTAAGAATCGTGTTGTTTTCCCTTTTGCATTAAGTAAAAGTGACGCACGTTCTGGTATTCCATTGATGAGCTTTGCCATTTGTTCTTGAGAACAGTCATCGTGGTTTCTGTTTACTTTTGTCAACCCTCTGTACATCATTGGTGACCAAAATCTTAGAGAACTGTGTCATGGCTAAAAATTGCATTGTAGCGTGCCACTTCTAAGAGTGCCACTTCGACTATTCCACTGTGGCACAGTGCCGAACTTTGGCCATCACTGTTACAACAGCTATCAATTAAAACGTTACATATGCTGCAAACATGTCTAATGCAAAGACACCCTAAAAACTATTGAAACAAAATACAAATTGAAACCTCTTTTCATATCTTTCCTAAGACCTATTTTTATTCAGTGACATGAAAACAGTTTTTCCATTTCACGGTGACTGACAAGTGACTGACTGCTCGAAGAAGATGATGCAGGCACTTGGACGACTTGTCAATAAGTCAATTTTCAGGAAATGCTTCTCATCTCCTTTATGAGAATTAGGTCTTTCCAAAAAGGACAAAAAGACCGTTTTGCCTATTAATTTGCAGTTAGAGAGAGAAAGAGAGAGTTACAAGGAAAAGAAGTACCTCAAAAGGCCTTGCGGCCCATACCGAGGAGGTACCAATGGCAACGGGTGCCAGGAAAAAATTCCTACACTGTTTGGTAAACTTAAGGTCGCTGCTAATTAGCACACCCAAGTCCTTTTCCAAATCAGTGGCCTCGATATTACTCCCCAACATCGAGTAGTCAGACTTGGGATTGGCGAAGCCAATGTGCATGACCTTGCATTTACCCAAGTTAAACGGCATTTACCATTTTTCGGACCACTCTCCTATTCTACGTAGGTCCGCACGCAGTTGGTCGATCGCCTCGGGCGTCCCAGCATTGGCCCCAAGCTTCGTATCATCAGCGAATTTGGCGATCCTACTGACGATGCCACCGTCGATATCATTTATGTAAATGATAAACAACAGTGGCCCCAAAACGGAACCCTGAGGAACCCCGCTAGTGACTGAGGCCCAACCTGAGCTAGCCCCTTTAATTACAACCCTCTGCCGCCTATTCTTCAGCCAGTTTCCAATCCAGCTACCTACTTCCCCACCGATACCCAGCGCGCGGACTTTGGCCATTAGCCGACGGTGAAGTACCTTATCAAAGGCTTTCTGAAAGTCGAGATAAAGTATATCAATCGCCCTACTCTCATCATTCACTCCACATGACGTGGAAAAACTCGAGCAGGTTGGTGAGACACGACCTATGCTTGGTGAGACACGACCTATGCCGTCTCTAAACCCATGTTGGGAGTCCCCAAGCACCTTGTACGAATCCAAATGCTCAACGATCCTATCCGCTATTATCCCCTCTAATAATTTACGTACAACTGAAGTGAGACTAATGGGACGATAGTTCCCTGGATTTTCGTGATCCCCTTTCTTAAAGATAGGGGTCACGTTGGCTTTCCTCCAGTCACCAGGCACCTGGCCCGTCTCCAACGATTTGTTGAAGACTGTAGCCAGGTGGGGAACCACCTGGTCGCGCACTTCCCGCAACACTCTTGGGAGGAACTGGTCTGGCCCAGGAGCCTTAAACGCGCTCAGTTTGTTTATTCTATCGGCAACGACTGTCGCAGTACACCGAACACTATCCAGGCCAGCACCTTCGTGCCTGACGCCTGGCTCGAGGATGACGCGGGTGTCCTCCCTGGTGAACATTCCCGCAAAGTACTCATTCAGCACATTAGCGATGTCCGCAGAGGCTTGCCACCGGGAGTTCTTCGTTACGTTTTGCTAGCCTAACCTTCGCCTTCATTCCCTTCATAGGCGGACATACGCCTCAGTGTTCTCATGGGAACGATTGGCCTTCGCCCTCCTATATGCAGCTTTCCTATTTCGGATAGCTAAAGCGATGTCTTGACTGAACACTTAGGCTGCGTTGAAGCAGGGGTGACTGGTTTTGATGGTATGGCAGCAGACTGCAACACCAAACTGGTCCCGGAATGCATTCCACACTTCCTCAACATCGCCGCCGACCTCTAACCCCATCTCACCTACGCTATCCCGGAGGCCAACAAAGTCCACCCGCCGTAGATCGAGCTTACTGCCTCTCGAGTTACTACGCTTCACCCGAGGGACGCACGGAACCTAATCAGACCGTGATCACTCCCGCCCAACGATTCGTCAACGGTGAGGCCATTGACGAGGTTGTCTTCGGTCGTGAATACTAAGTCTAGAACGCTTTCGCCTCGTGTAGGCTCATTGACCCACTGAGTCAGGAAGTTCTCATCAGCAAAGTCAACTAACCTCCTCCCTTCGGCATCAGCAGTCCTGTCTTCTCAGTTTATGCCGCTACAGTTAAAGTCTCCTAAAACTACGCACACCCTGTCCCCTAGCAGGCAACGGAGTTCGGTGTACAGGGTTGTATCCTCCTCGAGAGAGAGAGAGAGAGAGAGAGAGAGAGAGAGAGAGAGAGAGAGAGAGAGAGAGAGAGAGAGAGAGAGAGAGAGAGAGAGAGCTATGCTTAAATTATGCATAATTGGCACGAAATTAATTTCATCGTGGAATCCATTAATGTTAAAGGAAGAATGTCGCACGATTTCTTGGCGTAAAAGCTTAGAAATTAATACAGAAAATTCTATTTAGAAATGTAATAATAATAATAATAATAATAAATTCTAAGACCTTATTAATTTTGCGTGTTCACCTTATTCCAGTAATATATATAATATATATATATATAATATATATAATATATATATATATATAATATATATATATCAAAGCTATTGACTTCTCCTTAGGGAAACGGAGCTTACAGATGAAAAGAAGGACCAACACAACGGCAAACATCTGAAGTACAAGAAAAAATAAACGAAAATGTTTGCCGTTGTGTTGGTCCTTCTTTTCATATATATATATATATATATATATATATATATATATATATATATATTAATTAGCACACGTTTATTTAAATATATTATATGTTTCTGTTCATCATATATATTCATTCTTTACAGTATATATGATTTTAAAATTTTAGCACTGATGATGGAAATTCAAATTTCCGAAACGTCTGTAAAATAAACATGTACCATCTCCTCGTCCTCTTATTCCTTACTATATATATATATAGGGTTAAAGAAATCGATCCCTCAAGAACATGTCGTTTTTATTTTACTCAGAAGTTATTTTATTTAAAATATCAACCTAAAAGTGATAAAATGAGTCAAACATTCATAGGTTTGTTACGACAAACCCATGAATTTGGCAGAATTTCGTCAAAGAATGAAAGAGGTTACTGGATACATTTCACAAAAGCATCTTTATAATGCTCTAATGGGGTTCGAGTATGAAATAGCATTATAGTGACAAATGATGGCCATTATAGGTAAGTGTTCTAAACTTTGACAATTTGAAAGTTTAAAATATCATATATTTCAATATATATATATATATTATATATATAATATATATATATATATATATATATATATATATATACCGGGTGTCCCATTCCAAATGAAACAAATTTGAAACCTTATAATTTTTTATTGAATGATGCAAACAATGTAATATTCACACAGTAAATAGTCAATGTCATGAAGTTTCATATGATATATGTGAATTATAACATTTAGATACATTAGATACATTGTGCATAGTATAATGTTTCCTTTTGTTAAGATCTTCACATGTTATATGCTGAACAATTTGAAGCTTATATGGATAGAGCTGCAGCCGCTTGCGCAGGACTCTATGCACAGTTGAACGAGGAATCTGCAGTTCGACACTGGCACGACGGATGGACTTTCTCGGGCTACTACCAAAGACACCGCGTATTCGTTCAACATCATCTTCCGATCTTGCTCGCCCTCCAGAGTGTTCCTTTAGAACACTGCCAGTCTCCTCAAATTTCTTGGTCCATGCATATAGGTCTCTTCTGGTGGGTGGTTCCTTGTGAAAGGTTGTACGAATCGCCGTTGCACCAGAGTAGGGGACTTCAACTCAGCCATCCATAACACACATTTCGCTTTTTCTTGTGGGGTAAACATAATTCAATCTGAAACAAACAAAAAACATTATGACAAAAACTTATGCATATGGTGTAGTAACTGGTAAAGTTCAACATTCTGACATTAAATTTTAAAAATTACAGAGTTTCAAAGTTGTTTCATTTCGAATGGGACACCCGGTCTGTACTATATATACGGGGCTCCAATAAACCTTAGCTCCCCCGCCCATGGCCTAAACCATTAGAGGTACAGTAAAACTAAACATACCTTACAAAAGAAAAGTTAATCCTGCAT
This sequence comes from Bathynomus jamesi, assembly GCA_023014485.1. Classification (NCBI taxonomy): domain Eukaryota; kingdom Metazoa; phylum Arthropoda; class Malacostraca; order Isopoda; family Cirolanidae; genus Bathynomus; species Bathynomus jamesi. The sequence goes on from JAJOZX010002601.1 coordinate 242,169, forward strand.
TTAATGAGAAACAAGTAAAACTTGGTGTTCCCGCCATTGGCTTCCAAGACAGCCTGAATTCGCTTTGGGTAACTTGCCAAAAGTGACGTGAATAGATCTTGATCGTTACGCAAATTTGCTAAAACAGTTTCAATGTGTTGCGTCATTGTATCCTTCGAAAATCGATTTGCTGCAGGTTCTTGAGACAGAGACATTCAACCTTGTCCTTTATAACTGATCCAATGTGTTCACAGACGTTCAGGTCAGGAGAATTTCCTGCCCATTCTTCATTTCCAAAGAAATCGATCTCATGGTTCCGCAACAACTGTTGAGTGGCTAATGCCTTAAAGCAGGGGCCTTATCGTGCAGAAGTGTGACCTGATCGACATCCATAACATTGTTTGGGTTTCTTAGAAAGGAATGACATGCTGGGATAGAATAATATCACGAAAATACTGTCCATCCCAACTCTGACCATTTGGCTTCAGCACCCACATGAGCTTCTTTGCAGTGAACAAAACAAACACACCAACACAGTCTGGACTTTTTAATAATTCGCGATAATGTTCGTTGTCATCGATTTCATCTGGTGGTGTGGCCCACACTCGATCATTTTGGTAGTTAGGCCGACGTGTTATGTAAACAAAAAATTCAGCGGAGACAGCTAAATGCATGAAATCATCCACATCCCAATCTTCAAGATAATGGGCAAACCACATTCTGTCATCGATGTTAAGTTGAGTTTTTCTTGGCTTTGGAAGTTCATGCCAAGGCTTTAAACCTTGCCTATGACGGTACAGTCGAATGATCTCACCACTAACGATCTTTCCTCTCAACACTTCGATCTCTCTAGAAAGTTTAGTACAGCTGTTTTTCCGCTTACGCGTACCGCTTTCAATGATGTCCTTTGTTTCCTGAGAGAGTGGCATATTTGGGCGCCCAGATTTGGTTGTATCCATTTCACATTCATCCAAAGTTTTATTCTAATTTCTTTTGACGAAGTCCTCACTTCTTCGCAACTTTTTGGCAACCCATGAACGTGTTATAAAGGTGGCTCCAGCATCACGAGCTTTCCGAAATGTTATTGCTTCTATGCGATCTATCACACGTTGCCTCTCCGAATCACCAATTAATTGAGAAGCCATTATATTATCGCTTTATCAGCTAGAGTAATTTTAATATCTGCAATAAATAAAGAATTTTATATACTTTTATAATCACTAAAAACTATTTCGATATAAGTAAACATGTAAGCTGCAAATGGGGGGGCTAAGGTTTTTTGGAACCCCCCTTATATATATATATATATATATATATATGTGTGTGTGTGTGTGTGTGTGTGTGTGTGTTGATTAATAAGTGAAATATAGTAATTAGTTAATTATTTGTGCAGCCATTATTCTCAGACACTCTTTTAATTCGTACTATGTAAACAAAGAGATACTTTGCTAATAACAAAAATGTTAAATAATTAACTGTGTATATTATCTGTATGTACAGAGGGTTGACAAAGTAAATAGACACCACTATGATTGCCCTCAAGACACAACTGGCAATCTCAGCAATGGAATGCCAGAACGTGTGTCACCTTTACACAATGTAAAGGGGAAATCAACACGATTCTAAATATTCATTCAATAAATCTCTTATTATTTATTCACTTTTTATTATCAAATCAAACGCAATGGAAAAACAAAGTTGTCTATTTACTTTTGTCGACCCTCTGTACAATATACAAATATGATAACGTATCGATAATATAACTTAATGGCAGGGTTTGGATTTTAACATAACCTATCATGGTAGAGTTGTGATTTTAAACAACCTATGATGGTGGGGTTGAGATTTTAACATAACCTATCATGAACGGTTGGGATTTTAATATAACCTATCATGGTAGGATTGGTGATTTAATATACCTATCATGGTAGGGTTGGGATTTCTAATATGGCGTACTTCCTCCCTCATCGATTGCTTCTAACTATTAAAAATGTTGAAGGAATATGAAAATACAAGGAATACTTTAGGGTCAGACTTAGCACTAATTAATTTAAATTTTTTATAATTTTAACATGCGGATACTGGACAGTTTTCTTTGTTTTTATAGCATTTAACAAATTATTTATTGGCTCAATGTTAATCTCTATTTTTATTGAAAATATAAAAGATGCTGAAAATAGTATTAAGCTTTTGTAAGGTTGTAGGTCTATTTAACCTTATTTCATACCTGGGTTAAATATAACTTGTGTATAATTTATTATGGTTATAAAATAAGGGTATTAACTAAAACAATATATATTTTACATATTTAAACTGTGCATATAAAATATTCGGATCAAATGTAGAATTCGGACCCCAGCCTTCTTTAGTTAGCTTTATAAGGCTAACTAACGAAAATATCATGACCTAACCTAACCAATCGTCAAAGGCGTACAGTTAACCTAACGATTGGTTAGGTTAGGTCGTGATATTTTCGTTAGTTAGCCTTATAAAGCTAACAAAAGAAGGCTGGGGTCCGAATTCTACATTTGATCCAAATATTCTTTGCTTTATACACTATATAACAAATAATTTAATGAAAGTATATACAGTATATATATATATATATATATGCAAATAACTGCAATGACCGCGCAGTATATAAATGAATAGAAACGACATAAGTATTAAGGAACGTTTCTGCACACGAGGAGGAGAGATAACGAAATAATGAAAAATGAGGCGAACCGCCTGGGAATCGAACCCAGGCGGCAATTGGAAGGCCCTGGGTTCGATTCCCAGGCGGTTCGCCTCATTTTTCATTATTTCGTTATCTCTCCTCCTCGTGTGCAGAAACGTTCCTTAATACTTATGTCGTTTCTATTCATATATATATATATATATATATATATATATATATATATATATATATATATATGCTGCGTAGACGGATTTTCTATTGTATAGAGAAAGAAAATAGCTAACAATTATTTTATTTTGTAATACTAAACATCGAGTATAGTTTATAATTATAATTAATAATTAAAATAAATAAATGTAATAATGGATTAAAGATAAATATATAATTTATTTTATGAATCAATGTAATAATGCATTCAATTTTCACTGTTCGAGAAACCCTTATTATCAGACAATTGAAATATGAAATAATTCACCCTACGATCTCACATTGTCAGAATGACTTAATATTTCTTTCCTTCAAAAATGGTCGAAATTAATAAAGCATATCAAGATTATTGAATTTTTCCCCCTTTTAAGACGATCTTCTTCTGTCCTTTCAATGTCCTTTCAGTGTCCTTTAAAGGTTTCAAAGAGATGCCTTCTGAATATTATACGGGTTATCTAGTAAACAGATAGTGAAAAATCATATTTATTAACCAATTGCCATTATTTTTCTTTAGGTAAAAGATTTATACCCCGTTAGGGTCATGCGAATTTCTGGTTATAAATAATTCATGAATTGGGGTAATTTAGAGTTGAGTTAAACGCTGCGTGTTTGAAACTAATTCAACAAACGGAACGACTCGACGCTAAATGGCGTTTAGTTCTCTTCTTCAAATCTTTTGTAAAGAACAATGATGAAACGCAATCTTTTTTGTCAATATTGAGCAGAGAGAGGGATTTTTGTTGCTAAAGCAGACTACAAAATGTACATTACATATAATTTTAATTACCAACCTCAGGTGTACAGTGTTTATTGAACTATACATTATATTGATAATTAATTATAAATTCTCCCTTGACTTTAGTTGTTGCTGAAATCCTAAATTTAGATGGAGGGATGTTCTTTGATGTGTCATTTGCAGTTTTGCTTCATTCCTCTGTTAATCTTGCTTGAAGCCGACTTTCATCAATGTGTGTGATTTCTGAGATTTAGCCAAAACTGTTCTAATATATTTCACGGGGTTTATCTGGTTATTAGGGAGGCAACTGAAGAAGGTTAATTTGCTTTAACCATTCTCGATAGGTTTCAATGCATGGTATTGGATGCTATCTCGTTGGAACAGGAGTTCCATTTTCATGAAAAATGGAAGTAATTTATCGATAGACGGTTGTAAGACCTGTTCTAAAGTACTTTTGTCTGCCATACAACCATTCATCTCTCACAGAAAAAATAAATTTCCAATTCCGTTTTGATGACATGCGGCCGCAGGCTATAATTCTGCCCCTTCAGCCTTTTACAGTAGGGACGACGCAAGCTCAGAACTATATATATGGTAGGTGATTTGGGGTACGTCACAGAACCAACAACACTATGAACCAGAAAGCAAACGACAGAGCATGCAATGGAAGCATCCAACATCTCCCGTTGCAAGGAAGTTCAAAGCGCAGCCGTCAGCGGGTAAAGTTATGCTAACACTGTTTTGGGATAAACGAGGCCCTATCTTTGAACATTATCTAGAGCAGTGGTTCTTAACCAGGGGGGCGCGCCCCCCTAGAAACAGGAATTTCTCTAATTGTATTTGTTATTCTCTTAACGAGAGCATGGGCTAATATTGAGAAGTTATTGAGAATGTTATTTTGATTGAAGGGGGGCGTGGAGGGAAGGACCAATTCCTAGAGGGGGCATGGTAGTAAAAAGGTTAAGAACCACTGATCTAGAGCGTGGAACTACAGTAACAAGTGCATTGTATTCTGACATGCTTCGGAATGAGTTAAAGCAAGCAATTCGCACAAACCGGAGAGGGAGATTGTCGGAAGGTGTCATTCTGTTACACGACAATGCGCGCCCTCATACCGCTGCACAGACTAGAAAATGCCTTCAAGAACTTAAGTTTGAAGTTCTCGACCATTCAGCTTACAGTCCAGATCTGGCACCTTCGGATTTTTACCTGTTTGGACCACTAAAAGACGCTTTGAGAGATCAGCGATTCCAAGGTGATGATGACCTGAAGGAGGCGGTGCATGTCTGGCTACGCACACAGCCAAAAACATTCTTTTGTGATAGCATTAGGAAGCTTGTAGATCGCTGGACTAAGTGTATTGAGAAACAGAGAGACTTTGGTAACGAAAGCTTTTGGCTTTTTTCTTGCGTTACTTCCTTCGAGTTCATCGTCAGCAAGTCTTTTAAGTGGTCGAAATGATACAAGAGTTCCGTTCGTTTCCTTCAGGTCGTGACGAATATCAGATGTTTTTCTACTGTATCTGAGGTAGAGGCGTTTCAACTGCCTCCCCTCATGACTTGTTGTCGACCATTGATTTGCATATTTTGAGTATTTTAGCTTTCATCAGTCGACATTGGGAAAGTATTTGAAAGAAAAGGAGCTGTATTTAGACTATTTCTCTCTCAGGTCAATCCCCCTCCCCCAGTTTTTGTTGAAATTATTGAAATTGTACCTTCTAGATACCCATTTTGTTTTGGACATTTCATTTTACGAGCAGGTGGACGGTGTTGCCATGGGCTTCCCTTTGGACTCCCTCGTAGAATCGGAAAGTAAATTATCTTTTTTCTTTTTTAAATGTTTTTGTAATTAAAGGTCCTGACAAGTTTACCATTTCTCTTATCCGAAAAAAAAGAATTTTATGGCTTAGGTAGAAATTCTTATAGTTTCTGTCCACTTCAGTTCCAAATCGATGCTTGTCAGAGTTTAATCAATAAATCCTATATAATATTTGCTCTTCATTACACGCCTTTAATCAGGAACTGATTTTTGGAGCCTTTTTAGTTTTAATTTCAGTGGAAAAGGTAAAGATTTCTTTATATAATAGTCAGTCCTTAATTAATACCGTTTACGGTTAATATGTTTTAAATGACATGGGCTGGACTGCAAATTAAAATAACTTTTTATGAGGTAGTTTCAGTCACTTTTTTCAAATTTGTCACTCATTTTTTGTGCAAATGCATATTAATGGTGAAAATTATGATACTAATAATATATATATAAATACACTCATTTTTGGTCCGACGAGTATAATTTTGTGCTATTTGTACAAAGAAAGTGATGACGTCATTTTCTACGCGCCGTTCACATGTCTTTCAGTCCGAACGTAGCAGATCAGTTTTGTATGATGTTGTTGTGCGAAGGGTGTGAGTTGTCCTACCTTACGTCAATTGAACGTTTTGGCCATAATGATCAGGCGTCATTAACGTTTTTCAAGGAACACGGGGGGTAATTATTTCGCAAATGACATGGCCTGAAGTTGAAATCAAAAATACATTTTCTAGTGTATTTTGGTGTGCTCTGTTCAAATATAACCTTCATTTCCTGTGTAAATGTAAAGAAATAAGAATTTGTTTACATTATTTCGGAGTCATATTTCGTCATATCAGGAACGAACTTTAGGTTATTAGCGGGGGTCAAGGGGGCGAAGCCCCTTTGTTAGGTTTAGTTAGATTAAGTTAGGTTTAGTTAGGTTAGGTTTAGTTAGTTTTCGTAATTTTTTGTTAATATATTGCTATTCACATGACCAGAAATGAAGAAATACGACTCCAAAGTAATGTACAAATAATCATATTGCTTTCCATTTGCACAGGAAATGAAGGTTATATTTGAACAGAGCACACCAAAATACACTAGAAAAATGTATTTTTTATTTCAACTTCAGGCCATGTCATTTGCGACATAATTACCCAGTTTACTAACCTAAAATCAAACTGGATATTCGTTATATTAATTCGCCCCTCTTTTGGATGATAATGCAGGGTGATCCGTTTGGGTATGGATAAAATAAAAACGCTGTGAGAATCTACTGAGAAGTGATACAGCGCTCATCTGTTGCACGTGTCGTCATAAAATGTGGGAGTTTGTAATAGGCTGTGCCATCCGTTGCCAGACGTACGAGCGCCATCTGCTGTCAGACTTATGAGACATATGCCAGTTTCGAAGATGGGGGCGAATGCACAACAACGTGCGAAGTGTGTCATTTGGTTTGCTAAGTTTGAGAGTGTGACAGCGGTACAGCGTGAGTTTCGCCATGTGTATGGTGTTCGAAAAGCTCCTAAATACGACTCCATAGTGCAGTGGTACCGCACATTTGAAGAAACGGGGTCTATCACTAAACCACACGCAGGTGGTCGTAAGAATTAACCTCTCGTTATGACCTCTGTCGTGTCCGGAAGAGGGGGTCATTTGAAGACTAATTAGGTTTGTCACAATCTACTATCTTTGTGGGCATTGCCAAATATTAAACTATACAATGTTACTGTTTCCATTTCACATCAATTTTATTTTATCCATACCCAAACGGATCACCCTGTAGTTTAAATTATTCGAACGAGACTTATATTGTCGAATCAAGTACAGAATTATTTTGTCACCCCTTTTAGATTGTCAGTCTGTTTAAATTCAAAGACTGTTTTCTCCTCCCTTTTGCCGTCCGGAGTTTTATATTTACATAAATGTGTGCTCTGTTGTTGTGGCTCTTACGTTGTATCAACTATCAGATTGCTCGGGGAATGCATTTGTGGACAGATGAGTGTCTGCTAAAGAACTTATCCCTTTTGACAAATAAGGCACATTCCTTTGTCAGACTCGGTGCAAAAAACGACCTCTACAAAAGGTTGACAAAAGTAAATAGACAGCTTCAGTTTTTCCATAGTTTTTTATTAGATAATAAAAGTCAATAAATAATAACAGATTTATTGAATGAATATATTTAAAATGGTGTTACTTTTCCCCTTTGCATTACGTAAAGCTGACACAGACGTTCTGGCATACCACTGATAAGCTTTGCCGTTTGTTTTTGAAGACAATCATCGTGGTATCTATTTACTTTTGTCAGTCCTCTGTACATATTTACTGTCCATTTTACTTCATAAAATATGAGAGGAAAATGTGTACTTGTAAGTAAAACTAAAGAAATTGTAATGCGTTTAATATTTTGAGTTATTCAAATTATTTCTTCATAAAATATTTAAGGAAATATTTTATAAAAGAAAATTATCGGCTTTCTTCCACAAAATCTGACTCTCAGAATTAATTTCTTCTTCTTCTTATTCTTCTTAGTAGTAGTAGTAGTAGTAGTAGTTAAAAAATATAACTGGCCATATACCCATACCAAAAAATACAACTCGGCATATGCCCATACCAACGTAATAAACTTGCAGTATTCGTAGTTTAGTGGGTAACACTGTTTCCCAGTATTATAACTTCATCCCGGTTGACGGGTTGCCTACTCTTGGTGCCAAAATTATCCGTCACCTGGATGCAACCATACTCCTTTAACCTATAAACGAAGCGAAGACTGAGATCGGGGATTCGAATCCCGATGATGTTGGCCTGAGCGCTGTGCCAGTTTGTAATCCTCCTCACGAAACTAGGATAACATTATTTTCTCGACGTCACATATTATCGACAAGCTTTTCTAGATTAGGTTTAGTTTGGTTAAATTAAGTTAGATTTTTAGGTTCCATTCTGTTCTGTTAGGTTCTGTTTGGTACAGAGCCGTAGCAAGCCTTGATGGCGCCCTGGGTAGAACCTCAATTTGGCGCCCCAAACCACCCACGCAAATAATTATTGATGAATTTAATTTTAATTGATATAAATAATGTGGCATGTATAAGGCTTATTTTGACAATGCTAATTATATCTATCATTTTAGGTTATGTCTCGAGGTTTGAACAAATTAATTTCAAGCATATCGTTGTTGTGTTTATAATTATTTTTTTAATTATTAAACTCAAATTGAACTACAGAGAAATTACTAATGCACACTATGCATATTCAGTCTTATAGAACTTATTAGGAAATTCACTTTAACTAAGTGAACAAGGGTACATGATGTACGACGACTACCGTATAGGTACGATAGTGAACATGCACAATCTCGTTCGAAAACGTTTCAGAATAAATTAAGATGGTACTAACTAAAGTATAAGTTGTATAACGAATCTAAATTAGAGATTATGAAGTGGCAGATACAATGCAATAGAAGCACAATAAGTTTTTCTACTAGTTCATTTTATTTGAGGAATAAAAAGTAGTAGGAAGTAGAAAGTAAAAGTAGGAGAAAATTTCAAATGCAATTTTGGCGGCCCCCCCTTCCCCTCTCTCTCTCTCTTTGGCGCCCATGGCGGTTGCCCCTTCTGCTAACCCCTAGCTACACCCCTGCAATAACATTTCCCGTCAAAGAAAAGTCGTTAGACTAAGTAAAACGTATGTGGGCAGAACAACATTTTTTCTTCTGTCAATTTCACTAAGAAATTAGATTTATTAAGGCAACTTCAATGGAAATTAGTGAAATTAATTTGAAATTAGATTTCAAGTCTCAAATTTTTTTAAGTTTTTAACTTGAGCAAATTGACATTTGTCAAAGGCTTAAATTTATTTATTTTCTAAATAAAAAATAAATTGCATTGTAGAAATTGTTCACACACACACACACACACACACACACACACACACACACACACACACACACAACACGGTGAAGACCACTGCACCACCGAGGTGCATGGATTTTAAGTGGATGAAATGCAATGATACAAGGTTTCCTCTCTCTCTCTCTCTCTCTCTCTCCTCTCTCTCTCTCTCTCTCTCTCTCTCTCTCTCTCGTTAAAAATACTCTTTTTGACTAACTTCATGAAAGTAAGTGACCCTCTGCTCTCATCCTTCCTCAAAACTCTTGAAAAAGGGATGTGGTAAAAAGTTAGAGATTACCTCTCCAGCGGAGTTCTCTCGAATCCTCCTGAGTTTTCCACGTTTGCCCTCCGAGCACCCTCTCCTGCTGGCTTTGGGAAAAAGCATTTCCTTCGCTAGAGTCGATGCCTCTCCAATAAGTTTTCATTTTACTTCTTTCACGATTTGGACCGCAATTCTCGAGTATTTTTCGCGCATTTAATAGCTTTTAACGACCACGAAGGAAGTCCTTCCATTCGACTCAATTCAATTTTAAACTTTTTTATCTTTTCAATAATTTTCACGTTTTTTTTCTTTGTTATTTAAGAAATAAATGTTTTTAGCCAAGCGCTTCTCTCTCTCTCTCTCTCTCTCTCTCTCAGCAATAATAAACCAGACCTGAACGAAAATAGTTCCGCTTTCAGATTATCGGTCACTCATCACTAATAAACAAAATACTGTAGTTTAATTCTTTTCATCATCTTTCGCTTCATTGATTGTTCATTTTCAATGACTTGTGAAACAAAGAGTAGCATATTTTTTGTGTGTGTGTGTGTGTGGAGAGAGAGAGAGAGAGAGAGAGAGAGAGAGAGAGAGAGAGAGAGAGAGAGAGAGAGAGAGAAGCCTTGTATCATTGCATTTCATCCACTTAAAATCCATTCACCTCGGTGGTGCAGTGGTCAGCATTGCTGATTACACATCTACCGGCCGAGGGTTCGATTCCCCGCGAAAGTAGATGGCGGGTAGTTTGCTCAGCTGTTCATCCTCCCAGAGAAAAATAGGTTGGTAGATAAATGAGTACCTTGGGTGACCTAGTGGTTAAGACGTTGGGCTACTGATCGGGAGGTCGTGAAGTCGATTCCGTGAAAGGATTTCGTAATTTCTCACCGCGGATGGTGGGTCGTGTTTCAGATTCCACGTTAAGCTGTAGGTCCAAGGTGGAGCAACAAGCTTAACCTTCATCAGGATGATCAGTTGAGAGGAAACAAACACCAAGGTTAACCAAGGTTTATATATATATATATATATTTATATATATATATATATATATATATAAATACGCCTCGGTGGTGTAGTGGTTAGCGTCGTTGACTACTAATTCATCGGCCCCGGGTTCGAGACCCGGTGACTGCAGCCGGCGCGCAACAAAACCCAGCTGTTCATCTTTTCACACAAAAAAAGAAAGTGGTTGGTAGATAAATGGGTACCCTGTGTGGCCTAGTGGTTAAGACGCTGGGCTGCTGGTGGGGCGTGGTTCGGATTCCACGTTAAACTGTAGGTCTAAGGTGGAGTGAAAAGCTTGACCTTCGTCGGAATGAACAATTCGGGCGGAAGCTAACCAAAGGTTATACCAAAGGTTATATACTGTATATAAATGCCTATCACAACTAATGGAACATTGCAATAACATTATTGATGAACCTGAAAGTAATGAAAATTATACTGTATTATACACAGACTTTGCCAAGGCGTTTGATAAGTGTGACCATGGAATCATAATACATAAACTGACACATATGGGAATAACAGGAAAAGTAGGGAAATGGATATATAACTTCCTTAGTGAGCGGCGGCAAGTCGTTACAGTTAAAGGAATATCTTCATCAGAATCAGAGGTCCTCAGCCCAGTACCACAAGGAACAGTATTAGTTCCATTACTCTTCATAATCATGCTAACTGACATAGGTGAGGACGTTACGTTACAGTAACATCCTTTACCGACGACACAAAGATTAGTAGAAAAATAAGAAACTCAGAGGATATAAGGATCTCTACAAACAGACATGAAAGAATGTACAATTGGTCGGAAGACAACAATATGAAATTTAACACAGAGGACCTAAAATCCATGAAATACTATACCTCAAGTGGACAGGAAATTCAGAGAAATTCAAAAGCAAAAGATTTAGGAGTTGTAATAACTGAGGATGCGAAATTTGAAACACAAAATTAGATAGCAGTAACAGAACAAAGAGAATAACGGGCAGATACTGAGAACCTTTAAACGAAGGGATAAGAATATAGTGATTCCTCTATTGAAAACACTGATCATACTCAAGTTGCAATACTGTTCGGTCCTAACATCCCCATATAAAAAAGAAGACATTAGTCAGCTAAAAGGGATTCAGAGAAGCTTCACAGCCAAGATCAATGGGTGCAAAGACCTAAATTACTGGGAAAGGTTATGTGAATTAAACTTATATTCACTGGAAAGAAAGAGAGAGGTATACCATTATTTACACTTGGAAAATAATGGAGGAACTAGCCCCTAATCTTACTCTGAACCCTATAACCCCCCAAACAACAGGGGAAAGTAGAAAAGGAAGACTTGTCGTGTTCCCAAATTAAAGGCCAGACAGGGAACAGCCTCAACCCTGAAGGAAAATAGTTTTGTTGTGAGAGGACCAAAACTGTTTAACCAGCTACCCAAGGAACTAAGGAACATGAGTGGTGTTGCGGTGGACATCTTCAAAAGAAGATTAGACGCCTGGCTCAGAACAATCCCAGATGAGCCGGGGGTACTTGGCTATGTGAGGTGGAGAGTACAAGAAACCAACTCTCTACTTCACCAGGCCAATTCGAGAGGAGGGGCAACAAGCTTGACCTTCGTGAAATGAAGAATCATCGCACGGAACATTTGAATGGTTGAAAGGTATATATATATATATATATATATATATATATATATATATATATATATATATATACTGTACTGTATATATATATATATATAATGCGCCTCGGTGGTGTAGTGGTTAGCGTCGCTGACTACGAATCTATCGGCCCCAGGATCGAGACCGGTGACGGCAGCTGGAGCGCAGCAAAACCCAGCTTTTCTTCCTTCTACACAATAAAGAAAGTGGTTGGTCGATAAATGGGTACCCTGGGTGGCCTAGACGCTGGGCTGCTAGTGGGCGTGGTTTCGGATCCACGTTAAACTGTAGTCTAAGGTGGAATGAAAAGCTTGACCTTCGTCAGAATGAACAAGTCGGGCGGAAACTAACCAAAGGTTATATATATTATATATATATATATATATATATATATATATATATATATATACAGAGACATGTAAGAAGTAAATAGACAACCCAGATTTTGCTGTAACAATTTGGCGTAAAAGATTCAACAATTCTGATCGTGTTGCTGGTTTTTGGGGCTTTTACGTAAAGTCTTGTCTAGTATTGCCCACAGTGTTCTATGGGGTTCATGTCAGGGGACTGACTCGGCCAAGGAAGTCGTTTGATACCATTTCGCTCCTCCATTCTTTCGTCTTTTTTGCAGTGTGGCATGGGGCTCCATCTTCCATGAACAGGCAGCTGTCTTTTCAATTTGACCACTTGAGAATATTGGCATAAGTCCTTCTTCAAGGATAGAAATGTTGGAAACGAATATTAGTCATAATAATGGCAAAAAAATGGATGCATACATTTTACCATAAATTAAGGGTGTCTATTTACTTCTGCATGTCTCTGTATATGTGACCTCACAAACAGCAGTCATGTTTTCTTCCGTGGGAGCAGAACGTGGCCGGCCCGCCATTATCAGGGGGCTCATGCTGAGCTACCTAGAGACCAGGGCTCTTTAGTTGGAGGTCAGTGAAGCACAGCAGTGCCCCACAACAGCAAACCATGAAAACACCCAGTGTTATTAAAATATTATACTTTGTTTAATGTTGATTGTTTATGTAATTTGAAATCAGTTAATTTTAATTTTGAATTTTCAAATACAGGGTGTTCAAAAGAAACGTAACCCATTGTAGAATGCAGATGTTATTATAACCTAATACTTTCTTTCCATTTCGGGTTGCGTTTCTTTTTTGAACACCCTATATAATAGAGTAGTAGAACTGGAAAATAGTTCCGGATCGCTTGTTGCCTGTTCCTGATTTCTAAGAACTCTTAAAACCTATTGAAGAGCCCCGCTGAGGGCATTAACTTTGAGAAGTACTCAACATTTTTTCATAGTCCCGATTAGGATACTCATTGATAATTTGGCTCACGGAGACACTTTCTTCTGTACAGAGCTTTGATTAACATTTTTTGTCTAATTCACTCAAAATCGTATTGTAAATATCCTTTTATAAAACACTGAGGAGCAAAATTGAACGACGCCACGCAACAGTAACGTACAAAGTATCACAGACAGTACAAAACTTAAACTATCTCATTTAAGGAGAAGTATAAAATCGCTTTTTTACCAGACTACCTAATTTATATAGGACGTAAACAGAACTTTACTGCCACTCAGCGACGCACTTAGGCTTTTAGCATTGAATTTTTTTGCATATACTATATACAAATACGTTTTACAAATAGTGCATAAATTTAAAGGCAATTAAATTCGCGTAAAACGCGTTTAGAATTTTTCTAACGAAATAAAAAATGATAAATTGTCCGAATCTTTTGCTCCATCGTGTTACATGATGCTCCGCGTGAAATAATGTTAAACTTTTTCAGCCTTCCACTTACAGTAAGCGATAAACGCATCGATTAAATAAATTAAATGTATATATATATATATATGTGTGTGTGTGTTTGTGTGTGTGTGTGTGTGTGTGTGTGTGTGTGTGTGTGGATGTATTTTACGAAATGTAGCGAAATCGATAAAAGTAGTTACGGCTCAATCACTCCGAATTCAATTTCAACTTTATCTCTTTTGAAATCTTCTGGGTTTATTGCAAATAATTATACAGTCAAATTTGGTATGGACAACAGAGTACAGTATTATATATATATATATATATATATATATATATATATATATATATATAATATATATATATATATATAAATATATATTAATACTGTACATGAAGACATGAAATTGAACATTTGTTTTAGTTTTAATGTATTACTTTTGTAAATTTAATTTAAAATAAATTTGCCTCCGAGACCGGACTTATGGGACACCCTGTGTGTATATATATATATATATATAGATATATATAAAGGACAATTTATTGGAAAAAAATGATCTTCAAAAGACTATAAAAATTTTTAAAATTACTTTAAAGAGGAGGTAAACTTTCAATTAAAATATTCCTTTTTAGAAATTTTAAATTTTATAAAATGAAAAATTAATTATCTAACCGTAAATTTTATATATATATATATATATATATATATATATATATATATATATATATATATATATATATATCCTGATAATAATAATAATTACAAACGCAAAATAAAAATTAAAAAATTCCTTAATTAAAATATTTATTCCAGTCTGTGATCAAATATTAGAGTATGATAATATAAATTAGTCGTAATACAAAACTAATTAAACTAATTAATGGTTATAATAATAATAATGATTAACAAGGATAAAGAAATTAATGGAGATGGGGAAAATACAATGTATTATTTGTGTGAAATGCAAAGGAAATGAAGGAGAAAATGATTTAGAGAAAAAGTAATTGAAATACTATAAATATATCGTATTATAAATATTATAAATGAAAAGAAGTTAATACAGTGATCGTGTAAGGCATAGAAAGTGAAGTGAATGAAAGTGAAGTGAATGAAAGTGAAGTGAATGAAAGTGAAATTAATTAAAATTAATTGAATGAAAGTGAAGTGAATGAAAGTGAAGTGAATGAAAGTGAAGTGAATGAAAGTGAAATTAATTAAAATTAATTGAATGAAAGTGAGTGAATGAAAGTGAAGTGAATGAAAGTGAAGTGATGAAGTGAAATTAATTAAATTAATTGAATGAAAGTGAAGTGAATGAAAGTGAAATTAATTAAAATTAATGAATGAAGTGAAGTGAATGAAGTGAAGTGAATGAAAGTGAATGAATTAAAATTAATTGAATGAAAGTGAAATTAATTAAAATTAATTGAATGAAAGTGAAGTGAATGAAATGAAATTAATTAAAATTAATTGAATGAAAGTGAAGTGAATGAAACTGAAATTAATTAAAATTAATTGAATGAAAGTGAAGTGAATGAAAGTGAAGTGAATGAAAGTGAAGTGAATTAAAATTATTGAATGAAAGTGAAGTGAATGAAAGTGAAGTGAATGAAAGTGAAGTGAATTAAAATTAATTGAATGAAAGTGACGTGAATGAAAGTGAAGTGAATGAAAGTGAAATTAATTAAAATTAATTGAATGAAAGTGAAATTAATTAAAATTAATTGAATGAAAGTGAAGTGAATGAAAGTGAAGTGAATGAAAGTGAAGTGAATGAAAGTGAAGTGAATGAAAGTGAAATTAATTAAAATTAATTGAATGAAAGTGAAGTGAATGAAAGTGAAATTAATTAAAATTAATGGAATGAAAGTGAAATTAATTAAAATTAATGGAATGAAAGTGAAATTAATTAAAATTAATGGAATGAAAGTGAAATTAATTAAAATTAATGGAATGAAAGTGAAATTAATTAAAATTAATTGAATGAAAGTGAAATTAATTAAAATTAATTGAATGAAAGTGAAGTGAATGAAAGTGAAATTAATTAAAATTAATTGAATGAAAGTGAAGTGAATGAAAGTGAAATTAATTAAAATTAATTGAATGAAAGTGAAGTGAATGAAAGTGAAGTGAATGAAAGTGAAGTGAATGAAAGTGAAGTGAATGAAAGTGAAATTAATTAAAATTAATTGAATGAAAGTGAAGTGAATGAAAGTGAAATTAATTAAAATTAATTGAATGAAAGTGAAGTGAATGAAAGTGAAATTAATTAAAATTAATTGAATGAAAGTGAAGTGAATGAAAGTGAAGTGAATGAAAGTGAAATTAATTAAAATTAATTGAATGAAAGTGAAGTGAATGAAAGTGAAGTGAATGAAAGTGAAGTGAATGAAAGTGAAGTGAATGAAAGTGAAGTGAATGAAAGTGAAATTAATTAAAATTAATTGAATGAAAGTGAAGTGAATGAAAGTGAAATTAATTAAAATTAATTGAATGAAAGTGAAGTGAGTGAAAGTGAAATTAATTAAAATTAATTGAATGAAAGTGAAGTGAATGAAAGTGAAGTGAATGAAAGTGAAATTAATTAAAATTAATTGAATGAAAGTGAAGTGAATGAAAGTGAAGTGAATGAAAGTGAAGTGAATGAAAGTGAAATTAATTAAAATTAATTGAATGAAAGAAGTGAATGAAAGAAGTGAATGAAAGAAGTGAATGAAAGTGAATGGAATTAAAGTGAAGTGAATTAAAGTGAAGTGAATTAAAGTGAAGTGAATTAAAGTGAAGTGAATTAAAGTGAAGTGAATTAAAGTGAAGTGAATTAAAATTAAAAGAATGAAAGTGAAGTGAATGAAAGTGAAGTGAATGAAAGTGAAATTAATTAAAATTAATTGAATGAAAGTGAAGTGAATGAAAGTGAAGTGAATTAAAATTAATTGAATGAAAGTGAAGTGAATGAAAGTGAAGTGAAAGTAATTCAATAAGTAAAAATTGAATTTACAGATGAAACCAAACACAAAAATACTTGAGATCTGAAAATGAAATGAAATAAACCCAAAAATAAAAATAAAAATAAAAATGAACATTTTCTAAATAAAAAATAGAAATGATAAACCTGAAATTTAATAAATGAGCATTTTCTAAAAAATTAATGAAAAAATGTTTTAAACTTAAAAAGTAAAAATGAGCATTTTCTAAATAATTAATGAAAAAATGTTTTAAACCTAAAAAGTAAAAACGAGCATTTTCTAAATAATTAATGAAAAAATGTCTTAAACGTAAAAGTAAAAATGAGCATTTTCAAATGAAATAAGGAAGATGAAAATAATTAATTTAAAAATCTTTAAAAAAATATTCATTTTCTAATAAATAAATTAAAATAATAAATTTTTAATTTAAAACTAAACATTTTCTAAACAAATAATAAAAAATTAAAATAATAAACCTAAAATTTAAAGAAATGAGCATTTCTTAATAAAAAATGAACCCCGTTACTTATATAGTCTTCGATTCAAAATTTTAAAAAATCTGAATATTTTTATAATGTACAACACCGTTGACCTAAATACAACTTTATCATATATCATTAAGAGTAATTAACTAGCGAAAGGTCACCCATAATTAAGCGAGTGACAACTCCATAAAATCTCCCTTAATTCTAAAATATATTAGCACTAAAATTATTAATAATTTATTGTCTATTATTATTATTATTATTATTATTATTATTATTATTATTATTATTACTGGCTTATCATCTTAGTTTGATACAGAGATGAAGCTTTTTCATTATTAGGAAATAATTTGTCTATTTATTTCTGGAGTTCCATAAGAAATACTGGGAGAAATATCGCAAGAAATATTGGAACGAGTTCCATAAGAAATATTGCAATTAAAATATTCGTCCTTCTTAAAGTTAAAAAAATAAAAGTGGTTATGTAATTTTAAGTTTAGTTTAAAGAATTCAAATTTTTACGATAAATATTAAGAAACTAGAATTTTTTCTAATACTTCTATATAAAGTGACTCATTTATGTTTTGTTTCTCCATTCGTGTGTGTGTGTGTGTGCTTCCATATCTCTCTCTCTCTCTCTCTCTCTCTCTCTCTCTCTCTCTCTCTCTCTCTCTCAAATGAGCATTCATGGCGTGAATGAAAATAGCTCCTTAGAAACATATTTCAGCCCTTCCTTCCTCATTAAGTCTCGCGCACTCAAATGGACGGAAAACTATTTTCAGAAAAGAAAGTTTCGGTCCTTCCATAATCCTGTTTCCGTCATAAATCCCAAATATTTTTCTAAAGAGATAATCACGACTTTGTTCTTTTTAGAGAATCCAAATTAAATTTAATTTAAAGGTAATTTTAAACTTTTTTATTTATATATATATATATATCGAAGCACAAATCATTTGGATTGTGTTATAAATTGACACCAGGATGATAATCCTCAAGAACCAATGGCAAAGCTCATCAGTGAATGCCAGAACGTGTGTCAGCTTTACATAATGGAAAGGGGAAATCAACACGATTCTAAATATATTCATTCAATAAATCTGTTATTATTTATTCACTTTTATTATCAAATGAAAAAATGGAAAAAACCAAAGGTGTCTATTTACTTTTGTCAACCATCTGCACTATTTTTTTTGTTTAAACATTCGCAAACAGACAAAAACTAATAAAGATATTCTAAAATGTATTAGTAAAGTTGACTGCCAATACTGGCCTATCATAGGGAAAGTTGCTTCTTCTTCGGCTTACGCTTAGAGTGGTCTGATACTGATCGTAGAAGGGTTCATTCAACATGTTCATTATCATCTTCATTGCATATAGTCTCTTTTGCAACTTGGAAATTGCAATTTGGATGGAGCGTTTACCTACTCTCGCATGTTTTCCCAAATTTAGTAATTAAGAGGATTTAAATCTGGCCTGTTTGATGGCCCAACATTGAGTTCAATGGAGCCGACGCAATTTGTTCGCAGAGTCAATGGTGGTGTGAGAATAGTATGCCAGTATCGATCTCGTATGAAGGGAAAGTCTGATATCTAATCTTCAGTGCAAAACAACATGCGGGACATGACATCTTCACAATAGCGTCTTGAATTGATTTTCACGCCTCTTCTGATGAATATGAAGTTAATTTTGCAACAGCAACTATTACAGTCGCTGTCTACAGTGCCGTAGATACGATCATTCTGAGTGTACCCAACCCCCTCACACACACACACACACACGCACAGTGTTCCTACCTGGCACACGGAAAAGTATAGGGTGTCTATAAATGATTACCCTGATTAAAGTATGATATAACTTTTAAATAAACACTCGTATTCAAACACAGTTTTAATCATAAGTAGATAAACATACAATGTTTTGATACATAGTTAATGAACTTAATAAGCTTCCACATGTGCACCCCTAGTAGCACGTAAAATGTCTAAACGGTATTGACACTTACGCCACACATTTTCCAACATTTGTGGGTTAACTGTTGCAATTGCATCCGTAATGCGTTCTCGCAATGTCCTGATATCTAGAACAGCTGTTGCATAAACCAAATCTTTAACATGACCCCAGAGAAAGAAATCCAGCGGGGTAATGTAGTGATTTGGGGGCCATGGGATTGGCCCGTCCCTGCCAATCCATCGATTTGGAAATGTTGCGTCGAGAGCTTCACGAACAACATGCGCCCAATGAGGGGGTGCCCCATTTGTTGGAAGATGACAGTTGGCTGCGTGTCCTACAGCTGGGGGATGGCGTAATTGGTGAGCATATCCAGGCACACAGTTGCGGAAACAGTTTCCAAGAATTTTTTCATCCACGACTTAATTAACTTCACATCAGGTGGATTCTTTCCATACTTTGTTCTGAACCTTCGCTGAACACTGACAGGAGATTTTGTTTCTGCAAGCCGCACAACACATTGTGCCTTCTCTGTCACAGACGCCATCTTAACTGAACAGCTACTACAGCGCTCCTAGCGGCGAATGCGGTAGACGAAACACACCAGCACAGAAACTCTATGCGTGTACGAGATCACCTGTAAAAGAAAACGATGTAAGATTCGTCAAAACATGAGAGTGTACTGTTTTCAGGGTAAACATTTATGGACACCTGTATATTGTCACTGCCCTCACCTCTCTACACTTTCCCCTGTGCCAGGTAGAAACACTGTTGGATTGTGGTTACTTGCAGTTTCCAAGCACTTCTACAAGTCCCCGCGTTTATTGCGGTTTCCTCTTAACTTTGTTGAAGGACAGGCATTTACGTATCTCTTTATCGTATTTTCTTTATTGTTGCCGTTAGTTCATACAGACTTACTCTCGTGAACACCTTTTAGATTAAGATTTGATATCTTCTGCAGGGATTATCGCGAAATGAATGTTATATATATATTTATATATATATATTAGTTCGTAAGCATTGTACTAAACATTACTAAAATCATTGTATGGTTGTATAAATCGTTCTAGTTGGTTGTCAAACTGTTAATTACATATATTGGTTATTGAGACCAAGGATTTTTTTCTATATCAGCTAACCAGTAATTGTCAGTTGTTCTTAATTTTAGAGTTTTAACTACTTCATTTGTCAAAAATACTCATTTGTCTCTTGTAAAGTATATAATATGAGCGTCTAACATGTATATATACACAGAGGGTTGACAAAAGTACTGTAAATAGACACCTTCGGTTTTTCCATAGTTTTTCATTTGAATAATAGAAGTCAATAAATAATAACATATTTATTGAATCAATATATTTAGAATCGTGATGGTTTTCCCTTTTGCATAATGTAACGTTGACACACGTACTGGCATTCCATTGATGAGCTTTGCCATTTGCTCTTGAAGACAAACATCGCTGTCTGTTTACTTTTTGTCAACCTTCTGTAGGTTTGAACTACGTCGGTGGTCATAATCTTCATACCACTTCCTGTACGCGAACCCTACCCTACAAAACCCTACAAAAACATTTGTGTTCTCTATTTTTAGTAGCATTTTGAGTGTACAAGTCAGTGCACACCTTCGTTCGGTTATATTTGACTTGAAGCTACTAATAAAGGTGCATGAATTATAATGAATTATACATTTTAGCTGAAACGTATAACCAAATTCGTAATGAATATGCAACTGTGCGTTCAATTATACATTCTAAATGCTACTTACTCGGGACACAGAATGTATAATCAAACATCTAATAAGATTTACGGCGCGTAAGGTTAGCGAAGCAATATGAGGCTCTCGTAGGAAGAAGTGTCTAAACGACAAAAGTAAAAAACGCCAGAAAACCCAGTTAAAGTTGTACCAATTTGAAAATGACTGAACCTTTTGAACTTTTTGGAGAAAAAAAAAAGGGTGCTTTCCTGTTAACGGGAATACCCAACCGCCCGCCACTAAACTGTTTGTTATGTATTTTTGCTCTCGTCACTTTCGTTTAAACTAACGAAAATATCACAACTTAACCTAACCAATCATCAAGGGCGTACAGTTGACCTAACCGGGCATTGAATTAACATAACAGGTTAATATAACGGAAAATGCCTGGTTAGGTCAACTGAATGCACAGTTAGGATAATTGAATGCCCGGTTAGTCAACTGTACGCCTTTGATAATTGGTTAGGTTAAGTTGTGATATTTTCGTTAATTAAACGAAAATGACGAGAGCAAAAATACATCATAAACAGTTTGGTAGTCCCGATAATTCGTAAGTACCGAATTTATTAATCATTTAAATGAAATTAGTAAATATGTAAGCGATAATCAGTTAGTAATTTAGTAGGGGGCCAAAATATCTTTGTCATCTAAAATCGCAGAAAAAAAGGTCGCTGCTTTCGGTACGTTGTCGCCACATGAATTCCGCAAGATACAAGTCCAGATGATCGTGGGCGGTACGGTATTCCCGTTAACAGGAAAGCACCAAAAAAAGTATTTGGTACAAATTTAACCGCGTGTTCTGACGTTTTTTAACTTTTGTTGCTTAGCCACTTCTTCCTAGACTAGAAGAAGGGTCTCATATATAAGCAATGGACGACCATTCTTTGCATCCAGATGATAAAGCGACCTATGGCTCGGCTTCCACGTTAAGCCGTAGATCTCCTCTGTCGTATGGCCCCTAGATATTATATAGGAGGCAAATTCAAACAATTACCATTTAGTTTTGTCTGTTAATGAAAAAAATCTTATTTTTTGCATATTTATCAGTAAAAATCAAACGAAAAAGTGGTTGTTTTGCCAATAAATTAATGTGAAGCTCTTAAATTTCTAATAATGGGACCTTTTTCTCCTCTGACAGATAGAAAACAGGTTCTTGCCTCATTTTAATAATTTCTAACCAAGTAATTTCATGAACGTCAAAAGTTAAATTTCTTTCTTTTCATGTATCTTAAAGATTAAAAAAATATGCGTTCAAAATTTGATGATGTAACTTTTACACGATGTCGGAATTAGGATGAGAATGAGGTAAAGGAAACTTGGTCGTGGGACCTTCAGATTCATAGATGCTGTTCAACTTACGGACCTGTAGACATTTTGTTGACAGAAAATTTCATCAACACTAATGAACTACCTTAAACTCATCAAGTTTAACCTAATTTAATCTATTCTCCCAACTGCTGCTATATATATATATATATATATATATATATAAGGTCGCGCGTCTTAAGGTACCTAAGCGCCACCACAGGCGAAAACGTGTTTTTGATGGATATCACTATTTTCACCCTTCCTCTATCGCGTGGTTTGGGTTATGATGACCTTACGACACTAGAAGTATGGTTGAAAACCTTATGAAGCGAACTACTTTTTTCACCTCTACCGCCAGCCAAAAGTTCACCCAAAGTTCGGCATAATAAGAAAATAAAAAAATTAAAAAATATAATATATATATAAAATATGAAAATCTATTCCAAAAACTCATCAACATCTTCATTAGCATACTTAGAACTCTAATTTAGCCAAAAATGAACGTTCTAGCTCAATTAATAAAGAGATACTACTGCGAGAATATTGCTGAACTTTGGAGGCGATTTCTGGCGAATTTTAATTTTGGCGCTTAGGTACCTTAAGACGCGGGACCCCTCAATTATCATATATATATAATATATATATATATATATATATATTGGTCTTAAAAATGTACTCATGATTCTGAATACTTTTATTTAAAATGGGTACATTTTTGGGGGCCACTCTGTATATTGAAAGTTTGAAATTTATAAGTAATTATATATATATAATATATATATATATATATATATCTCTCTCTCTCTCTCTCTCGTAAAGAACGACGCTTGTATAGGAGAACATTCCACGCAAGATGTAGGAGAATTACGACTTCTAATTGAGTGAGGACCATGGTGTAGTGGGTTATCATATCTGACCGGCAATCGGAAGATCCCGGGTTCGATTCCCGGGTGGTTACCTCATTTTTTCATTTGTTCGTTCTCCCTCCTCATCTTGCGCGGAATGTTCTCCTATACAAGCGTCGTTCTTTACGTTAATTATACTGCGTGTTCTTTGCAGTTGAAATGTGTGTGTGTGTGTGTGTGTGTGTGTGTTATGCGTCCTTATGAGAGAAGTCTATAATTTTCAGCATGGAATGGAACTTCGATTTCGTTATCCTATTTATGTTGGTTGATTGGTTCCAACTTCTTGTCATTCTCGTTTTCGTCAAATTAGGAATCTCTAAATGAGAAATCAGGAGTTGGGCAAAACTTCAGTGGTTTGAGAAATCTTCGCTTCAGTTTAGAGAAAAGTGTGTATTCTTTTGAGATTTTTTCTTCACGGGAAATTTCTTTCTTACCAATTAAATTTGCTTCGGTAGTGAACCAACATCACGGTATGGTGAAACAATAAAGTTAATGAAACCTAATTTCTGGAAAAGTGTCGTCATATCTTATTTAGTTCCCTATAATATGACGTTATTCCATAAATAAAACCTTAAGAACAGTAATTTCAACAATAGTCTTGTAAATACCTTACTGATAATATTGGTTGGCTTCAAACCGATATTTTTTCAAAACTTTATCATAAAATATAGCAATGGATATTTTATCTGACTTGGCTAACCTCGATAAGACTGAGTGGCTTCAGTGTCCAAATATGTAATGTAAAACAAGTGGGGTATTCTTTAAAATACTTCAACCACAGAGACGAAATTGTTTAACCAAAGCAACACGGTTTCCTTGCAATATTTTCAACACACTTAGATGAAGCAACACCTCATTTCATCTTGATGAAAGGGCTAATAATAAGTGCAAATTTTTATGGTACTGAAATCAAGACTACTTAACATGCCTTCCCCCGCGGGGGCAGCTAATTTAGGGGTCGTTTACCATTGATCTTCCTTCTTATTAGTTTGCGAATGCCAAATGTTTATATAAAAAGCTAAATGCGGGTGTAATGCTCCCTAATTATGTACAGAGGGTTGACAGAAGTAAATAGACACCTTTGTTTTTTCCCCCAAAAAAATTTTTTGATTTGATTATAAAAGTGAATAAATAATAAGTTAATTCAGTCAATATATTTAAAATAGTGTTCCTCTCCCCTTTGTATTTATTCATTCAACAAATTTGTTAGAGTTTATTGACTTTTATAATCAAATAAAATTTTTGTTTGAAAAAACAAAGATGTCTGTTTACGTTCGTCAATCCTCTCTCTCTCTCTCTCTCTCTCTCTCTCTATATATATATATATATATATATATGATAGTGATGTAGTAGTTAGCGTCGCTGACAAGGAATTCATCGGCCCCGGGATCGAGACCCGGTGACGACAGGCGGCGCGCAGCAAAACCCAGCTGTTCGTCCTTCCACACAATAGAAAGAAAATTAGTTGATAGATAAATGGGTACCCTGGGTAGCCTAGTGGTTAAGACGGTGGGCTGCTGGTGGGGCGTGGTTCGGATTCCACGTTAAACTGTAGGTCTAAGGTGGAGTGACAAGCTTGACCTTAGTCAGAATGAACAATTCGGGCGGAAGCAAAACCAAGGTTATACACACACACACACACACACCTTACTTTCAGAAGTTTGAAAACCTTCGGATTTCTCATTTATATTTCACATTTCATGATCAGATATCCTATCTTGGATCGATATTAAATTAATAATAATTAATTTTTTAATATGTTGCTCACTTTTTGTTATTTATTATAGGATTATTTATTATTATGGGATAAGAGCAAAATATATCATCGTATATATGAAGATTAAGAGTTCTAAATATATATAATATGCGTCCTTGTATTGATTTCATTGAACAGATGACTCTCTATCATAAAATGTGAAGCTTAAACTGGAAATGTGCAAGTTTTCTTTAACTTTTTGAGAGAGAGAGAGAGAGAGAGAGAGAGAGAGAGAGAGAGAGAGAGAGAGAGAGCCGGAATAACGATGCGAAGCATCATTAATTATTTTTTAGGCCAATGTTTCAAGCCTCATTTGATTCATTATTATCAAGATATCTGAATATTACTAATAATTACAATTAATGAGGACAAAAACCACGCTAAACACACCATTTGGAAGGTTTTTAAAATTAACTAGAGGTAAGAAAGGGGCTAGTTGGTGAAGTTACGTTTTGGAGATGGGATTGAAAAAGCATCACTATTTCAAGTAGTTTGTAGAGCTTTGATGTATAATGAGTCTAAAATGAGAAGTGATTGGTGTTGGAGGCCCGGTGCCAGTGTATGGAGGTCTGGTGCCAGTGTCTTCGAGATACGATTACTGTGAACTGTGTGTGAACTCAAGTGCGTGGCTTCATCTCGTATTAGAAAGTGTTTATATAAGAGAGAGATGTTACAATGAGCAGAATGAAACCTGATGGAGTTTTCTCTACTAGTCAAAGGGACAAAGGTTCTATAGCCAATCCCCACAGGGTCACGGGTACGAACATGGAGAACTCTCTGTGAAATCAACAGAAGAGTCGCAAATACATGATCTACAGACAATAATAACGACTGGGGTTGTTTAACCTCCTTCGCAACATCTAAGGTTATATGACGGAGGGAACCTACAGCTTTACGTGGGATCCGAACCACGGGTCGCTACATAATCTGGACACGGAGGATGGTCTCCCATCCAACTACTACCCAGACCCAGTGTCGCTTAACTTCTATGATCAACGGGAAGCGGTGTTACGACACTGCGTAACACCGGCTACGACGTAGCCCGTGTTACGACACTGCGTAACACCGGTTACGACGTAGCCCTGAGACAAACTATACTCATAAATAATACCCAGTAGCATCAAAGGGAGAAAAGGAATCTTTAAACTTGAAGAGGATTAGAGAAAATTATCATAAATTCAATATGGGTATAAAAATCCATTAAAAACACGAAAATCAATGTTTCAGAACTCCCTAAAATCAACTAAAATTTAATACAGAAATAGAATAGAACTGGACTGCGTGTCTTCACTAACGAAAACATCTATAAAAAGGGATCGAATTAATTATTAAACAGATTCAACTTTCATTGTAAATTTTAAGTTCTGATGAACAGAATTAACCGACTGGAATAATGAATGAGCATCAGTAAGATCTTTAAAGAGAAGAAAAGTGTCGTCTACGAGCCGTTTGTTAAAAACAGGTTGTAAATGAGTACTAGAATGAAGAGGAGTTTCTTCGTGATGATTCAAAACAATATTAGTCCGGTAGCACAAACCCTGATTTTACTGGAACCCTGCATTGTTTGTTATAAAGCAAATTTTTACATATTTTGAAAGCTTATACCACCCCATTCAAGAATCCATCGGGTGTACGCCTGACCCCCGCTTGGCTTTTTCAATATGGCCGGTGAAACTGAAAAATCCCATATCCTGGTCAATACTTGATGGATTTTGATGATCTTGGTGTCATTTCTAGGGGTTTTTAGGATGATGAGTCGATCTGGAGGGGTTGCAGATACTTTGGGAGTCGTTTTGATCCACATTCGTCAATACTCAAGGTCATTGGAGGTCAAACGCCCCCAGAAATAAGGAATATCCCATATCCCGGGCAGTCGTGGAGATAGTTTGGTGATCTTACTGTCGTTTTAATGGTTTTGGGCGAGACTGAGTGGTTCTATAAGCACATGATAACAGTAGGATATCATTTTGCAACTCCATGGGTTAAGTCAAGGTCATTTGAGGTTAAAGTTTGGCCTTGAAATATGATAATGCCACAGTTGACATCACTGTATTTGCTTTATTTCAGTGACAATTTCTACAATCTAGCTAACTGCTGAGCACTTAACATCTTTTCTGCAGATAAAACCAGATCATAATGCTTAAATGACATAACCCACATTATTATTCGATCTATGACGTGGTTACCTGAAGAAGTCTTATATGCATTTATGAGAGGAGAGGGTTCTATGCATCACATGGATGGACTCTGGAATAGGGTGCCAACCGACCAGTTTCTGGAGAGTACCTGGATGCGTCGTGGGAAGGGCCCTAGTGGTGTAATTGGTAACACCCAAAATCCACAAGTGATGGCCACGTGGGTATACTGCCTGAATGCTTGTGTGAGTCTGACTGCTGACCTCCTAGATATGAGTGAGCACCTAGAAACATTCCATCTGTACCACAAAGAGGAGGCAGGAGGTCGCATCAAACATGATGGAGAAGATCGCCAATCACTTCATGATTCCCTTTCTAAGTGCATGGACCCAATGGATCCAGAGTCACATCCAGGAGGCAACTTATACAATATTCAGACAGGGCAGCTTGCATCTCCAGATGCCAATGCCGATAGAGCTGTTAGTATTGGAAAGACGCAACTGGCACAGTACGAGTCATCATGGCCACAAGGCTTTTATGGCACCATTTCCAAACATGTCATCACCTTTGCAAGTAAAACGAACATATCAAGGTGGGTGCCCACTTGGTTATGGACCAAGAAGCGATTTATGCACGCGTCATCGGTTTGCTTAAGAGCGAACACGAACTTGACTTGACCCATGTATTCCCAACAGAGCTTGCGGCATGCCCACCCGCACTGTTGTAACCAGATGGCTTAATGAGAACTGCAGCTAAGTCCGCATTGAAGCAGAACTTGGGAGTGGAAACATCCTCTCAAACATGGGGTCGACCAACAGTTGTTATCATGGATGTGTCAGCTGTTTTGTGGACAGTCGACTGGCCTGCTAGTGGCACAGTTGCTACATTTATCCAAACCTTTAAAGTATGGCTACCGAAACATCTTTCTCATGCATCTGTAGTACTAGTTTTTGATCGCTACTATGATTTCTCTCCGAAATCAAGCACTCGGGCAATGAGAAGCAAGAGCAGCAGAGTTCACAAGCTGGACCTCAACACCCCATTGCCTACAAGAGACGCTGTTCTCACGTGCACCGCGAACAAGGAGCAACTAAACAGGCTGCTCTGTGAGCAGCTAGCTAGTGCTTGCAGGATGGCAGACCATACCGACTTCCATTGTGTGAGGCAGGAGTTGAGCAGCATTGGAACTCTCATCATCTCATGAAGAGGCTGACGTGATAATAACACAACACGCTATCGCACAAGCTGAGAAAGATTCTGATGCCCGCATCTCCATCATTTGTGATGACACAGACGTGTTTGCCATGCTGACTCACTTCTATGAATTTAAGAAACTAGGCTGTCCCATGATTATGGAGTCTCCAGTGCGTGGCAGAAAATCAGTGGACATCCGAGCAACTGTAACCCAGCACAAAGGCATCATCCCACAAATCCTCAAACTACAAGCTTTGAGTGGTTGTGACACAGTTGCAGCAATACATGGCATCGGCAAAGCCACTGCCATTGCCACAGCCAAGAAGGGTCGGAAGCTAAACAAGCTGGGGTCTCTTGATGCATGCTTTGACCATATCGAGAAAGAGGCAACAGCGTTCATTGTTGCATGCTATGGGGATAAGAAATCCTCATCTCTTACTGAGTGTCGTCAGCGAGTATAGGCTCAGAAGACAGGGAAGTCGGGAACTGCTTCACCCAAACTATGTTCTCTACCACCAACAACTGAAGCTTTCCATCAAAATGTGTTCAGAGCACACTACACTGTGGCGAACTGGCTCGATGCACTAAAGTGTGACCCACCACCACTTGATCCTGTGCATTATGGGTGGGAAAGAGACGAAACAAACAGAGTTCTCATCCCAAAAACAGTTGGTGAAGATGTGTGCTTAGCACCAGATGAAGTTTTGAAGCTAATCAGATGTGGGTGTGAATCACAATCAGCATGCAGGGGGAGTCGCTGCGGCTGCATGTGACGCGGAATCCCTTGCACAATGTTCTGTGCATGTGGCAGCGGCTTGGATTGCAACAATCCATTGACCCAAAACGCAAACGAAGAGCAGACTGATGATCCTGACGATCCTGACATAACCATGTCTTTTGATATTTGCCCCCAATAAATGGTTGCCTAATGTGAATAACTGCATCAAAGTTGTCAACGCCAATCCCCCAGCTAGGTGTGAGCTTTGTTTTGCTTACGAGGTCATATCTTGTAGCTTTGCAACCTTCCATAGAATGCATGTGCCCTGCACTTCAGCATAAATTGTGGTTTATATCCGAATATCCATATCCATATAATGTGGGTTATGTCATATAAGCATTATGATCTGGTTTTATCTGCAGAAAAGATGTTAAGTGCTCAGCAGTTAGCTAGATTGTAGAAATTGTCACTGAAATAAAGCAAATACAGTGATGTCAACTGTGGCATTATCATATTTCAAGGCCAAACTTTAACCTCAAATGACCTTGACTTAACCCATGGAGTTGCAAAGTGATATCCTACTGTTATCATGTGCCTATAGAACCACTCAGTCTCGCCCAAAATCCTAAAAACCCCTAGAAATGACACCAAGATCATCAAAATCCATCAAGTATTGACCAGGATATGGGATTTTTCAGTTTCGCCGGCCATATTGAAAAAGCAAAGCGGAGGTCAGGTGTACACCCGATGGATTCTTGAATGGAGTGGTATAAGCTTTCAAAATACAGGGGTTAGACAAAATAATATGAACACCTTGATAAATGGCGGTTTTTATTCTTAATATGGAGTTGGTCCTCCTTTAGCGGCAATAACAGCTGCAATGCGTCGGGGAATTGATTCATACAGCTTTTGGACAGTGGCTAGAGGAATCCTGAGCCATTCTTCGAGCAAACCCTGCTCCAGTAAAGCCAAAGACGCCGGCGGTGGGAATCGGCTTCTGACCTGCTGCTCCAACTGACACCACAGATGCTCGATAATGTTAAGATCCGGGGATTGTGGAGGCCAATCCAAGCGTTCTACGTCACTAACATGCTCTTCAAACCAGTTTTTAACGACCCCAGCGGTGTGGATTGGTGCATTATCATCCTGGAAGACGGCGCCGCCATTGGGAAACAGCGTTTGGACCATGGGATGGACCTGGTCAGCCAATATTGACAGATAGACCTGGGCGTTAACCCTACCATGCAGTACTACAGCTGGGCCAAGAGTATTCCACGATATTGCTGCCCAAACCATCACGGATCCGCCTCCATGCTTAACGGTTGGGGTCAGACAGTCGGGGTCATAAGCATCTTTAGGCTGTCTCCAGACGTAAACTCGACCGGAACATGGAAATAGCGTAAAGGAGGATTCGTCGGAGTAGACTACATTCTTCCACCGGTCCATTGACCAATTCTTATGGTCATTACACCATTTTCTGCGACGCTCAATGTTGATGTGCGAAAGGAAGGGTTTGGCAATTGCAGCCCTCCCATGGTATCCAGCTCCATGGAGCTCGCGACGTACAGTTCTGGTCGATACCGGGCTTGCAAGATGCTGGTTAAGCTCTGCAGTCACTTTTGGAGCTGTGGTCTTATGGTTCTTTGTCACAATGCGCTTTAGCACCCGGCGGTCTCGATCACACAGCTTCTTCTTGCATCCACTATTGCATTTGTCGGTGCTTGTCTTTCCATGGTTTTGGTATGCAGACATGACCATAGAGACAGTTCCTCTGGATACATTGAACATCTGAGCGGTTTTCGTCACCGATGCACCAGCCATCCGCGCTCCGACAATTTGCCCTCTTTGGAAGTCTGACAGGTCTTTCATAACTGCTAATTCATAATTCACTCAGATCTGTAAAAACAACGTGAGGGTTATAACATGACGTATACACTCTCTGTTACGCATTTAAATAGGTTTGCCAGTCATTTGACCGTTTACTTTGTGTCTGAGCAGTCCGTAAAGATAACCAGTGAAATCGGCGGGTGTTCATATTATTTTGTCTAACCCCTGTATGTCAAGATTTGCTTTATAACAAACAATGCAGGGTTCCCACCCCGTGCAACCGGACTATAGCAAGGGCCGGACCAAAAAGGGAGACCATAACAACACTATGAACTTGCTCATTAACTTCAACACCATTCAATATAAAATGGGTATTCAGAACAGGTAGTTTCAGAAATTTGGTTGAACATTAAAGTAAATTTGGACGATTTGAGGGAGAAGGGTTTGTCGGAGGAAGAAGCCCAGGACCGGGCTGTGTGGAGGAGGCTGGTCAGAAACGCCGACCCCGCATAGAGGCGGGAACGGGCGAAGAGAAAGAAGAAGAAGAACATTAAAGTAAATTTAAGCATAAGTAATTCCAAAATAAGTATATTTTATGTTTAACTTAAACAACATTCTTGTTTAAATTAAACATATTTTTCAAAACTTAAAAAAAAATTATACTAAAGTTTTAAATAGCAAATATTAAATAAATAATTGATTCGATAATAAAATAAAAATTTTCATTTTGAAAAACAAAAATTATTTCTTTTAAATACAAATAAAAACTAATATAAAATTTTTATTTAATTTAAAAAAAAAATTAGTAACAAATTATGCAAATATATTTTTTTCTTTATACTAACCAAAAAAAAAAAAATATATATATCCCCCTCCAAACTCCAAAAAAAAACCATTCTCTATGTAAACAACTACAGGATACTGGTAATGAAATTCGTCTACATACTGATAAAAGTATCTTTACAGATAAACTATACAGTACTATATTTTACCATTCTTATAAATTTATTAATGCCTCATTTTAGTACTTTCATTTCCCTCAACTTTAATTTTAACTCATTTTTAAATATTTTGACAAAGGCTCAAGTGACTCTTGAAACGTTGACCTAAAATTCATAATGATGGTATATATATATATATATATATATATATATATATATATATATATATATATATATATATATATATAACTGTTTTTATTCCAACGAAATATTTTCTTTTCATTTTTAGAGTAATTTAAGGGGAAAAACTCCCACACATACTTAAGGGCATATATATATATATAATATTATATATATATATATATATATAATATATATATATAGTGTGTGTTATTTTACATCATATAATATACCTTATATACTGTATAGACTGTAAAGGAATTTTTTATATAGTTTTCTTTCTTCGTGTAATCCTTAAAAGCATATTTTTATATAACTTGTAGTAAAGATTCTCTCTCTCTCTCTCTCTCTCTCTCTCTCTCTCTCTCTTAAACACGTTACCCTACCTCCAAGTCACAACAGCTGCTGGAAGATTACTGCTATTTCCCATAACTTTATGAAAGCAAAATATTCTTGTTCGTTCCTTAAAATCTTTTATCCCTTAATTTAAAACCGTTATTTCTTGTATTATTTTTTACCTATCCCGAAAGAAATGATAGATAGATAGATAGATAGATAGATATTTTTTATTGATAAAAACAAGTAGCATAATATTACAATTAGCTAGTGCAATTATTTTAGTAATTTTAACGTACAAAACAAATGTTAACTAAACTATTGATATTTATTTTTATTTAATTTGGTCCTCAACTTTAGGCTTTACTGGGCTCTCAAACTGATTTACCTTATCGAACTTAAATTTATGAAGTTGTATTAAAATACAAGTGATTCGTGGGATTAAAGTAATGTGACTCTCTCATTGCCAGTGTTTTCTCCAGGAATTGAAAGTCGAGAGCGGGGGGGGGGGGGGGGTTCGAATTTTTATGGGAGTGTGGGCTGAGGGGTCAGACAGTGAGGGCGAAGGTGTGTTATATGCGTGGCACCATAATAAAAACTGAAAAATATGTTTCACAACCGTTCTTTTTCATTAATTTTACTCGTATTTTAAAACCATGACTCAATTCAAGTTTTTTGTTTTTTTCATTTCCACTTTGACCTTCAACATTATCAAACACGTACGATAAATTAAAGTTTTGTTACCATTCCGATATACTGTTCACAAACAGAGGAAAGTGTAAATATTAAAGTGTATATTACAAAACTAAATTTTTCACCAATAACAATAGATTTTTCACCAATAACAATAGATTTTTCATCAATAACTAAATGGATTTTGTTTTCAACGAAAAACTTTTTAAAACTTTTTAAAATCTAGTTCAAAAACGACTAAATTCGCAATACTGTACGCCAATAGTTGACCGTTAGGGGGAGGAGGTGTAAGGAAATCCCTACTTACTAGATAAAAGTTTTCTTTCGCACTCTTTTGAATGAAGCTATTCACGTGTTAGTTACATCGCGAGGTGAACAGAGGTATGCTTTGACTTCAGTTTGTACAGGGTGGCCACAAAGTCCCTTTGCAGTGAAATTACAGCATATTTGTAGGTTGCCCTTGTTTTTCATGCAAAGGGACTTTGTGACCACCCTATATAGTGTTGATATGAACTTGGGATCACCTGAAGATCAGGGCCCTCAGCTTTCTTTAGTTAGCCTTATAAGGCTAACTAACGAAAATATCAAACACTTAACCTAACCAATCGTTAGGTCAACTGTACGCCCTTGACGAATGGTTAGGTTAAGTCGTGATATTTCGTTAGTTAGCCTTATAAGGCTAACTAAAGAAAGCTGGGGGCCCTGATCTTCAGATGATCCAAAATCTTTAATACTAAATTTGCCTCAGGAAGTTTAAATTTCAACATTTTAACAAATTAGAAATTAATTTTATTTTAAAAGAATATTTTTATTTTGCAGTTAAACGTACATTAATTTGAATTCCTAATTTTTTAGTTTCTACATTTTTCTTTAAGCATTTTCATTTGCACGAGAAAATATATACACGATTTTTTAATTACATATTTAAATAGTTTACCTTTTCAAATTATAATTGCCGACTTACACTATTAAAAATGGCGTTCTCATGAACAATTTTTCTTACGTGAATCAACAAGATCTGTTTCTCTGGATTCGACTATTCTCATTATTTAGCTTTTGTGAAGTAAGATTGAAGCCTATGTGGAGAAAACGGCTAATTTTAGGCTTTTCCCCCCTCTATCCCCCATTATATTATTTGCCAATGAGGAGAATGACTTTTTATTGTTGATTACTCATCCATAGTCAAAGTAATTTCTGTACCTATAACCTACCCGTATACCATTTCCTGATATATATATATTATATATGAGAGAGAGAGAGAGTGAGTTTCTGTCAATTGTGTATTCATGAGTTTCTGTCTCACCATGTCACACTGAACCATGAGCATAAATAACCTAATAAAATAACCATAAGCGAGGTATACCGACCTTTTTAAATCCATATCTCTAAAAGTGTCAGTAACCAAATCTAATAGCATCGAACTTACTCGTAGAAGGGGGTGATAAATGTTTGATGCAAATAAGGGCTCGAAGGGGTGGTTTCTGTTACGTCATTAAATAGTGAGGTACTCGCTAATCTACCCTAACTAAACCTTAACTAAGCTAATCTAGCGTACCTTAACCTAATTAGGACCAGCATATCTTTTTTTTCGATTAGAAAAATGTTCCCAGATTTTTTCTATCTATATCTTTTAATATTCCGTGGTACCAAACATATTACCTCGCAAAATATTACCCCCTACACCTGTAAATTATTACACACTCGACCACGCCTATGTCCACACACACACACACACACACACACACACACACACACACACTCTTAAGTAAATAATTTTTTTATCTAAAGTCAGTGTGTAATTCGCAGTTACTCCAATCCATACCATTGTTCTTCATTCGCTTTACGTTCAACTTGTGGATACTACAAAAAAAAGGCGAAACCGGAAATGAGTTCCTCTTTATCGCCTTGATGCCTTTCATTTCCGGGTTTTAATACCTTGTTTAGACGTGATTTCTAAAATCATAAAAAGGTTATTTATAATGGAGTTTTACGCGTTAAAGAACTTCACGAAGCGAATCAATACTGAGCTCCATTTTGGTTTATTTTCAGGATACTGTCGATCACACTGACGACGAAATAAACAAGACATCGTCAGGGTGTCCTAAAGGGAGGAGAAAGCGCAAACCGAGCAGCCCCGTACAGTGATCAACCCGTACGGGAACGTCTACTTTTACTGGCTCTGCATCTTAACAATCTGCGTTCTTTACAACCTTTGGACAGTGATTGTTCGTCAAGCGTTCCCTGAACTTCGGACTGAATCTCGAACGATGTGGTTAGCGTTTATTTCATTTTCGTATCTAGTTTTGAACCATCTTAGCTAGTTCGTTAATTTAACCACCCGAATGAACAGTAGTAGAGCATGCAATAATTCCGTTAAAATCTGTTAAAAAAAATTTTTTAACTTTCTTTCAGGTTAAAATTAACTATTGAATAATGTCTTGTTCGTTCTTTATTTTCAATTCCTTTTACTTTTCTTCTTCTTCTGGAGGAAGGTTCGTTTTACATATAACCAAAACTCTATTCCAACGACTTAATTCCAAGGACTTGATTCCGAAAAATAAAACCTTGAATCCAAAGTTATTTGAAAAGAAGGATTTTTTTTATCTTGGTAATTTTAATTTTAGTTAATCTCTTCATAAAAGATTAAAAAATATTAAAAAAAAAAGATTCACCAAAATAAAATATAATTTTAATTAAAATATAATTAATATTTGAGTCTGTAAAATCATGTTAAATGAAATAATTTTCTACAAAATATTATAATATAAAATAATTAAAATGTCTCTCCGTGTGTCAACAATGTCAGCCAATTCGCAATTTCTTTTTCAAAATTAAAATTGTTTAGTCTCTGTTAAATAACTCTAATTAAAAATGAATTACTTCCAAGATATAAATTCTCTCTCTCTCTCTCTCTCTCTCTCTCTCTCTCTCAACTTAGTTGGGCCTCGGTCACTAGCGGGGTTCCTCAGGGTTCCGTTTTGGGGCCACTGTTGTTTATCATTTACATAAATGATATCGACGATGGCATCGTCAGTAAGATCGCCAAATTCGCTGATGACACAAAGCTTGGGGCCAATGTTGGGACGCCCGAGGCGATAGAGCAACTGCGTGCGGACCTACGTAGGATAGGAGAGTGGTCCGAAAAATGGCAAATGCCGTTTAACTTGGGTAAGTGCAAGGTGACGCACATTGGCTACGCCAATCCCAAGTCGGACTACTCCATGTTGGGGAGTAATATCGAGGCCACTGATTTGGAAAATGACTTGGGTGTGCTAATTAGTAGCGACCTTAAATTTACGAAACAGTGCGTAGAGGTGGAAAAGAAAGCCCAGAAGTTGTTGGGTTATATCAGGAGGCAATTTCGACTTCGGAACAAGGAGATTGTGCTCTCGCTGTACAATTCTCTGGTTCGGCCGCACCTGGAGTATGCTGTGCAGTTCTGGTCGCCCACCCTCAGGAAAGATATTGAGAGGCTAGAGCGAGTGCAGGCGAGGGCCACAAAGTTAATCCCTTCCGTTAGGCATATGGGCTACAATCGACGCTTACGCGCCCTGGAACAGGCTACCTTCAGAAGTTGTGAACAGTTCTTCTGTGGATCTGTTCAAGAAAAGGTTAGACCGAATCTTGCACACTATTTGAGGGTGACAGAATTTTTCCCTGGCACCCGTTGCCATTGGTACCTCCTCGGTATGGGCCGCAAGGCCTTTTGAGGTACTACTTTTCCTTGTAAATCTCTCTCTCTCTCTCTCTCTCTCTCTCTCTCTCTCTCTCTCTCTCTCTTATAGATCTATATCTACAGTATATATAAGATGACAAGATGTCAGCAAATTAACTTTACAAATTCAAACCATTTTGAATTGAAATTGTAAAAATTATTTATGGACACTCTGTATATTAACATTTAAAGCTTAAGACACATTGTGTGTTAATAAATTAAGTTTTACGCAGAATACCGTTCTACCCACAGGAGTAAGAGCAGCTAGCAGTGTTATTGTCAAGTTATATAGAGGGTCAGCGTATGGTGCTGACAAGGCTTCCTTTTGCTGTCCGTCACCGCTGGTAGCGACAATGCTGTTTGTTATAATCCAGTGAATAGTTTTGTTCATAATCATTTACGTGCCTGTGTCGTTAGTTTGCTTAGTAGACACTCCTGGTTCTATAGGTCCAGGAGCATGATTCATCAGGAGCAACAGGCCCTACAAGTTTACTTTCTCCCCGAGACACGACACACATACACCCGTTTCAATCACAAGTGTGTGTGTGTGTGTGTGTGTGTATATATATATATATAATATATATATATATATATATATATAATATAAAAATGCGACTTTATTATTATTATTACTTGTACAGTTCCCGTCGCTTCGCTGACGGTTAGACAGGCTAAACTACAAAAAAAGAACCCAGCCGTGAAAATTTTGAGCTTCACATTGTGTCAACATTTCTGAATCTGGTATCTCCCAAAACCTCCTCACCCCCATTCATGCAACTTGGGGGCTAACCCCCTCCCCCATTACCCCACCCATCCCCATTACCCCACCCATCCCCCATTACCCCCACCCCCACCCTTCCCCCATTACTGCCCGGTTTAAATTTCACAAACAGACAGGCTAAACTACAGAAAAGAACACAGTCATGAAAATCTTGAGCTTCACATTGCCGCCCGTAATACAATTTCTGAATTTTTTTCTCACAATTTTTTCTCACAATTTCTGAAAGTGTGACGGACGGACGGACGGACGCACGGCTCTCTTATTATAGTATAGATTACTACAGTATAATCTTCACCATTATTATCACCTTATCATTAAAGGGTTTCTTTACCCCTGGAAATACATACGATTTTCCTGATTTCTTCTTACTACCAGTGTAGACTGCGAATAAACCGCTGACACGTTTCCCGTAGGAAATTGATAAGAACTGTGACCTGCCCACGGCAGTGGAGGAAACGCATTTCCGACAATGTAAAGCATATACTATACATGTGAATCCATGCCTGTATATATATGTAGGTGTGTATGTACTGTATGTAAAGTATGTAGTGGATGGATGCGTGGATGTGCAGTATGAATGTAGGAGCTTTCTTATGCTATTTCTTCGATCAGTCACGTCCCTCATTTCACATTTATTCATATACAGGCTGTCCGAGAAATGTCTGTGAATATATATATATATATATATGTATATATATATATATATATATATATACATACAGTATATTGAAATGAATAAGTTTTATTATTAATAATGAAATAAATATAGTACTTTTACAACTTACAATGACATAAATAATTGCGAAGCTGGATTATTTATTTTTATTTTATTTGGCCCTTAAACTTTAGGCTTTACTGGGCTCTTATTAAAAATAAAAGGTAGTTATTATTAATGACAAATAAATCATGAATAAGTATTATGAATAATTAAGGTATGCCTTAATCTTAAATTATCATTAAATTATCGATATAACAAATACAAGGTCATTATTGAAGTTATTATATCAATACCATACAAAGAAATCAGTATTATACATAAGAGATAAGAACTGAACAATCACAAGTAATGTATCTTTAATCCTAAATTACATACGAGAAGTGAATGAATAAAAGTAATGTACATTTAATCCTAGATTTTATTAGTATTCCGTTATTAATCGAAATTTCAATTTGGTTTTAAACGAATTTAGTTACAATATTTTTTATATCGGCATTTAAGTCCTTCCATAGTTTCAATCCAGTGAAAATGGGTAGTTTTTGAGATGAACACAATCTAAATTGAGGTATAATATGCTTTGATCTCTTTTTGGTCAGATATGAGTGGATTTCTTGATGAGTTAAAAAAATATCTATTTACTCATTGTAAGTTAATGATTTTGTTCTTGCATTTACAAAAAAAGGATTACCTGAAGATCAGGGCTCCCAGCCTTCGGTAGTTAGCCTTATAAGGCTAACTAAAGAAGGCTGGGGCCCTGATCTTCAGGTGATCAAAAAAAAAAATATATATATATATATATAATCATATATTAGTTGTATTGAATCATATAAATGATTTACGAACGTTTACGATTTTTAGCAACTTAGACAATCTCGATGTGTGCAGCATTTGTAGCGGTGTTGATTAATGTTAACTTTGTTCTGTTATTGTTGTTGTATTGTTGACGGTAGTATGAATGAGACTTCATAAAGTCGCTCAATCTTGCTCTTCATATCGCAAAGCGTTTATAATTCAGTAAATTTGCTTAATATATTTTTTTACTAGGGTGACAAGGCATTGTGGACACCCTGTACCTAATAAAGTTATAATTTACAGTATGTATATATATATACTATAAATAAAATTAATAGTGTAAAGATAAATTAATTTATAATATTATTAATATCAGTTAAATGTAATTAATATCTTATTCAATTATTAACGTAATTTAATTAATTATATAATAAAATATAATTATTAAATAATAAATAAACGACCTCTTAACCCCGATCATATTTCCTTGCGGGTCTGTTTGATTGCAAAGTTGAGAGCATCTGTTTAATTGCGTTTATTTGGGGCGGGTGTCTGATGTGTGTTTAAATTCACCTGTAAAACCAGAATTTCCACTGAAATAGATCCATTCTGTATGATTTGAGAAAGTAATGAAAAACGTTATTATTATTAACAGAATATTTTGAGGCTCAATCTACAGGGTGTCCATAATGTCTTGTCACCCTAGTAAAATACAACTGATTTTCGTTTTTCTTTGAAACCCATTTGAAATGTGTAATTGCAGCAACTATACGCTTGACTATGAGCGACCACGTAAGGGCAAAATCATTGAAAATATTCGTGCAGACTTCCAGGACCGATGCAGTGGTGCAGCTCCTTTTTGGAGGAGCTGCACCATTCAATCGATGGTCACTCATGGACCCAAGTACTAGCTAATATGCGTTGTTTAATCATATAGTTGCTGTTGTCACGGATTTCAAATGGGTCTGAAAGAAAAACGAAAATCAGTTGGTATTTTACTAGGGTGACAAGGCATTGTGGACACCCTGTACATAATAAAGTTATAATTTATTCTTAAACCTTTAAAATGTTAATTTGAAAAACTCAGTATTAAATTCTAGTAAATAAGTTCACGTTTCATTAATGGTTTTTTTTTGTCACATTCGACAATGACTCATTTTTAAAATTCAGAAATAAGTTCGTTAATCACACGTGTTAAATTCAATGACTTTCTTTCAACTTTTGGTGAAGTTCGAAAACTCAAAATTAGGAAGATAAATCAGAAAGCTCTGATTCATATTAAGCTTTTCCAAATGTTATGAAAACTATTTACGAAAACATAACTTCCATTTAACTTTCCTGGATAATTTTGCATGCAATATATATACACATATATATATATATGTATAGAAACGACGTAAGAATAGAGGAGCGTTCTGCACACGAGGAAGAGAAATAACAAACAAATGAAAAATGAGGTCCCCGCCCGGGAATCGAACCCAGGATCTTCCGATTGCCAGTCGTGCAGTGGTTAGCATATCTGACCGGCAATCGGAAGATCCTGGGTTCGATTCCCGGGCGGGGACCTCATTTTTCATTTGTTTGTTATTTCTCTTCCTCGTGTGCAGAACGCTCCTCTATTCTTACGTCGTTTCTATACATTAATA
Organism: Bathynomus jamesi; assembly: GCA_023014485.1. Taxonomy (NCBI): domain Eukaryota; kingdom Metazoa; phylum Arthropoda; class Malacostraca; order Isopoda; family Cirolanidae; genus Bathynomus; species Bathynomus jamesi. Next base: position 282,922 of record JAJOZX010002601.1, read on the forward strand.
TACTACGTGGTCATTGCAGTTAAATGTACATATTCACGATTTGCGAGGGTGCTCTCTTAGGGCATTGGTTTCTGCCCTATGTAGGAGAATTACAACTTCTGACTCTTGTGCCCTGTGGTGCAGTGGTTAGCATATCTGACCGGCAATCGGAAGATCCTGGGTTCGATTCCCGGGCGGGGACCTCATTTTTCATTTGTTTGTTATTTCTCTTCCTCGTGTGCAGAACGCTCCTCTATTCTTACGTCGTTTCTATACATTAATATACTGCGTGGTCATTGCAGTTAAATGTGTATATATATATATATATATATATATATATATATATATGGTAACTTTCGAGAAGTAACCTTTACTCAGCACTGGATAGGCTATGGTGGACCGAGATAGCATAGCCATCTGGATCGCCTGACTTTTACCCTCTTTGAATTTTTATGTATGAGAGTACGTCAGAACACTACTGTAAGTGTATTGTGACAAACCCATTAATTAGTCTAGCAAAACTCCTTTAAAGAAACAGAGGTCACTAGATCCATTCCACAAGAGCATCTTGCTAATGATCTAACGGAGTTCGAGCGTCGAATACACATTGTAGTGACAAATGATCATCTTGTAAAAGTGTTCTAAACTTGGACAGTTTGGAAATGTAATGAACCATATACGAGTATATATATATATATATATATATATATATATATATATATATATATATATATATATATGGTGTCCATAAATTATCTCTACAAACCCTTTTAAAATATTAATGAAGTTAGATACAATGGTGCAGTTTGCTGCTCGTGAAGAACCTCTCAAAGTTTCCCAAACATTTACCAATAGGACGGACAAAGGGCGCTCACACAGAAGTAACAACTTGACAATAAAACTTTGCGAGATGTTTTTCACGTGCAGCACGCCGCTTCAGTGTATCTCAATTTATTCCTTTCTTATTAGTCTAGGGCGGTCAAAAGTCAATAAAGTCAAATTGTTTCCTATGGGGCACTTTTCGCTGAAACCACTGAAAATGCAATAAAAACACCTGTAGGGGGTATATTACCAAAGTTAATAGGTCAACCAAAAGTCAACTTTTACCTGTTAGGTCAAAAAATAGCAATGAGGTAAATAAAGTCAATTTTTTGGAATAAATAATTAAAATAACTAAAAATTGGCATCATTTTGATTAACTGGCAACTTCGCTGCTCGTATTTGTCTTATTCAGTTATGTCCGTTCTGGTTTTGGATGTGGTTGTGTTGTATGTATTGTGGTTACTGGTTACCATTTTTGATTTGTGATTTTTTCTGATTTGTGATTTCACTCTAACCTCAGTAGACCTGAAATCTCACCAACAGTTTATGGTCAGCTTTTGCAATGTCAACCAACAACTGCCGCTGTAGAGAGATCTTTCTCCATGCTTAATAAATTATTAAGTAAGGATCGCAATTTTTTGCCAGAAAATGTCGGCAAATACTTCATAATTTACCACAATCGGTCAACTGATGTAGAAGAGCAAGAATAAGTAATTAAAGTATCGTTTTTATTATTGAAAGTAAAGGCAACTTTATAAGTCAATTTTTTTCAATTCGTAAGGTCAACTTTTGACTGCCCTAAAGTTATTACAGTTTGAATTTGTAAAGACAATTATATATTAGTTTCTCTTTCACGGTAAAACAGATGGTCCTTATCAGTTCGGTGTGAATCTGCCTGTGAGCCATCATTAATAACTTTACGTTTGAAAGAATCTATTTCACTTGATCCTTCAATATTGTGTACAATCCTTGCAAACTTCAAAGAAACGTTCCTTGTACAGTAAATCCAAACAGTTCTGATTTGCCATTTTCAAACAGTTAAGTTCTGCGTTGTTTTGGCAGTAATAACTTCTTGTTTCTACCTGACAGTCATTATATCAGAGCTGATTTTAGGACAAATAGATTATACATTTTTTTTTAATGAAAATTGTAATAATTTAAAAGTAAGAGCCAGTGTGATTTTTTTTCTTAAGCGATTTATGTAAAGTTTCAGGAAATAAGTTCGCCTACAAATATGAAATTCATAAAAAGGATAAAACAAATTTGTAATCAATTTTGTTTTTTTAAATTTTATTGCTCTCACCAAAAGGAAGAAATAAAAAATTATACTGATTAGTAATGTTTTATGCTTTTTAGAAATTTTAGGTTCCTGAGGGGGGGGAATTTTTTCCAAAAATACTACAATCGGTTCCAATAATGCTTCGAGATACACGCACCTACCTTACGGTCTCCCTCAGTATTGTAAACCGATTATTGGAACCGACATTACATAGATCACTTCGTAACGCTTTGATTGAGTAGTTATTATGCTTTAAGGGTTACTGAAGCGTAACAGTTTGCTCACTTACCGCGTTAGTAACTGAACTTCATTCACAAATCACCTGAAAAAAAAAAATAGGAGGATGACAAAAATATACATTTTTGCGAATACATCACACTGGCTTTCGACACTTCAGTTATTGGCGTGTTTTATATATTTCGAAAAATAAATGTACGAGACCTTTTACATTTTATAAAACACACACACACACACACACACACGCACATATTTGGCTTCTTTACGAAACTGCGACAATTTCACATTTTTTAGTTGTGGATAGTGGATACCGACATTAAACCTAATTTGGAAAACCATTTAATGTAATGTAACCTTCATTATATCCAAATTTTACGATATTTAATAACTTTCAGTAAAAAGAACTGTCTGAAACTATGATAACGACACTAATATCACCACTCGCATGTTTGTGTTGCAATAAGCTCCATGTTTAGGCTAAAGATTGTGACTTTTTCGTAAGATAGCCAAGAACACACACACACACACACACACACACACACACACACACACACACAACTTTTTCATATACTATTTGAAAGTTGTGAAGTTATTCTTATCAGAATATATATATACACATATATATAAAACACTAATGAGTACATTACCCGTACTCTTATTATATTATATCTGGGGAGACAAGATTAAAATGAAAATAGAAGCTAAAACCTAAAATGTTAGAAAGTACCGAGCATTTCGGAAGAGAATTCACTCCTCTTCTTTCCGACTGTAAATCGAACCGAGTAAAATGAAGAAGAAAAATGAGAACAGTAGAAATAAACATTATACCTCAGATAGGCAGAACTTGTTCAAAATGAATCTAAAAAATTTATCCTGTTTGAAGGGATGGTTAGTAATGGAGTCAGTCAATGTAAAATTTGCTTCTATTAACCTTGGAGGTTATATATAGTTTCAATTAAACGGATTCAGTTAATTTACGTTCATAAGAGCTACGTCGTAGCCAATATCGTATCACCGCTTCCCGTTGATCAGCGAAGTTAAGTGACATTTGGTCTGGATAGTAGTTGGATGGGAGACCGTCCTTCGCGTCCAGATTATGTAGCGACCCATGGTTCGGATCCCACGTAAAGCTGTAGGTCCCGTCCGTTATATGACCTTAGATGTTGCGAAGGAAGTTCAACAACCCCAATTATTGTTATTATCATTACGTTCATAAGTGTAGGAAATTTTAAGACACATCTGAGATAAATAAGCAATATTTATTAATTTCAGTCTTAATAATGGTCAGTTTCACCTGACCCCTTTGCCAGCCATCTCTTCAAATAGGGTAAACTTTCTAAATCCATTCTGAGTGTCGTGTATTGAATTCGAATATGAAAATTATGATGTTTATTAATTACTGTTAATTACTTTAAAAAGGGAACAAAATACCTGAATGTTAATATAAAAATCTCATAAAGAATTATTTTAAAATAGAACTAAATATCATCACCGTTACTATTTAATTGGGCGGCCAGTCAAGTCTAGCTCTACAAGATTTTAAAAAAGGACCTTCTTTACCAGTCTCGTTTCTGGGGTCCTTAAAACAAGGTTGCTGTTTGGTGCTAAAGAAATGGAATTTGTGATTTAAAATTTATGTAAATTAAGGTTTTCTCCATAATCCATTGTTAAGTTCTGAATTCACGCTCGCTTTCCCCCGTTATTATTACTGCCCTAATTCAAATAAACCGGTAAATAATGATAATTCGTCGTCATTTTTCACTCCTCACTTTGTTAAAACAGAAATGGCGGCTGCAGGTTCGATGTCCACAGTTGAGAACCGGTCCCGTTCTACCCGTCTGCCGTTTTATAAAATTTAGAAATCGGTGTAAAATAAGTATTAAGAGCGAAAATAACGCCGAGTAAAGGAAAGTAAACGGAAATTAAAAGCATTTCACGACACCCTTTGCCATCTATCTCTTCAAACAGGATAAACTTTCTAAATCCATTCTGAATAAAGCCGTTTTCTTTTCGTCCAAAACTTGACTTGACTCGAAGTCACATTCCTTCACTGACATCATATCGGATTTGTAGGCCAAAAGAACGCGGCAACTTGAGTTTGTGACGCTAAATGTAAAAAAACTCAACCCCACTCTTGGATACATCTACTACGTAGTTCAAGGGCTCAGCCATTTGTCTGGACACTCAACATAGAGCAGTAGGGTGCGACCTTCAGGCTTTTATCATGAATCCAGCCCACAGTAAGATTGAATAAGGCCTAGACTGTGGCCTTAGTTTTGAGCTCGCCGCAGCAACGCAAAATTGCAATGATTGAAGGCTAGTTCTTTATTTAAGGCTTATAAATACATAAATTTAATCTAGCATAGCCTTCTAGCATCAGTAATATGGGCCTAAAGAATACAATAAAATCTTGAAATACCTTTCGGTCTGCAGACAACAAATTTTTTATAATTTGAGTTTTCCCTCGTTTATTTGACAACGCGACAACTTGAGTTGGATTGGCTTTAGTTAAGTCAGTTGGACGAAAAGAAACGGCTTAAGTTCCGCCTGCCTGAGGTATGATGTTTCATTTTTATATCGGTTGCTTACTATTTCCTCCAGGCTAATTTTGTTCGTGGTCTGCTAAGAAATTTTAATGCTGGGTAGCCAACCAATATCATACTCTTAAATTTGTTTTGATTTCACATATTTTCCCAGCACAAAATATACAGTTAATTATGGGGATCTTTTCGGTTTTAGGTCCGGCATTGGATTTTTTTCATATTTTTGGTATAGACGTAGATTTTTACGCTGATTCCATTTCCGCAATCCGTTTCTTGGAGAAATAAACACAAAAAAAGTTATGTGCAAGTTTATTACGTTTACAGGTTTTCTCTGTTCTGGAAACCTGTAAACGTAATAGGTTGTAATAGGTTTGCTACTTGCCAAACTGGGCTATATCGTTCAGCATTTGGCGCACTAGATCTTTGCCTGCGTGTCGGCAACGCCAGAGAAACTCGCAGAGATACGAGTCGATCATGGAACGGTGCGTACCACACCGGCGCTTGTTACCGCGTTTGAGTTGGTTCCACGTCGACTCTATCCGTTGCGTGTGTGCTCCAGTTGAAGGGTCCACGAAGTTTTTGCTGTGGTTCACTGTTTTGTGACTGAAACTGTACCCTTCGAGCTGTTCGATGCGTTCATACGCTTTCCATTTGTCGCTCATTTAGGTTTGGTTTGGTTTGGTTTGGGTAGGGTTTAGGTTAGGTTAGGTTAGGTTAAGTATAGGTGGATATTTGAATACAAGTTTTGGGCCATAACTTTTTTCCTGTTTATTTCTCCAAGAAATAAACAGGATTGTAGAAATGGATTGTAGAAATGGAATCAGCGTAAAAATCTACGTCTATACCAAAAACATGGAAAAAATCCAATGCCGGACTTAAAACCGAAAAGACCCAATTATGGAAGTGATAAACATTCATTTAATTTACTTAAAGATTCCTTAACATGCGGAGCGTCTCTTGGTTTTTAGTTGTCACTCCGTAATCTCTTTACATGTTTCAAACATGTTTCTGCTACCTCTTTGAGCCTTGAGGGCCTGACTGACCAGACTCTGGTGGTCTCTCATTTACATGCAACCGGACTGGCATTCACGCCTCGTCTAAAATGTGCACGTATTGATGTGAATAAGTTTGAGAACCGGCAAAGTGGGACAATAACTAAAAGGACAGACGAAAATATAATAAAAAATGAGAAAAATTTTAAGTGGTTAACATTAAAAAACTGTTCATGCTTTTTGCACAAATGGTAATGAAAAAGTGCAAGTCAGCACTCAACTATCACAATTTAACTTTCTTCACAGTTGCGTGTATATATATATATATATATATATATATATATATATATATATATGCTCAATGTATTATACAGCACAAAAATTGGATATTTGCAGAGATCTGCGTAAATTTTATATTTTTGTAAGGTTGTTTTCATTTTCCGAATACACAAATTTCCCTTCCTGACAGCCGATTGATGGATGGGTTTTTAATGTTCATTCCTCTTTCCTAATACTCCCTTTTAACAAAATTATTTCAGGTTCATCTAAGCTGTTTGCGCGCATAACTTTTCGCCGAAACATTATGGCGTCGGAAACCAATTAAAATTTTTCTTCCGTTCGGAACGGGAGGTGTAGCGCCCTCGCGACAGAATTTCGGGCAATAATTTTGCTGTTTTTTCTCAAAATTATTTCCAATTTACGTAATCACGTAAAGAAAGGTCGAAAAAGATCAGGGTTAAAATTTAAGGGGTTTAATGCAGGAACGTGAGAAGGCATTTTTCCTGAATTTGAGTCGTGAATGTTTATGGTTCCAAAATTACTTCGAAGAGAGGTTTCTTGCTTCTCATTAACTATTCAGTATTTTTTACTTCCTCGTTCGTGGGAGAGTTTGTTTCGACTGGAAACAGGTTGATTTTTGTTAGCAATAGTTTGGTTATTTATTACATTAATTATATATAGGCCTATATAATAAATATATATATATTCTAGGTAACATAGTTAACCATTACGAATGCATCAATCAGGGAAGAAAGGATAGGAAGGTAATGAACAATATAAACTATAAAATCCTTGATCTGTACGGGTAAGTTTGTATCAAGTGCGTGGAAATGAACAGAAAAGTCGTATAAACTGGGTGGAAAATGATGAAAAAGTAAGGAAAATGGACCAAAATTGGTTGAGGAAGGAAATGCTACTAATACATCAACTAAAATACAAGCAAACACCACGATTTGACAGAATACGCTGAAAACAACATAAATGGTGCACAGAGCGCTGAGAACAACGCATTAGAAAGAAGAGTAGAAGAACACCTGGAAGTAGGAATATACACGATAGAAGATAGTAACACCCTGATTAAAAACGAAAGTACAGCAAAAACTAAAAAATTACTGAGTAGGGAAGAAGTAGTGTGGAAACAAATGAGAGAGAATGAACCGTACAAATTCGAGAGGTAAGCCTGAAAACGTAAAAGAAGTCCAAAAGACTGACCATATGTAAATATTACAAAACAAGGTTGTGTAAATATGACTCCAGATGCATATATAACCACCCTTAAAAAGTTTCTATATGACGAGCAATGGAAGTTGCAGGTACGGAGCAAACTGCTACTATTTCCACCCTTCTCTGTACAGACATTCAATTAGGGAGAAAAAATGCCTAAATATGGAGTGCCCGTATTTTCGTATTAAGGGTCTTCAAAGAAGAGAGAGAAATAGCATTGAAATAGCGTTGATGGAGCGGAGTCGTGTTGGCCTAATGTAGCGAGTGGCGTTCCTCAGGGTTCTGTATTGGCCCCCTTGCTTTTTCTTATATATATTAACGATTTAGATGTCGGCCTAGTCAGTACAGTTTCAAAGTTTGCGGATGACACGAAGCTAGGTGGTAGGGCGATTAATGACGAAGATAGAGGTAAAATCCAGGAAGCTCTGAATAAAATCGTTGATTGGTCAGTCACATGGCAAATGAGATTTAACGTCGATAAGTGCAAAATTTTACATATAGGTTCGCGTAACGGTAATTTTGCGTATAGTATGTCAGGGAAAGAGTTAACAAGCGTAGAGCAGGAAAAAGATTTAGGAGTTATAGTCACTGGTGACTTAAAAGCAGCGAAACAAAGTACAGCAGCGGTCAATAAAGCGAACAAAGTGCTAGTTTTATAGCTCGGAATTTTGAGTACAAATTGTTCCTCTTTATAAATCATTAGTTAGACCCCATTTGGAGTACGCGATCCAATTTTGGAATCCGCATATGCACAAAGATATAGACAAAATCGAAAGAGTTCAAAGACGAGCAACTAAGATGATTCCGTCGCTTAGGTCAAAGTCGTACGAGGATAAGCTTAAGGAGTTAAAATTGACTACACTCGAGACTAGGAGGCTAAGGGGTGATCTAATCCAGGTTTTCAAAATTATGAATGGGCTCGATAACGTAGATAGAGATAGCTTTTTCGAAATATCTCAATATAATAGGACTAGAAATAACGGGTGTAAGTTGACAAGTAGAAGGTTCGAGACAGCAGTTGCCAAAAACTTTTTTACGCATAGAATAGTAAATAGCTGGAATAGTTTGCCGGTAGAAGTAATTAGTAGCACGTCTATAAACATGTTTAAAAATCGATTAGACGCATATGTTGATAGATTGGGTATAGTTTAAGGTAGTAAAATTAAGGCTTTGTGGTTTGGAAACCACGTAAAATTGTAGCTCCCCTCCGCCACCACGGAGGACATGCACAATACACAATTACAAACACAGTTAGGTAAACCAGCCATGAGTGGATCCTAGGGTCTTTGTTGATCTGAAACATTATAAAATTATAACAAATAAAACGAGGAACAACAATGCCAACGAAGTGCATTTTCAGAAGAAAAGAAAACTCTAAGAGAAAAAGTACCCCTTTTAATGAGAAAAGAAGTAACTTCGCAGATATATGTACCCCAGCAATACATACACTACCCTCCTGTCTAACACCACCCATCGTTAATTCAACAACCGCAGTGGTACTAAGTATTCTCAATTGCACGGTATTCCAGTATTCTCAAATAACACAAAAAAAAGAACCGTCAAAATCGACCAGTAAACGACCATTATCCAAGACAACCGAACGCCAAGATTAATTAACCATGTAAATTTATCATAAATAAATATACAAAGCCTGTACACTGACCATGCAGACTACAAATTACAATACCTACAAATTTTATCTCTGGAAACCATTCCAGATATGATATGCCTTAGAACGGAAACACGCTTGCATAAAGGCGATAAAGGCTACGAAAACTGTATCGAAAACACTGTATCAAAGACACGAGCATAGCGATAAAAGACTATACCATATACACCTCGTCGTAGTTTCGTGCGTTGGTCCTTCTTTACGCGAAGGTCAAGCTGGTGGCCCCGCTTCTATACAGAGCCGATAGATTTGCTAGGAAAGGAGGAGGCTGTTTCATTTAGGGGAAAAATGCATACATATGTGCAGTGAAGGTAAACAAATGAAACAGCACAGTCGAAATTCTAATTTTAGAAGTTAAAAAGTGAACCAAAGATCACCAAACACCACAAAAATTGAATTCCAACTCGTTACAAATGAAATAGAAAAACGTGTTAAAATCATTTAAAAACCTAGAGAAGGACATCATAGAGCATGTTTTGCACTAGGAAACTAACTCCCCATTGTGTATAGAAGGTAGAGTAAAAATTTCATGTTAATAAAAAAAAAAAAACTTTTAAAAGTGTCAGATGTTTAAAAAATCACCCGATATATACATTTAATAATGGAATTTTTTATTGGTAGCAAAAGTCTGCTCCAAATGCATTTTATAAATTTAAGTTTTAATAATGAAATATTGGGAAAATGGCAACAAAACATGGAAACGATCTTTCCAGACAATAAAAAATTCAGGAATAGACCGAATGAAAAAAGGTCGAATGGAATAAAATTGAATGGAATTAAGTCCGACTCAAATTCTGACTGAAATAAAGTTGAAGTGTAAGTCGAAGTGCGAAAATTGAAAGCGAGCCTTACGTACTGGAATTAAGTTGGATAATACTGGAATTAGATCCAATTACTGTTTAGTGCCGCGTTGGGGTACGATTGATTAGATTAGGTTGGATTTAATTCGTGGAATAAGATGGTTCTTTCGCCGAGCGAGGCGAGTCAAAAGCAATATAAATACTTGGTTGATACCCCCGTTTGTAGCCGTTAGATTAGATTAGATGTATAAGTTAGGTTAAATTTGTAGATGAAAAAACTCGAATCAAACAGTTAATGCAGTGATTAGTAATGTTTTATGGTCTTTAGTAAATTTAATGTTTTTCGGCGAACTTTCTTCCCAAACTTTGCCAACATAATAATTTAAAAGGTACTATATATATACTGTACAGTATATATACACATATATATATATATATATATATATATATATATATATATGATGATTGGTTAAGTTAAGTTGTAATATTTTCGTTAGGTTTAACAAAAATATCACGACCAAACTTAACCAATTGTTGGGGTCTGGGATAACAGGAAAGTACCATTTAAAAAATAATTAAAAAAATAATTTAAAGATAATAATTTAAGCAATTTAACCCAACTTTTTTTCTTATACTTTTTCAGTGTTTAATGGCATATTTTATTAAAAAAAAAAAAACCACTCGTTTTGACTTAAGACAAACATTTATTTCGTTTTTTACTACTGATTGTCAATAATGATCCATAGACATGAAACATGTTCGCAACACGAGTCATTTATACCAGATAAAAAAGCGCCTTCTCGCTCTCATATATATATATATATATATATATATATATATACAAAGGTGGGCACCCGGGCCTCAAAAAGGACCGACGGTCCCGGTCCTTGCCTCAAACTGACCGACGGTCCCGGTCACGGTCCTTTCTGAAGATAGGACCTAGGAACGACTCGGTCCTCGGTCCTTATATATAATATAAGTGAAAAATTTGATTAAAATGAAAAATTGCCGGGATTGCCGGGTTCAGTTCTTCTGCTAGGAGCTCCAGTTGCTTGACTTGAAGTTGAAGCACTAACATCAGTAGATTCTTCGTCTCCTCCAGGTGTTGAAACAAGTTTCAGTTCAGTCTCAGTCTCTTTCTGAGTCTTCTGGAGGAAACGATCCATCTTCTTTAGAACTTCAAATAATCACCACTAAACACACTAAAATCACTAAAAAAGACCGTCCGGACCGGACCGTCCGGAATTGCTTAAAAATGGACCGTCGCTCCTCATTTCGGTCCTCACTGAGAAAAGGACCGACTTTCCCGTTCACGGTCCTTAAAAAGGACCGAGTTCCTGGAGTTCGGTCCTTTTGGAACTCGGTCCTGCCCACCTTTGTATATATATAACATCTCTGAAACAATTAATTCTTTGGTAGTTTATCACAAAATTTTCACGGAAAACCGCAGTTAGATGGCAGGAATTTTCGAGTAATGGCACTGTGGCGAAAACATTTCTTTAATCCTGGGGGATGAATTCATCTTCAGAACACGTCTTCAAGGATCAAAAGCATTCACGCAATTCCCTCCTATTGTTTCCTTCGTAGAACACAAAGGAATTCATTTGTATAGAATAGATCATAATTGCTTCAATTATTTGAGAAGAAAAGGCTTCTTACCGTCTCTAGGCTACGTTTTATAAAGACCTCCGACGGGCTTTCTTACTGTAAATTTACGATTTGTTCCCTCCATTGTTTTCTTGCTTTACCGATTTCAAAATCTTGGATTCAAGGCTCTTAAATAACGGAGTTCGTGTTAGTGTTTAAGATAAAACCGTTATAATGAACGGGTTCGATTTGTAACGTGTGATAACGGATTGAGTTAACTCGTGACGAGTTCGTTCTGTAATAATATAGCGATATTGGGTCTGGGTGATAGTTAGATGGGGGGAAGGGGATGCCGTCCCCTACGTCCAGATGATATAAGACCCGTTGTTCGGACCCCACGCAAAGTTGTGGGTCCCCTCCGTCACGTGACCTTTGTTGTTACGTAAAAAGTTAAATAACCTCAACAACACGCGCGCATTTCGTATGAAAAATCAGGCGTAAGAAACCGGCAAAAAAGTGTTGGTAATTGGTTCTTGAAAGTGATGCAATAATGTTGTTATATTGACTGGTTAAAAGAGGTGTTGATTACTTTTTCAACTAAGTGTGGTACAACAGTTGTACAACAGTTAAAGAGAAAATGGAAATGTGTGTGAATGGAGACGCGAGTTTCACCTGATGTACCAACTAGAGGTATACCCCCCAATCTTGTCATTAAAGATAACACTGCATTCCTAAGGTTTGGGTATACCTTATTCGCGGTGGTAACCCTTATGTATCCTTGCGCGCGCGTGTGTGTGTGTGTGATTTCAGTATTTCCAGCCCTGAGTCCAAGCGTTCTGCCAACCCCATGGAGAATGGGGAATGGATTATTATTATTATTATTATTATTATTAGATGATCTATGTAAACCAACGAAGATTACAGAATCGATTTATGGATTTGTGGTAAAATGCTAAAAACCTCATGAGAAGTGAAAATTACACTCGCTGATTTATTTTTGAAAAAAAAACAAAAATAATAAAAATTTATGTCCCAGTAATTCTTAACTCCTACTTCTCAAATACCCTCCCCCCCCCCATCGTAAATTATGATAAGATGACGTTATAGGACACCCAAATAACCTTTTATAAATTCAATTTTGCAGCTACAGGAAAGTGTCAAGAATAGATGATCAGCATTTTCTTTTTAGGAGGGAGGGTGTCTACAGTTCGACAAAGCGCCACTGAAGTATTTTTTTTTATTTAAAACCCCATAAAAATATGAAATGCCTTTTGAATTTTTTTTTTTTTTAATTAATATAATCATTGACAAATTTCGTGAGTTTTTTTTCATTTCATTTTTTTTCATTTTTTTTCATTTTGACGAAATTATATTAAAAAAAAAATTAAAATTCTACATTCTATTTTTGAACAATTGTTGGAATACGTCTTTGTTCCTCAGAGTATCTTCATAACACTAAGGATGCAGCCCCACCGTTACTGCAATAGCTGGCTACGCCAGGCTCATCAGCAAACACCTAATCCACCAGCCCCCAAAGAAAGCTGGTTTCAATGACGTCATTTAAATCACCCAGCGACCACGCAGGGTTAGTTAAAGGGGCAAAACCATCATTTAGTGCTGTTCACATTTATGTAACGTATGAAAACAATTGTTCGAAAGCAATTGTTTGAATAGCAATTGTTCGAATAGCAATTATTCGAAGTAACAATTATTCGACATAAATGTTCGAAAGAAAAGTTGTCGAGGAAATAAAAAAAGGAATGAGCTTCAAAATCTTCATTCAATAAAATATAAATACAAGCAGATACGTTACTTAAAGGTGATGTTATTTATTTAAAAAATCAAATAGAATATTTAGTTCTATTTTAAAACATTAAAATTTGTTTAAAGAAGGATAAAAAATATTTTGGTAAGAAATAAAAAAATCAATGCTTATTGAACTACACTCAAATTATGCGCAACTGCACGTAAATAGTCCATCATATTTGCATACTCTTCATAGGAATTAACTAATTTCTTCAAACTTTCTGACTGTCGCGATACTTTTTTGTACTTTTGTTACACTCTATACCATTTAATGCTTTTTCAATATTAATTTCATTTAAATCTTGTTCCCTTTTTAACGCTGCCAGAAATTCCCAAATAGTTGGATGATGTGATGAAACTTGTAAAAAAGATCGATGCCATCCTTCAATAGTATTATTGGTTTTTGGTAAGGCTTGTTTGACTCTTTCATAGCAGGACCACATCTCAATTTGAAATTTAGGCGGTCGGCGCCTATTGCGTCTATCAGGACGTCCAATCCACGTGTCTTCGAAGTAGTCAAGAACAGGAAGAGCTTCAGATGGATACATATATTCATCAATTAATGCGTTAAATGTGTCACTCACCTTGTCAGCTGGTACAAAGGCGAGAGCTGACAGCGTGCGGAAGCTTAATGCAAATTGTCCATCAGTGTCGTACCTCATTTTTAGTCCGAATGCACAAACTTTTCTTTATAAGCATTGCCCAAAGTGAAAAAAACAGCCATATTGATTAACTGAATTAATTTCTACTTTGATCGCATTTATCATAGTGGGTTCAAAATCACTGTTCACGGAATCAGTATTTAAACTTGGTGCAATGGTTTTTACGTTCTAAGAAATTTTAAATAAGTTTGTACTTTTTTATCGAGTAACGAAGCATAAATCAAAGGAATGGAAAAGCCATTTTTAACACCATGAATGGTATACAACTGTTCAAATATGCTTGGAACAGTTTTGAAAGTACCATCCATATACAAATTTCGGCATGTAGCGAGTAAACAAAAATTTTTCTATGTTGAAAAAACTCAACATTCTGTCACCGGTTTGCCCAGAGTCAAACATCAAAAAATCATCACCTTTATTAGTTTTAGTCTGTTCTTCTGAAAAGATTATGTCTCTTCTATGATTAGGTATAACTAACCCAACGTTTTCCTTTTTACGCAACCTACGAATAGTTCTTTTAATGCTATTTGTTGAGGGCAATGCTCGTGCTGCAGTATCAGTTATTTCAGAAGCTGCATTAGAAATTATATAATGTGGAGAATCACGTGTACTTTTCGCGTCATTCTTAATTTTCTCTAAAAGTTTACGGACTTCAACACTTGCGGGATCACCTGCGTGATTATGCTCACGTGAAACTTTGGTTACTTCGTCATCAATTGTTATGGCACGGCTTTTACAGTACTTTGCAAAATGCTGGCATTTCCAGTAAACTTTTGTTGCCACTTGCTTGTCTTTTACGTATAAAAATCCATTTACTGAGAGCATTGGTTTGCCTTTCTCACTTGGCACAAATTCGGCCATTCTATGGAGGGTGCTTGACGTACTCTCACTTTAAAGATTGAAGTTAAACTGTATTATTCTTATTTTGAACATTAATACGAATTGGTAACCGCACCAATTTTGTTGTTGGTTGCCATTCGAACATTTGGTTGGTTGGTTGGTTGGTTGCCATTCGACAACTTTTCTTTCGAACATTTGTTATGTCGAATAATTGTTATTCGAACAATTGTTTTCGAACATTTGTTTTCGAAAAATAGTCCGCAGACGATATATATATATATATATATATATATATATATATATAGTATTTAAGGTATTCATAGAATTTTTTCAGGTAAAATCGGTGGGAGTCAATTACATTTTAACAAATAATAATAATAATATTAATTATTATTTATAAAATTACTGGCATATTGTTTGACATAATTACATTAATTTTATAACATATGTAAATCGTACATGGACATTACTTTTAATTAAAAAGCACGTAATAAAATATACTTTATAGAAAATAATTAAATTTTAATAAAAAATAAATGAACTCTGCAGAGATAAAATCGGATAAAATTAATTAATTAATTAATTATTATTAATTAAATATGGTAATAATGGTAGGAAGCGTTGGTCGGGTGCAGGAAGCGTTGATCGGGTGTAGAAGGCGTTGATCGGGTGTAGAAGGCGTTGATCGGGTGCAGAAGCCGTTGATTGGATATGGATTTAGAACACTAGCTCTCAGATGACACCCTATTGGTAGAGACAGGAAGTTTGGTGGGGACTTCGGAAGTCAAAATCTCTGAATAGATGTGTCTAATTCAGGGAGAGCTACTTGGGAATACGATGTACGATATATTGCTTTAGAGAAATTATGTCGATTTCATAGTTTTACGATACGAAATCAGTTAAGGAAAAAGCCTGACTCGATGATGACACTGCTAATGTCTCTACTCGCACGTTCGTGTCGCGACGAGCTGTGTATGTCGTCTAAAGATTGTCGAGATAACATTAAGTAACCAAGAAATCTCTCTCTCTCTCTCTCTCTCTCTCTCTCTCTGATCAGTGCCTCATTTCTAGATGCATTGTTGAATCAGTGCCACTTTTGTTTGTTACAGTGAAAGGGGTAGTAATTTTATAGAATTTATTTTAAAATATTTTACCTAACAAAACGGTGATCTTTGTCAGTGATGAAATGACGATTTCTGCTTAATAAATAAATAAGAAATCCTTAAATATTGCATGGTGTAAATTAGGTTAAAAAGGTGTTGCGTCTCATGCTATTCTTTATTTTTCACTGTCTCGTGTGAAAGAACCTTAAAAGCTATTCTTTTCATTATACTTTTTCTTACTTTCCTATAACTCGTCTTTCACCACTGTTTCCGTCAGTAGTAGTTGGCGGAAGAAGAAAAGCCTTGTCTATTCTATACTTTATTACTACTATCACTATTACTACTACTACTACTACTGATAATAATAATAACTTTTTGCGCGAAACCCTTACAGGTTTATAAGTGTAAGCACGGTGTTAGGTCTCTTTATTTTCATTTGTTCTATCTTCCTTTTTCTATCTCTTTTCTAGCGTCTTCATTCTTGTCCTAATCTAGGGTCTTTGTTAGTCTACGTAACTTCTGTAACTTTTGTGACACTGGTAATAAAGTCACGCAGGGATATATGCAATGTACTTGTACATCAGTGAAAGTTAATGAAGTATTTCTTTAATGATTTGCCTAATACACTTAATGATGAAGCCTATCTTATATTTACGGGTATTACATTCCATATATCTTCTCCTTTGATTAGAGGACATTTGCTGTAATTTTCATTGTATAATTTGGTTTGTGTAAAAAATCGCTGGGTAGTCTTACATCATAACGCTGACGTTTGATGCTGGATGATTGCTCTTTGAATGGGCGAGGTGTAGTAACTTGTATTGATAACTTCATACATATTGACAATAATACTGAATCTGTACATGTCATTTGGTTTTAGAACATTCAACCCTTTAAATAATGAGGAAGTGTGACTTTATCATTATTTGAGAAGATTTGCGGGCATTTGTTATGAACGACTTCCAAAGGATGTTTTATATACTTCTTTGAGGTACCCAGTGTTGTAATGTCATATATAGAGTAATAATAATTGTGGGTGGATGACAGTAATACAGAGTAAGACATGTATACATGCATTATACACACTACACAATCTTTTCCAAATTTATTAAAAAAAAACCGCATCGTGGGCCTCAAGAGACCTTAATTTTGGCTCTCTCCTTCTATAGAGGTGGGGGGGGGGGGGGACACTTTTGCAAACGCTCGCCCTTACCACTTCCTACATAAAGAAAAAAAGATGACTGTCTGATTCAGTAAAAGTTTGAACACATCCATTTATAAACATGTTCTAAATGTTCTTTCATTGTATTTATCAGAATTGAAATTACAATTTCAAGAAGTAAGTGTAGCATCATCGACATATTCTACGCAATTTAGTGTAGGTGAGAGATGAAAATCATTGACTTGAATTAGAAATAGTAACGGCCTAAGAATAAATCCTTGTGTGACCCCAGTTCTTAGCCGTTGTTGGATGAAATTTCTTTTAATTCGAGGTTAATTGGAAGATTACGACTAGACAGGTATAACTTGAACCAATGCAGCATATTTCCTCTTATGTCGGATACGTTAAATTTAGGCGATAAATTTTCTTGTGGCTCTGTATCAGATGCTTCTAGACACAAGTTAAGAAAAACTAAAGCAGTGTTTTTTGTTGTTTAAATATTTTTGTTGCAAACATTTTCCAATATCATGCTTATGGTATCTTCCGTGGTATGACCAGCTCTAAACGCATATTATACAGTATCTTAACTAGAGTATCTTAATGACTAAGAATTTAGTAAGTCTATTGTATACAATTTTTTCAAATACTTCGTTAGCTCAAAGTATGAAAATAAGGAAATAGGTCGGTAGCTGGATGGAGTGTCAGGATCACCCGATTTGAATACAGGACGGGCTCCAATAAACCTTAGCCCCCCCCGCCCATGGCCTAAACCATTAGAGGTACAGTAAAACTAAACATACCTTACAAAAGAGAATTTAATCCTGCACTTAATGAGAAACAATTAAAACTTGGTGTTACCGCCATTGGCTTCCAAGACAGCCTGAATTCGCTTTGGGTAGCTTGCCAAAAGTGACGTGAATAGATCTTGATCGTTACGCAAATTTGCTAAAACAGTTTCAATGTGTTGCGTCATTGTATCCTTCGAAAATCGATTTGCTGCAGGTTCTTGAAACAAGAGACATTCAACCTTGTCCTTTATAACTGATCCAATGTGTTCACAGACGTTCAGGTCAGGAGAATTTCCTGGCCATTCTTCATTTCCAAAGAAATCGATCTCATGGTTCCGCAACAACTGTTGAGTGGCTAATGCCTTAAAGCAGGGGGCCTTATCGTGCCGAAGTGTGACATGATCGACATCCATAACATTGTTTGGGTTTCTTAGAAAAGGAATGACATGCTGGGATAGAATAATATCACGAAAATACTGTCCATCCCAACTCTGACCATTTGGCTTCAGCACCCACATGAGCTTCTTTCCAGTGAACAAAACAAACACACCAACACAGTCTGGACTTTTTAATAATTCGCGATAATGTTTATTGTCATCGATTTCATCTGGTGTTGTGGCCCACACTCGATCATTTTGGTAGTTAGGCCGATGTGTTACGTAAACAAAAAAATCATCGGAGACAGCTAAATGCATGAAATCATCCACATCTCAATCTTCAAGATAATGGGCAAACCACATTCTGTCATCGATGTTAAGTTGAGTTTTTCTTGGCTTTGGAAGTTCATGCCAAGGCTTTAAACCTTGCCTATGACGATACAGTCTAATGATCTCACCACTAACGATCTTTCCTCTCAACACTTCGATCTCTCTAGAAAGTTTAGCACAGCTGTTTTTCCGCTTACGCGTACCGCTTTCAATGATGTCCTTTGTTTCCTGAGAGAGTGGCAAATTTGGGCGCCCAGATTTGGTTGTATCCATTTCACATTCATCCAAACTTTGATTTCAATTTCTTTTGACGAAGTCCTCACTTCTTCACAACCCATGAACGTGTTATAAAGGTGGCTCCAGCATCACGAGCTTCCCGAAATGTTATTGCTCGTATGCGATCTATCACACGTTGCCTCTCCGAATCACCAATTAATTGAGAAGCCATTATATTATCACTTTATCAGCTAGAGTAATTTTAATACCTGCAATAAATAAAGAATTTTATATATTTTTATAATCACTAAAAACTATTTCGATATAAGTAAACATGTAAGCTGCAAATGGGGGGGGCTAAGGTTTTTTGGAACCCCTTACTCTGGCTTCCTTTAGACAGTCAGGGAGAATACAGACATAGGCGGATCCAGAGGGTGGGCCAGGGGGCTTAATTTGGAGGCCCCATACATCTTGGTTAAATAAAATTAGGTAAAACGTTTGAATGCTTATGTCCACGTTGCTTCAATTAAGCCTCCCCCCCCCTGGATCCGCTTATGGATACAAAGAGTTACTGATTCGTTTACGAGTTTTCCGAGTGGAATTGCAATTTCGTATTTGTACGTTTTTTAGCGGTTTAGTGTATCAGTATTTTATTTTTCGAGTAATACTTTTCTGAATTTGTATTGCTACTGAAATGTAGGATAAACTCAAAGGATGCAGGATAAGATCGAAGAAAAGTGAATTTGGTGTGGATTCTGGTATCTTCGGTTTGCAATGACAGTCGGCATTTGCATGGTGGCTGCTGTATTGGTGCCGATAGTGAAGGGAAAGAATCTTGGGCGTCTTTGGAAGCACTGTAAGAAATCCCGTTTTGCAAGATAAGAATTTTTCCTTCGTTCTTCCGCTGATAAACACCTTGAAAGTATTCCACAGTCATTTTAAATTGGATTTTTGTCTATTAATTTTTAAATTATAGTAATCCGATTTTGCTCTGTTCACGAGTGCTGAGGTAATAATCGATTGGTGGTTGTATTTTTTTAGATAGCTTTAATTTAAAATGATATTTGAGTTGAATATTTTTGTTAACGTGTCTGAAAATGTTTGAACATTTTGGTTCAATGTCATGGTTATTTCTGGTCATTCTAAACCACTCAGAAGATATCTCTGTAATAAATTTAAGTTTATTATTATAGCCGTAGGATCTATAGTTAGTTTTATATTTTGTCGTGTATGCAAATGTGGGATTAACATAGGGTGCGTAGGAAGATGATCTGTGATATTTAACATAATTATACCTGATAGACAGTCAAGTGGAGAGAGCACGTAGATTTGATGTAGTAAATCGAATTTTCATTGTCTTTTAAGTGTTGTTGGATTTGTAATGACTAATTTCAAGTCGTTTGCAGTTAGAGGATTGTGAAGGTCATTGGTCTTTGTATTTGAATGTTCTCTTACGAGATCAATATTTATGTCTCCTGCAACGAGACGCTTTTAACTTAGACGGATGTTGTGAATACATATTTCAGATGCAAAGGTTTCTTAGTTAATAAACCTATTTGTTATTATTTTTCTATACAGCTGCTTTCATGGTTTGAATCTGCAAAAAATATGCTTACACTACCACCTATTATTACTCCCGCATACAGTAGCATATATACGGCTGGGCTTCCACCACGTAAAAGAAAAACTTTAGAATTTGCCATTTACCATTACTTATTCGGACTATAGTTGATTTAATTATCCCAGAAGAGTTCTTTGTTCCATGCACGCTCTGCGTGTAACATACCTTGTGATGTTTAAAACGATCTCATTAATTATTATTACCATTCAGTCAAGTTCAGTTAATAATATATTGCACGTGACTGTACCGTAATTTTAGGTTGGTTGTCAGTTCGTGAAAAATGGTTTGAAAGATACGAATGTTCAGATAAAATGAGGCGTCCGGAGTAGGAGTGACGAAGCCGCCATATGTTCGAAAATCTGTTTTATGCATCATCATCATTTTCTTTCGGCCTTTGTCTATGGCTCTATGCAATGAATAATACACACTTACCGATACTTCATCACTAATGGCTCTGAAATTATATTTCAGAGGCATTAGTGACGAAGTATTTTTTTTTTTGTTTAAAAAGTCTACTGAAATATAATTAATTACGAGTGATTAAACTTTCAGGTTCAGTGATTTTATTTTGAGTAATGAGAGTATTGAAAGCGTTGGTCGCAAGTTAAGAGATTAAATTACAAAATGTAGTTTAATGAAATGTAAAAATAGGTAAAATATATAAAATAGGATATTGCCCAAAGCAAGAGTGTAATATAGGCCTATATGTATCTACAGTAAAATTATAATGTTGACTAAAGTTTTTATTATTATTATTTTATTATTATTATTATTATTATTATATTTACTAACCACATGAATTATGTTCAAGGATCTTTTATTCGTAAGATGACAAAGGAAGTTCAAATTCAAAGTGAATTTTGATCACCACTTCAAGATATTCCAGGATTGTACGCACACACACACACACACACACACACATATATATACAGGGTGTTCTAAAATTACCAAGTAAACTTGTATATGTCTGTCGATCAGTAGTTGGACGTTGTGAACAATGTGTTGAAGTTGAAGGAAGACACTTTGAACATCTAAAATAAACAATTATTGTTGCTCTATTTGAAATAAAACTGTTAAGTATCGCATAATTTTTTTTAAGATATTGCGTTCATATAAAAGTTTACTAGGTAATTTTAGAACACCCTGTATATATATGTATGTGTATATATATATATATATGTATGTATATATATATATATATGTATATATATCTTTACGTGAGTTTGAACACGGTTCAGGATGGACCTACGGTCGACCTCTCTGCAACATCCCGTCTCATTTGTGGGATTTGGTGGAGGAGGGAATTGCTGTCTGATTTCCTCCTGCCCCCGTAGCCAGCCACACATGGCTGGTCAAGGACTTTGCACAGGAATTTGTTCAGCTGGTTCTTGAGGTTACTTAGGTCGGTGTGCTGGAGGTTCCTCACTTCTTTTGGTAACGTATTAAAAAGCTTTAGGCATCGTATTCTGAGGGTATTTTCCATCCTCGTTTTCGTGGCCCCCTGTCCCACCGCAGCTTGGACAGTACAAAAGCTGCCTCTTCTCTCATTCCAGATTCTTTCTATTTCATTTTCAACGTTAGGGACAAAGCGCTTAATTTATATATATATATATGAAAATTATTTCACGAAAGTAACAGGTGAAAAATATTTATGATGAATAAAACCACGAAGGAAAGGAAACACAGAATGGTGCTCAAGCGCTTTCGTCTAATGAGTGTTCCTGAGGATGTCATTAGACGAAAGCGCTTGAGCACCATTCGGTGTTTCCTTTCCTTCGTGGTTTTATTCATCATACCGTATATATATATACTATATATATATATATATATATATATATATATATATATATATATATATATATATATATATATATATATAAGATTAATTTCATAATTAAACACGTGAAATGAATGAATGTGATGCAAACCCACAATGAAAAAGAAAAATGATTCCAAGACCTTTCGTGTATTCAGAAGTTCCCTGACGGTGTGTGCTTCTAAATACACGAAAGGTCTTGGAATCATTTTTCTTTTTCCTTGTGGGTTTGCATCATATATATATATATACCGTAAGATGGGGTAACTGGGCACCTGCAGGGGTAAGTGGGCCCTACTAAGTTTAAGGTAAATTTCGTTATATAAAGTATGAATTATTTCCTAAAATTGCAGGTACCTACCTATGCAAAGGTACCTAAAATTTATGGAAAAAATAATAACGAAATTTACCTTAAAATTAGTAGGGCCCAGTTACCCCATCTTACGGTGTATATATATATATTATATATATATATATTATATATATATATATATATATATATATATACACCTTGGTTAACCTTGGTTTTGCTTCCGCCCGAATTGTTCATTCTGACACGAAGGTCACGCTTGTTGTTCCACCTATATATATATATATATATTATTCTCATCTTGCACGTAACATGAATATATCAGTTTTTCTTTTTTGGTTTTTAATATATAACTTGTCAGAATTTTTTTTTTTTTTTTTTTCATAAAAAATTACCGCAATTACCGCAGTTATCGCAATTCTGATTTCAGATTTCCAGTATTGGTCATTTAGTTTTAATTTTAGAATTGTTTCATCGCCATTAGCGTTGGTTTCTAACTCATTGATCCTCACTGATGAAATTTTACAGTTTGTTCAAACATATTTTGTCGCTTAGTGTTGTTCTTTATGACCTCGTTCGTATTTTTATTCGGGGACCCTTACGGGACAATAGGTTCCGCCATGAAAAAGAGGTCTTTGCGTGTTTTTCTGTTTAAGGTCGCTGCCATAAGTTTTTCGTTAGCTTTGGTTTGGTCTTCAACACTATATTCTAGTTAGACACTTTCTCATTTAGTACATCTTTGCGTTGTTATAGTTCTTTCATCACTTTCTGCCATACAGTCAAGCAAGAGCGTAACTAGCTTTCAAAAGTTGAGGGGGACAACTATAATGATGAAAATCCTGCGATGAATTTCTGTGCTGCTATCCTGTAGGTAATGTCTTAAATTTGGTCTTCCAAGGCATATTTTTTCGGTAGAATATAACAATGATATCTAAATACGAGTCGTTTCGAGTAATAGGAAAATCAAAGAAGCATTTTCACAACTACGGTACCTTATGTATATGAAGTATATACTTAACATTAAAGGAAAACAATATATGCAATAATTAAAATAAAAATAACTAGATGTCTCATTAAAGTATCTATCACTGCGGTATTAGTACTGAATCAATAATACTTTCTAGCATACTAATAGGACTAATATAATTAATGATTTACTCATCATAGGTTATTTCAAGAACTAAATATTTTCCTTCACGTAAGCTAACTTAGATCAAAAGTTGAGGGGGGTGACATACCCCCCCCCCGTTAGTTACGCCCCTGCAGTCAAGGATGAAAGAGAAGTTGGTCTTCACGTGCGATGCAATTTGTTTATTTCCACCTGTGAATGTTTGGCATTTTCGTTGTTTTGAGAGCTCTGAATGCTTCTAGTCTTTGACGAAGGAAGCTTCTTTGGTTCCGGGATAAAAAGGGGGAAATGCTGGTGCCGAGACCATAAAATCAACACTCTAAAAAACTAGCTTAACCTAACCTAACCTAACAAAACTTAATCTAACCCACAGTATACTTGTCCATAGAATGTAAAGTCAATCAGACGTCGTAATCGAGAGAGGGACACCCTCTCTGCGAAGGATCTTGTTCCCTCTTGGAACCCCAATGGGTGAAGAATTGGGGGGAAATGCTCGGAACGGAGTGGAGGGAGAAAAAAAGTTTTTGCGAAGCATCTTGTTCTTTCTTAAAAGGCTTATTGTCATCAAATTTTGTTACTTAATGAATAATATGGTTTACAGTATTTCAATAAATCATATATATTCTGTATCGATTCATCGATTTGTAGTACCTGGTAATCCATACATTAAAGCCAAGCTCACCCTCTCGTCTATTGTTAATTTCGCAGCCATTCCCCTACCTAAAAGAAAAAAATAATATATTATAGTCAACACTGAAAATTCCTATGATGCGCGACTTTTGCGCCACCCTGTATACTACATATATACGGGGTGTCCCGTAAGTCTGGAACTATAGGGCAAAATGATAAAAACGGCAATAAAAACGCCGAAGAGACTTTTGGGGACTTTTTGTGAAATGAGCGAGGATGGTAGCGGCTGTGTCATCGTCGGTGGATGTCCTCGGAGGTCCACTGCGTGGCTTATCTCCTATGGATCCCGTTTCCCTGAACTTTGCTACAAGTTTGCCGACACAGCTGTATGTTATCGGCGCGCGGTCCGGATGCGATCTGTTAAATTCCTCAGCGACCTCACTCTGACTCCGATTTCCTACGAGCAGAATTACCTGGATGCGTTCTTCCTTACTCAAAGACATCATGGGCACTTGCATAAATGGAAAAACATGAATTACTTATTTTACCCTATGGTTCCAGACTTATGGGACACCCTGTGTGTGTGTGTGTGTGTGCATTTTTTTTTTTTTTAGGGTTGTTTAACCTCCTTCACAATATCTAAGGTCATATGACGGAGGGGAGCTAGAGCTTTACGTGAAGACAGAATTAAAATTTTCTTTTTCAGTATTCTTCAATTTCCAAAAAAGCAAAAAAAAAAGAAAAATTTAATTAAATATAAGAATAAGTGACTATGAATATTAAAATTTAAAATAAAATTGAAATGAATATTACTAAAAAGAAAGTTTATTAAAATAATTATTTAAAGACGTTACAGTGAAAATTATACATTATTCAAAGTGAAAGTTGAATATAAAATATATAGTTCATAGAAGTGAAAGGTTGTTTCATATATGATAGAAATACACACACACACACACACACACACACACAAGGTGTTCCCCCCCCCCCCAAAAAAAAATATATATATTTACACAAGAAGTGTTCCCACAAATATATATGCAACAGTTTATTTTTTGTAACACTTTTTTGGCTCGCCGTATATATTATATATGATCGACCTGCCGTCAACCCCTCTACAGCATCGCACGTCATTTGCGGGATTTGGTGGAGGAGAAAATTGGTTTCCGCTCTCCTTTTGCTCTCATAGCCAGCCATGCATGGCTGATCAGGGATTTGCACAAGAACCTGTCCTTGGTTCTCGAGATTATTGACGTTGATGTGCTGGAGGTTCCTCGCTTCTTTTGGCAGCACATTAAAAAACTATGAGGGTATTTTGAGGTTATTAGGGTATTTTTTAGGGTATTTTTCATCCTCCTTTTTATGGTCCCCTTTCCCACCGTAGCCTCGACAGTAGAGAATCTGCTTCTTCTCTCATTTCAGTGTGTTTCTGTTTCATTTCTAAAATTATGGATACAACCGTGTTTTGGATTCTTTTACGTTTACAGACTTACCCTTTTAGAATTTGCACGAGACAGTCTCTCTTTTGTTCTCTCACTACTTCTTCCCTACGCAGGTGGGTTTTTAATCTTTGGTGTAGTTTCATTTTTGTTGATGGTGTTACTATCTTGTATCGTGTGTATTCCTTCGTTTAAATAGCCTTCTGTCCTTTTCTCTCAAGCGTTGTTCCCAGTGCTCTGCGCACCATTTATGTTGTTTTCAGTGTATTCTTTAATATCGTGGCATTCGCTTGGTATATTAGTTGGTGTATTGGTAGGATTTCCTTCCTGAACCAAATTTTGACCCATTTTCATTTCTTTCTCATCATTTTCCAGCACAGTTTGTACGACTTTTCTATTCATTTCCACGCACTTGAACAAACGTGGCCGTACAGACCAATAAGTTTATTGTGTATTCTGTTCCTTACCTTTCTATCGTTTCTTTCCAGTCTGATGCATTCGTAATGTTTAAGTGTGTTGCATAGAATGGTTTTGTAAGCTTCCGTTTCGCAGTTGCAAGTGCGTGCAATGGCACAATCCCTAGGGCATAAATTATTGTTGTTCAACTTCCTAATTTTAGAACAGTTCTCGCATTTATTTTGCTTATTCTTATTTCTTGCCCTTTTTCCCCCTTTCTCTTTTCTAGTTTTCTATTCTCGACTGATCCCGCAACTGGTCGCTTTTCTTCTTTTCGGAAAACTGAGACTTATCGAGTTTTATGACATTTTCCTAGTTTCCCAGCCCTTACTTGGGACCTATAACCCATTTCGTTGACCAAGACCAAACACTCGACACTAAAAACTAAACTGGCTTAACCTAATCTAGCGTAACTTAACCTAATCTAACCTACTATAACTTGTCGATTTCTTCGTCTTGGCGATGAAATGGTATTTGTCCCACTTGCCTAGCCTGTTAAACTGCTAGGAGAGCGTTTAAGTTCACACCATGTTTTCAAATGCTGATATATTTATATTTTCTTCATTTGGGTACACTATATTGCGCCTTACTTTCACTCAATAAATTATCACCGGGAATTCACACACACACACACACACACACACACACACACACACACAATAGGGGCGTTTAGCAATTTTCCTATTTTTACTAATACTGAACGTTCATTTGTTCAAATCTTAAATGAACCTACTGAACATATATCTTTGCTCTTTAAAGACAATTGTATTTAGTTGTAAATGATGTAAATTGTAAATGACGATAACTGAGATATAACTGGAATAATTGTTTATCTTTGTTTCCTCCCAATTCCTTAGTTTCCTTTGGGCTTACTGATAGAATTCTTAGGGGCAGAGGTGGGAAGACAATTTGCGGGTCTTCAACCGAATACATTAATGAGTTTATTCAGGTAGGTTTGTCTGAATGGAGGTGAAACGATGTTAAAATACGGATGTGAAGGTCGGTTGATTGTTGTTGTAGGTGTTTGAATGAAGGGAGGGTTAAAGATGCACTCGAAATAAACCCTGTTGAACGTTTGAATATACGGATGGTTGACAAAAGTAAATAGACACCTTTGGTTTTTTTCATAGTTTTTCATTTAATAATAAAAGTCAATAAATAGTAACAAATTTATTGAATCAGTATATTTAGAATCGTGTTACCTTCCCCTTTGCATTTTGTAAAGGGGAAGGTTAGAACTAGGGGAATACTAGAACTACACGTTCTATGATAGTATTCCATTGATGAGCTTTGCTATTTGTTCATGAGGACAATCATCGTGGTGTCTATTTACTTTTGTCAACCCTCTGTACATTTTGTGTCCCATTCTAATAGCATTTAAAGTGTACATTTCAACGCACATTCGGTGAGTTCAGTTGAAATATGTAACGAAAGTACTAATGAAGGTGTAGAAATGATGCGTTTCAGTTGAAATTTATGAATGTGCTTTGAGTTGTACATTTAAAATACTACTAAAATGAGGATACATTATAATCTTATAAAGAAACGTCTAATACGATTTAAAGATGGCTTGTTCCGGTGTGCTGGTTGGTCACAAGGTTGAAGTTTCTCTGTTTTCATCCCTTCATATTTTGTATTGACGCCTGGTGCTGTCCACAATAATTTACTTGGCAAGGACTACAAGTATGTGAGTAAATAGTAAATGAAGCAAAGGAAGAGAGGAATGTTTCTTTATGGTTGGAATGTGACTTTAGTCATAGTTATTCGTGAAAATAAACCGTAATATTAATTTGAAGGCAAAGTGGGGTAAGAAAGAAGAGAAGTCAGTGCTTGGCGGCGTTACTGCTTATCTCAGTGCTCCCTCTAGTGGACGAAAGCTGTTAAATGAATTAACCAACCAACCATAAATAAGGAAGTCTGAAATATCGGATATCGTATTTTACTTTATGGAGTTCGACAGGAGGTCAATAAACTTTTACTGAGGAAAGTTTTTGTGTTTGATTTTGAAAAAAGAGCTTCAAGAAGTAACGAAAGTCATTTCTTGATGAAAAGATAAGTACAGTAGTCTGTTACACAAAGGTAAAAGGAAAGATAAATTAAAATTTTTGCGAATTTGTTTTGTGTATATTATGAATACATTGTTGAGATAATTTGTACCAAAACTTGTAAAATAGAGGCATATTTTGGGTAAATAGATGTGTATAGAATGTTGTTATATTTTGTCAGGGGCGTACCTAAAGTATTTGGCACCCGGGGCGGATCCTTCCTTTGGCACCCCCGATAAATAATTTTAAAATTTAAACGCACACGAAAATATATTATGTTTGCGAGTAGATTTTTAAACAGTCCAGTACTGTCATAAGCAAATTGGAAATAAGAAAAATGCAGGACATTAAAAATTCAGTGAACAGGTAATACTGCATTTTATTTTATACAAAAAACAGGAAATCCAGTCTCATCGCTCGGCCTATTCTTCAAAGGTAAATAGAGAGGATTCACAGTCTCTGCTTTCGAGCCTTAATTTCTGCAAATTGATCAATGACCTCGTCAAAATTCATCTTCTTTGCATATTCATGTTCAATTGAAAGTAAAGCCAGATTTGTCAATCTTGTCCGACTCATGGTCGACCGAAAGAAATTTTTTATCAATTTCAATTTGGAAAAACTTCTTTCACATGAAGCAATAGACACACAGACAGTCAAAAAGAATCTCGAACACAGTGACAAGCTTGGCAAAGATTCACAAAAATCCCATTTCACAATAAACTCCAGAAACTGCAATGCTGTCCATTTCTTTGCCTCTTCAACGCTATTTTGGCAGCTTCCAAATATAGTATGGTATAACGCTAGCTATTATAATTATTGATATCATTATTTAATGAGCAGTAAGCATTAACATATTAAATATACAATGATACTACACTGGACTACATTGTCGTGATACCACATTGTCAAAAATTACTGGACACTGGTATAAGTACCATGATATTGTTATAAACACCAGCACTTTATGCTTTATCATAATTATTTAATGAAACATACCTCATGTATGTGGAGTCACAGTGTCAAGTGAACAAGACTTGGAATGTCAGTTGCAGCCAGCTGGCTATGCTCAACAAACTGATGACTAAAACGTCAACAAACGTTCGCCTTTCGATGTAATTTGTATCAAATATTTAATTTTTCGTTTGTAAATTTTGTATTGCCAATAAAACTAAAAATTTATTTTATAGTGGAAATTAACATTAAGCTGTTGGAATAGTTTGAACATTTTTTAATTTTTGTTCTCACTTCGGCGAATTTTTCATTTGGTTTGAAACTTGTACTGGTATTCCAACTCTCCCGATGGCACCCCCCTCCTGGCTGTCACCCGGGGTGGACCGCCCCCCTCGCACCCCCTTAGTACGCCACTGTATTTTGTTAATATTGATGTTAAGAAAAGTATAATAATCTTGGCTCTTTCTTGATGGTTTACGTAGTGTCTCATTTCGATAAAAAGCGCAGGATCAACCAAGAAACAAAGCTTCAGCAACAGCTATTTTCACTTCTGGATTCGTTCAGTGAAAGTTGCTGTCTGATCTAATCCTGTCCTAATCCTCCATTTCTGGCTGTTAGGAATTTCATTCAAGAATTCTTCTTTATCATTTCTCAATGTTTTCACTTTTGTATTTCGAAATCTCTTCGTTTTGGATATTCAATGTTTTTGATCATAACACAATTAATAGTGCTTCCCGTCTTTGGCCTTTAAAGTTTTGTCCTGTTGCTTGAGGAATGAAGCAAAACTTTCCTGTTCTTGTCTTATTTCAGTGCGGTTATTACACTTGAAACTCGTTTATATCTCCTTTTAATATGTACTGAACTAAAACTAAATCACTGGCTTTCTTCTGTACATAAAAGGAAAGTTAAAGTCACCACACATTAGGATGTTCCTTACCATATATAAGGTTAACAAGGGTGAGTTTTCTCTCTGAAAATTTAAATTTGAAACTGTAGCAACAGTCTCAGTTGTCGCAAATTTAAATTTGTCTCCTGTTGATTTTCGACATTATTTGTTCTTGCTTAGAACAAAATAATGATGCATGAATATTCATAATTACGAAGTAGCGAGATTAACTGGAATAACGGATCGTCGCTTAGATCCATTAACGCAGTGGAATAATTTAAATATAATGAACTGAGGAAGAGAAATGGGAAAGTTAGATATTTACTCTGTAGGTGATATTGATCGAGTATTCTTCATTACGAGAAAATTAATTTGAAGAATAAAGCCACATTACGTAATTTTCATATTTTTATGTTAAGTATATAATAATCAGTGAAGAAAGCCAGAAACTGCCACAACGCTCAGGCCAACTATTGAGGCCCATTGCTCTAACTCCTGTATTATTACCAGCATCATCAGGATTCGAACCTACAACCTCAGTGTGTTCACTTCGCTTACAGAGAAACGGTGTTACACACTGAGCTACGGCCGCTGGCTATTAAAATCTACATTGAGACAGGAATTTTCATAATGTTGAAAATTCTTTCACCTAGTAAATGCCCTCAGTCAACATCAATATTTTCATCAAATTTTGATGTTTGATGAAATACTTTTCGTGAAACTGATTCCTTGAAAGTAATTTAATCGAAGTGAGTGGCTGTATCTATTGCAGGAATTAAATTCCGTTTCAGTTCATTTTCATTAACCGAGTGTAATTACATGCATATTATTTTCGTTAATTAAGAAAAATATACTAAGAGCGACTTAAGTTTTAAAATTAAATGCATTAGAAATAAATTTACCCTACCTCGATAGGATTCGAACCGATGTCACCGGAGATTCGAATTTTGCGAGCCGCCACGTTACTCACTTGGCCCCTTGTTTTAGTATGTATACCTTATTACGTATGCTGTTTCTGTTTATATCATATACATAGCTGCCATAATTCCCACCTGGGCGGGAGAACTCCCGATTTTGCACCTATTTTGGCAAATACTCCCGATCTCCCAACTAACAGGCGAAATCTCCCGCCAGACACCCATTTTCAACATTTTCAAAACATTATGTTAGGTTTTTTAAAAATTTTAGCTCGACTATGCAATAAAATGAGTGATAAATTATATTATCTGAAAATTATGATTGGTATGTTGTTATACTTCCTTTTGAGTGTTCATTCTACTCCAACATTCTACTCCAAACATTGTAACATTCATCAATTATCCGAGAAGAAGAACAGCTACCTTAAGTGTGGGCAGAGTGCCAAAGCCCAATCTGAGAAGTGTCAGGTTGCCAGGTTGGATTGTGTTAAGGAGGAGAATAAAATGGATCAAGAATGTAAATAGTATTGTATAATAGTATTAAATGGATGAAGAATATAAATAATATGCTTAAAATGTAAATAAATTTTTCAAATATATTTTAATGTAAAACTTTGTTTTAGTATTGAATGGATTTGTGCGAAAATCAACTAAGCATATGCTAAAAATATACATCATTGCAGAAGTTTGAATTCATCTGTCGTGGTTTTGGTGGTGGATGACCACAAGCATCTCCCGCCTCGCTATACCTCTTAGAAATATAATCTTTGTGGCAGCTCTTTATGTATATATATATATATATATATGATGATGATGAAAGATAAATCATCAAGAGTCACTATTCATGATTGTAAAGGCAAATTGATCATCAGGAGTGTTTGATGTCTGACCGTTTACTGTCTCGATGAAAATTCGCCTCAGTTTACGCTTAACCTATTTCAACTCTTAATTCTATTTATACTCGTCAGGAAATGTAATTATTCAATGAATGCTCGCAATCGTTAATGTCATTACACGAATATTATAAATCCTTATACCTTTGAAGCAAATGGTCTCTATGCAACTTCTAACTTTCGCAAAGGCTGAGTAAAATGAGATATTCGTTCGTTGTCTCCCTTGACATAATTTCAGAATGATTTATATGAGACTCGGAACCATAACCCAAATTAGGAATATGAAACACAATATTAAGTAAATACTAATAAGTCCATTAACTTAAATTTAAAGTTAGTTGTACCTTCAAGTCTGTCATATTGTTAAATAATGTTAAAATGTTATATTGTTAAATAATATAAAAGTGATGCGTACGACAAATACCAATAAATATAAGATGAAAAATACGTGAACCAGAATAATCTTATATTGTTAATTTCACAGTTAGTTAGCTGGTAGTTTTTGATGTTTAAAGTTAACATGTCATTCATCAGAAAACAGTGTTTCGAATCACGTTTATTTATCCTTCGAAAGAAGAATTATAAATTCATAAATTGCAAATCAACCTGAAGTGCGCAGAACTACATTGCAAATTAGATTGCATGACATGAAGCAGAAATAACTTCAGGAATTGTCATAGATTTGGATCTCCTCGTTACACTACTCCTTCAAAGGATGACACGCATGGCTCAACTCGGTATCCTTTAATTACTGCAGTATCTGTTCAGGATTTGAATTTGCAGTGCAATCTAATAACCATTCGGAGATGACTAATGAAACAACTTTATCCGTTATCAGGTGCTAATTCCGAAACCAGATTCTACAGACAACAAGAATTAAGAGGCTTGAATTTGCATTTGGAGTATTTGTCCTAGCACAATTTTGGAAGAAAGCCGATGAAAAGACAGACATTATCTTGGCCATCTTGGCATTTCTGGAAGAAAGAAGGAATGATGTACAAAGAACAAAATGTGTCAGTCTTCAACCAAGTTGATGACAAAAGGTTGACATGTGGGGATGTATGTCCAAATTAGGAGTGGGGGGGGGGGGGACAACTAAATTACTGTATATAGATGAGCATTTCACTTTGAAGTGAGTCATTTTCTCGTATATGATGGAAATTCTTGAGGAAGTTACGCTCCTCACTGTTAGATCGAAGGCGATACCCATGCCTGAAAATGTTTATTACGTTAAAAACAAGTCATTCACGGTATAGAGCCGTAAGACACTGATATGAATATTATTATCTTAACAGTTTGGCTCCCTTCGGCACCACGATCTTAAAATCCTGAATCACATGTTCTCGCATCAGGCAAAAGCGATAACCTCGGAACAAAAGCAACAAAATTTCTTAGGACTTACCATCATTTGAAAGATTCAGTGTACTATATATATATATATAAGAGAGAGAGAGAGAGAGAGAGAGAGAGAGAGAGAGAGAGAGAGAGAGAGAGAGAGAGAGAGAGAGAGAGAGAGTGTTACAAGGAGTTACAAGGAAAAGAAGTACCTCAAAAGGTCTTGCGGCCCATACCGTGGAGGTACCAATGGCAACGGGTGCCAGGGAAAATTTTGTACACTATTAGTGTGCAAGATTTGGTCTAACCTTTTCTTGAACTGATCCACAGAGGAACTGTTCACAACTTCCGAAGGTAACCTGTTCCATGTGTCACAGATCTTATACGTAAAGTAATTCCCACACACACTAGTCCTAAACCATTTCAAATCCAACTTCCAACCATTGTTGCGAGTTGGGCTATCATTTAAACTAAACATACTTCTAAAATCGACATCGTTCAACCCGCGTAAGAGCTTGAAAACCTCGATCAGTTGACCGCGCAGCCTCCGAGTTTCAAGCGAAAACAAGTTCAGGGCGCGTAACCGTCGATTGTAGCCCATATGCCTAACGGAAGGGATTAACTTTGTGGCCCTCGCCTCCTTGTTCCGAAACTGAAATTGCCTCCTGATATAACCCAATAGTTTCTGGGTTTTCTTTTCCACCTCTACACACTGTTTCGTAAACTTAAGGTCGCTGCTAATTAGCACACCCAAGTCCTTTTCTAAATCAGTCACCTCGATATTACTACCCAACATCGAGTAGTCCGACTTGGGATTGACGTAGCCAATGTGCATCACTTTGCATTTACCCAAGTTAAGCGGCATTTGCCATTTATCGGACCACTCTCCTACCCTACCTAGGTCCGCACGCAGTTCCTCGATCGCTTCGGGCGTCCCAACATTGGCCCCAAGCTTGGTGTCATCAGCGAATTTTGCGATCCGACTGACGATGCCACCGTCGATATCATTTATGTAAATGATAAACAACAGTGGCCCCAAAACAGAACCCTGAGGAACCCCACTAGTGACCGAGGCCCAACCCGAACTAGCACCTTTAATTACGACCCTCTGCCGCCTATTCCTCAGCCAGTTTTCAATCCACCTACCTATTTCCCCACCGATACCCAGCGCGCGCACTTTCGCCATTAGCCGGCGGTGAGGTACCTTATCAAAGGCTTTCTGAAAGTCGAGATAAAGTATATCAATCGCCCTACTCTTATCGTACTCACTCAACATGACGTGGAAAACTCGAGCAAGTTGGTGAGACACGACCTGTGCCGTCTAAACCCATGTTGGGAGTCCCCAAGCAGCTTGTAGGAATCCAAATGGTCAACGATCCCATCAGCTATTATCCCTTCTAATAATTTACCTACAACTGAAGTGAGACTAATGGGACGATAGTTCCCTGGACTTTCGTGATCCCCTTTCTTAAAAAGAGGGGTCACGTTGGCTTCCCTCCAGTCACCAGGCACCTGGCCCATCTCCAACGATTTGTTGAAGACTGTAGCCAGGTGGGAAACCACCTGGTCGCGCACTTCTCGCAACACTCTGAGGAGAAACTGGTCTGGCCCAGGAGCCTTAAACGCGCTCAGTTTGTCTATTCTATCGGCAACGACTGTCGCGGTACATCTAACACTATCCAGGCCAGCACCTTCGTGCCTCACGCCTGGCTCGGGGATGACGCGAGTATCTTCCCTGGTGAACACTCCCGCAAAGTACTCATTAAGCACATTAGCGATGTCCGCGTCGGAGGTCCGCAGAACGCCGCTTCCGTCCTTTAACGGACCTATCATGCTTCTAATGGGCTTTCTACTATTAACATAACTGAAGAACTCCTTAGGGTTCCCCTTGCAGAGGCTTGCCACCCGTAGTTCTTCGTTACGTTTCGCTAGCCTAACCTTCGCCTTCACTTCCCTACACAGGCGGACATACGCTTCAGTGTTCTCGTGGGAACGATTGGCCTTCGCCCTCCTATACGCTACTTTCCTATTTCGGATAGCCGAAGCGATGTCACGATTGAACCACTTAGGCTGCGTTGAAGCAGGGGTGACCGGTTTTGAGGGTATGGCAGCAGACTGCAGCACCATAAACTCGTCCCGGAATGCACTCCACACTCCCTCAACATCGCCGCCAACCTCTAACCCCATCTCTCCTACGCTATCCCTGAGGCTAACAAAGTTCGCCCGCCGGAGATCGAACTTACTGCCTCTCGAGTTACTACGCTTCACCCGAGGGACGCACACACGGAACCTAATAAGACCGTGATCACTCCCGCCCAATGATTTGTCAACGGTGAGGCCAGTGACGAGGTTGTCTTCGGTCGTGAATACTAAGTCTAGAACGCTTTCGCCTCGTGTAGGCTCGTTGACCCACTGAGTGAGGAAGTTCTCATCAGCAAAGTCAACTAGCCTCCTCCCTTCAGCATCGGCAGTCCTGTTTTCCCACTTTATGCTGCGACAGTTGAAGTCTCCTAAAACTACACACACCCTATCCCCTAGCAGGCTACTGAGTTCGGTGTACAGGGCTGTATCCTCCTCGAGGAGGAGATGCGGAGGTCTGTACACCAAGATTAACCTATAGTTCGTCCCTCCCACGTTCAGATCGACGCCAAGCAGCTCCCGTTCCGACCGGAACTGGCAGTCAACCGGACTCAACGTGTCTCTGACGTATATTAGTACCCCACCCCCCTCCCCACGGGTGCGGTCTTTGCGAAACATTCTATACCCGGGAATTTCGAACTCCCCAACGTAGTCCCTACGATCAGTATGAATCCAGGACTCGGTGATAGCAACGATATCCTGGTATTCTGATGCTAAGAGCGCCCGTAGCTCGCCAAACTTGTTCCTGATCGACCTAGCATTAAAAAGCATTGCACCGAGGGAGCCTCCCCTATTCTGACCGCCCCCTAGCACGACCCGTTTCCCGAACAGCCAGGGCTGTCGGGAGTTGAAGAGCCCCTCACTAACAAGGGGACAATCTCCGCAGGAGCCTGAGCCCCCTCCAACGTTGAAGGAGTGTCACTACCTGCTGTTGGAGGGGGACTAACTACTGGGGGAGGGGGACTACCTGCTGGGGGAGGGGGACTAACTGTTGGGGGAGAGAGAGAGAGAGAGAGAGAGAGAGAATTATTCTTTACAGACTAGTTAATTATCTGCTTTATTGAAGCAGCAATTCCGTTTGAGAACAGACAGTTCTTATTGCTATTCCGTTTCCACACTTAAATTTATGGGAATATTGTCTCTCTATTCCGTGTAATTTGGTGAGACTTTTAATACTCTTCTATTATAATAAAAAAAGAAAAATTAAACCCAACGACAGAACTCCTTCGAGTAATTCAAAATCATTGCAACTAGTTTATTGAAATTACGGAGACCTTTAGGTTGATTCCATTACGTTAAAGTAGTGATTTCCAACCTTTTTCTGGCTCAAGGCACCCCAACGCGATCTGTTCTTCTTTCGCGGTGCTCCAACTCCCCCGGAGTATTTTCGTCCACCATCTAGTTCCATTCCCTCCCTTCCCTACCCTGGAACATAATAAATCGCGAATATTTTGTTCTATTTGAATTTTCCATATTTTCAGTAATACTTGAATCTTAAATTACTTATTTTTGTAATTTACACGAGATATCGTGCCACCCTAAAGAGGCACTTTGCGGCACTCCCGTTGGGAAACACTGAGTAAAAAGGATCTAGAATCTAGATGATAATGTATTACTCGATTTAATGTCGTTATTTCATAATTAGGAATATTCATTCGTCATTAATGCACAACTATGGTATTTATTATTTTACATAGCCCTCCTCCTCTTACGAGGTTAAGCGACGTTAGGTCTCTTCAGTAGTTGGATGGGTGACCCCCCCCACCTCCTTTTCCGCGTTAATATGATGTAACAATCCTTTAGATAGATTAGATCCTACGTAAAGCTGTAGGTCCCCTCCGTTACATGAATGTAATGTTCGGGTTCTTTAATCTTCTTCGCAACGCATAAGGTCATTGACAGAGGGGACATACGGCTTTATGTGGTATCCGAACTATGAGTCGCTATACACAATCTGAACGCGGAGGAGAGTCTCCCAGCCAACTATTCTCCAAACCCACTGTCGTTTAACTGCGCTGATCGACGGGAAGCGGTGTTAAGACACTGGCCACAACGTCACCCTTCCGTCACATGACCTTTGCCGTTACGAAGTAGGTGAAACCCCTCCTTCCAGACCCGATAATTACGCTTTTCCAACTTTGAAAGTCTTCTACTGTACATCGTTTTATTCATATTGAAAAAATACATAAATTATACATAAATTTTGACTGTTCTAAAATTTCTATTCACGACTATACAACCATTCGAAACAACCAGATTTTATACATATATATATACTGAGGTTTTCGGGGGAGGGGCGGAGAGGGAGGGGGGTGTAAGAGAATGTCATGGTGAGATACGAAATATCATTTCTGAGAAATGTCAGTCGATTTCTTTCCAATATTTCTCCGAAATTTTTATTTTTGGTATCACATGTTAAGTTATTCAAAATGACATCTTGACTAAGTGAGATACGGAGAAGTATATATATATATATATATATATATATATATATATATATATATATATACACACAGGGTGTTTGAAAACTTTCTGTACAAATTGTAATGGGGGATAGGCAACACCAAGACAAACCCTTTTCGTCTATAAGTGTATGTCCGCTGACGTCACCATTCGGCGCGAGAGGGCGCCGCTGCAATTGGCTAAAAGGTGAAGTGGCTAGACTCGCGCTTGCCGCGGGTATTCTTAAATCGGACGTAGTACGCGTAACATGGAGCGCTTCACGACTGCTGAGATGGCTGACATGCATATGGTGTATGGGGCTGCCAATCGAAACGGAAGAGCTGCTGTGAGGTTGTACCGACAGCGCTTCCCAAACAGACGTGTGCCAAACCACCAAACGTTTGCGCATTTGCATCGGCGACTGCGAGAAACTGGAACATTCCATGCAAACATGCATGACACTGGTCGGGAGAGAAACGTGCGCACTCCTGACATGGAAGAAGAAATCCTACGGCGATTTGAGGACAATCCAAGCGCAAGCACGCGAGGTGTTGCACGTATCCTCGGTGTGAACCACGACCTGGTCTGGAGAGTGTTGCACGAGCAGCAGTTACATCCGTTTCATCGTCAGAGAGTCCAGGCATTACAAACCCGTGTGGCATGTGGATTTGCGTGCGCCCACACGTGAGAATTGTGCATGTTAAACACACCCTCACGTGTGAAACAGGCCTCATCTGAGAACAGCACATACTGTAAGCCGGAAAATTAGGCTGCACCGCTGTCTGCTGCAGAAACCAGCGTGCGAATTCCACACGAAGAGGGTAATCCCGAGGTTGTAATGCCTGGACTCTCTGACGATGAAACGGATGTAACTGCTGCTCGTGCAACACACTCCAGACCAGGTCGTGGTTCACACCGAGGATACGTGCAACACCTCGCGTGCTTGCGCTTGGATTGTCCTCAAATCGCCGTAGGATTTCTTCTTCCATGTCAGGAGTGCGCACGTTTCTCTCCCGACCAGTGTCATGCATGTTTGCATGGAATGTTCCAGTTTCTCACAGTCGCCGATGCAAATGCGCAAACGTTTGGTGGTTTGGCACACGTCTGTTTGGGAAGCGCTGTCGGTACAACCTCACAGCAGCTCTTCCGTTTCCATTGGCAGCCCCATACACCATATGCATGTCAGCCATCTCAGCAGTCGTGAAGCGCTCCATGTTACGCGTACTACGTCCGATTTAAGAATGCCCGCGGCAAGCGCGAGTCTAGCCCACTTCACCTTTTAGCCAATTGCAGCGGCGCCCTCTCGCGCCGAATGGTGACGTCAGCGGACATACACTTATAGACGAAAAGGGTTTGTCTTGGTGTTGCCTATCCCCCATTACCATTTGTACAGAAAGTTTTCAAACACCCTGTATATATATATATATATATATATATATATATATATATATATATATATATATATATATATATCCTTTGGGAAGCGGAGTCCTATAACAAATAATAAAACCAGCACTTGGTAAAACATTTTGTTTATTCAATGGCGACAGTATCGGAGCAGACTTTCTCTACCATCAGGTAAGCTAAAAGAAAAACATTTCATACAATGTACAAAAACTAAGTTTTTGTACCTTGTGTGAAATGTCGCGAAATGTCGCTGAAACTGTCGCGATTGAATAAACAAGATGTTTTACCAAGTGCTGGTTAACCTTGGTTAACCTTGGGTTTGCTTCCTCCCGAATTGTTCATTCTGACGAAGGTCAAGCTTATTGCTCCACCATAAAACCTACAGCTTAACGTCAAATGTTATATTGAATTTAGTACGATATACAGGGTGGGCGGAAAGTAGCTCCCTATTTTGGATTGGTAAAAAAATACGTATATTATCCATTTATTTCAGAAGAAATAATATGAAAAGGTAGGCATACATGGTAGGTTTTCTCTAAAATTCAATGTGGGCTCCAACTCTTTCCACCAGCTTCTGGAGCCGCCCAGGAATGGCGTCCACTGACTTTAGCAGGAACTCCGGCGGGATGGAGGACATGACTTCCCGAATTCGGTCCTCCAGTTCTTCCAATGTCCTCGGTTTGGTGCGGTAGACTTCTTCCTTTACCCACCCCAAAGAAAGAAGTCGCACGGTTACCGCTGAAAAACGGCAGAATCGGTTCAGTGTAACGGTGTGGTGTGGTATGACCTCAGATCAGGTTGTGGGCCCGTTCCTTCTGCGCAACACCATGAATGCTGAGCGGTACCTTGCTATGTTGCGAAACGAGGTCTGGCCGGTTGTCAGCACATGGGAGAACATCGACGATCTGATATTTATGCAAGATGGCGCCCCTCCGCACTTCGCTCTTGTTGTCCGTGAGTGGCTGGATGCCCACTTCCCTGGGCGTTGGATGGGTCGTCGTGGTCCACATCAATGGCCAGCCAGGAGCCCCGACTTGACACCGTGCGACTTCTTTCTTTGGGGTGGGTAAAGGAAGAAGTCTACCGCACCAAACCGAGGACATTGGAAGAACTGGAGGACCGAATTCGGGAAGTCATGTCCTCCATCCCGCCGGAGTTCCTGCTAAAGTCAGTGGACGCCATTCCTGGGCGGCTCCAGAAGCTGGTGGAAAGAGTTGGAGCCCACATTGAATTTTAGAGAAAACCTACCATGTATGCCTACCTTTTCATATTATTTCTTCTGAAATAAATGGATAATATACGTATTTTTTTACCAATCCAAAATAGGGAGCTACTTTCCGCCCACCCTGTATACAGTATATTGTTTCGGGTGGGATATTACAGTCCCACCGTGACTGTAAGGGTTAATGGTTTGACCTTTAAATTACAGCTAAGATAACATATTAAGGTAAACTTTTACATTTCTTTTATAAAGATGATAAAAAATAAATTACAAAAAAATATAAGGTGTATATTTTCCTACTTGAAAATGGCGGAGTCGCTTATTTATCACCGATAGGGAATTTTGAGTAATATTTCATCATAGAATATGGACATGAATATATAGTCTGTAGAAGGTGAAGGTCAGTCAATATCTTTCGTCTTGCGTAAAATTTTATTGGATGACTCCATTTCCTGAGAGTGATCTCTGATATAAGAATTCAATGATTTAGCGAATAAAAATTATTGTCCGACTATAACGCCCTCTTGTGTTCGTTTATTCGAACCTAAAATTGGTTTGTTGTTCTGCCGGTGTCGATTCATTATTAATATATTTTTAGATCAGAGGCGTGCAAAGGTAATCAAGGATTTTTCTTTGATGTGAATAAAAAAAGCTCCGACAGTGCGTCTATCAGTAAAAATACATTTCGAATCAATTAGAAGATAACATTTTCATTAACTTAATTTTCCATAAA
Organism: Bathynomus jamesi; assembly: GCA_023014485.1. Classification (NCBI taxonomy): domain Eukaryota; kingdom Metazoa; phylum Arthropoda; class Malacostraca; order Isopoda; family Cirolanidae; genus Bathynomus; species Bathynomus jamesi. The sequence goes on from JAJOZX010002601.1 coordinate 323,988, forward strand.
ATGATAATTTAAAGAATATTTAGTATTAAACTTAATTTTGATTTTATAAATTTTGATTGAAAATGGTTTCCTTGAGAAAATTATTTCGAAACATCCAAATTCATTGCGAAAAAGTATGTAATTTGAATAAATATTGTACGTCCAATTCATCAAAGCCAAAAAAAAGGTTCTCTTTGTACATGATCGAAATAAAAGACTCCAATTTGATTCCCAATCAGGTTAAAGTCTTTTATTCCTCGTAAATAGATGATGTAGTGATGCGATTATTTTCTCAGCTTATATGAATACCAAGAAATGGTAAGGCATTGTTTTCGTATCCGCGATGTTATTAGGTTTAGAGGCGAATTAGCCTACAAGAGAAGTTGGACATACTCAGGGAATTTAATTTAGCAGTAGAAATGTATTATGGACGTAGAGACAATAGAAACCGGTTTAAAACATGAAGGACAATTATACCTATACATAGACCTTTTTTCGACGAAGAATTTCAAAAATATTTTAATAATAATTTAACCTAGCCTATACTAACTTAACCTAAGTTAACCTAACATAATCTAACTCTCGTAAAAATTGTAGATAAAATGTCATAACAAAATGTCATTAGCCAGGGACAATCTTCCAGACATCTTTTTTCTTGAATCGAAATACAAAAAAACTGCATTGGCGCAACTTTGTAGGTAATACGTAATGAATCGCACTGACTAGTTAAATTTAAGTGTACAGCAATTACAGGCAAAAATCTCCTTTTCTACTCAGCAAGTTAGACTTACTGCAGCTTTACAATAGGCATGCAATAATGATTGATCTACCGTTGATCAATATAATCTCATTGATTACTATTATAACAATGTATCACTGTTTCAAGAGAAGCAGGAAGTAGCTTGGTTAACCTCTTAACGACCGAAGTTTTTGTAGGGTTAAGTTATGAGTGCGTGTATGGGACACGGTACATATTCGACCCAGTGGTCCAAAAGAGGTTAAGGCAAGAGGTAGTCATTCTAAAGTTATTCCTGATTGGAGTGCTTTTCTACTTTCGCTTAAAATGGAAGCTAAAGGTGCCTATTGGTTAGTAAACTAAGAATATGTCCACTATACTTACCTGTGAGTAGAACATCTGTCATGAGTGATATATAAAACATTCCCAAATCCTAAAACCGCGACGGTTCAATCTTCACTACTGTCAGTGTTACATAATCTTCGTCTGTCGTGTAACCAGTTCAATGATACGATATAATTTTAAATTATATTTGTGTGTGTGTGTGTGTGTGTGTGTGTATGTATGTATGTATGTACACGTGCATTTATATGTATGTACAGTATTTGAGATCGAATTCACAGGGTAAATGTCAGAGACAGGTAATTTTTACTTAAAAATTAATATTATTTTGGGATCAAGTAAAGATAATCCCTCCCAACAGAAAAAGGAGGGACTATCTTTACTTGATCATTTTTTGGGAGGGATCATCTTTACTTGGTAAAGTTGGTAATACCGCTTTACCGCAATACCGCAATACCGCTTTAATTAAAGTCTTTGGATCAAGTAAAGTTAAGCACCCCCAACCTTTTTTAGTTAGCTTTATAAGGCTAACTAACGAAAATATCACGACCTAACCTAACCAATCGTCAAGGGCGTACAGTTGACCTAACGATTGGTTAGGTTAAGTCGTGATATTTTCGTTAGTTAGCCTTATAAAGCTAACTAAAAAAGGTTGGGGGTGCTTATCTTTACTTGATCCATTGTAATAAATGAATTTTAATAAATTTTGTTTTCAAATAAATCATTTTTAAAAAAAAGATTCTCTTAATTTTTATCCTTATGTCAGACTGCTTCACTCTACTTTACTTTCTGGGAGGGATTATCTTTACTTAGTCATTTTTGGGAGGGATTTGCTTTACTAGTGTGACCTGGGAGGGATTATCTTTACTTGATCCTTATTTTGAAACCTAAGTTTGCGTATAATTTATATATGATAATTTTATCCAAATTTGCGAGAGTTTTAGATATCCTCACACTTATCTAATATTTCCCTACAAATTCCATATTTTTATATACATTTTTATGTACATTTTTATGTACTGTACTGTACATTTTTTTATGTTCTGTTCTTTTACGAATTTATTCGCCTAGTCATTCTTTTATGAATTAATTAATTTATGAAGCTTAATTTTATTATTTTATAAACATCTCGTGAATACCTCCGTAATGTGATACCTTTTATTTTGTACAGAAGGGTTGACAAAAGTAAATAGACACCACGATAATTGTCCTCAAGAGCAATGGCAAAGTTCATCAATGGAGTGCCAGAAAGTGTGTCAGTTTTACGTAATGGAAAGGGGAAAGTAACACGATTCTAAATCTATTTATTCAATAAATCTGTTATTATTTATTCACTTTTATTATCAGATCAAAAACTATGGAAAAATCGAAGTTGTCTATTTATTTTTGTCAACACTCTGTACAAAAACAAACTATTTTTGTTCGTTGTTTTTGTGTAAACAAGAAGAGGAGAATATTATAGGCTCTCAAAGCACGAAATGTTAACTTCAATTATGACAGCAAAAACAAAAGGAAATAAGTAGAAAACGAAACAAATAGTAAATGTCCATTTTCTCTTCCCCTCAATCGATGGCAGCTCAGAAATTAAAAATATTGCAAATCTGCGGAAAGATCATTATTCTAATGTTCTCATTAGTGCAATATTGCAAATCTAGGGAAAGATCATTATTCTAATATTCTCATTAGTGAAATATTGCAAATCTGTGGAAAGACATTATCATAATATCCTTAATAGTGAAGGCCTAAGTAGAGAGAATGTCAGACCGTTTTCTCATGATTTTTACTAAGTGATTCGCTAAATCTTCATATTACCAGATGTTAAATGTCTTACTAAAGAACTTAACCCTTTCGTTCCGGTTGTGGCATATAAACTACACGTCCAGTTTGTGCTCAGATCCGGGTGTGGTAAATAAACCAACTCCTAATTTTTCCTGGACTCTGGGTGTAGTTTATAAACCAAGAGTATATCCCTCTCTTTCCACCCTCTGGGGTTGAAAATGGGAGAATATATGTATTATAGTTCGAATTCAATAATTCGAATTCATATAATTCTTTTCAAAGCTATGCCCGTAGTGAAAGGGTTAAAAACGGTCCTCTCCTGGTATAGATTCTCTGTCAGGTGAAAATTGAAAATATGACTGTGAATTCATTTATATGTATCTCTATGATTCTGCGCACTGTTGCCCTATATTATATCACCGTTTAGCTCATGTGGTACTCATTGCGTGGCTTGCGAGCCAAATGCGACTCGTGATGGCCTAAGTGGCGGCTCGCGAGCCGCGCAATGAGTACCACTGCTCTATATCATGGCGTTAGTTGAAAACAAATACAGTAATATATTGTCCAGTAATAACTTTAAACCGATCACAGTTGCTTGCTCATTTACTTGTTCGCGAAATATTTTTTTAACTAAGCTCAACGATTGTTTACAAGGCCATTCCTTAATCAGTTTCCTTTTAAATTAAATCAGTCGACAGATTTAATGTATTGAAATAATATAATTTGTAAATATGTTCAGTGAAAGAAATTTGGTGATATATAGCTCGGTTTTTTATACAAGTAACGCGTATGATAGGCTTAATCATAATATTGTCGCGCGCACTGCTCCCGTGTGTGCGTCCAGCGGTTCTTTTTTTTTTTAGTTGGCGGGAGAGACCTTGGACTCGATGGGGATGGTCTCCAGTATTAATGGGGCCTTAGCCGGAATGCACCCGAGGAATGGGAACCAATTATTTTCAAGGCGACATAAAATAATACCACAAAAAATAAGGAACGGAGAAAAAAAATTCAAGGGCTTCAAAGTTCAGGGCGAGGTTTGTTCCACTTTCGAATTTAATGACGAGGAATACAGTTATAGATGAGACGTGACGTTACAGATCCCACATAATTTCAGTTTACAAGTGGAGTCTGACGCAGGAATTAATTGTTTACAACAAAGAGGAAAGAGGCTCTAGCAGGAATTACAGTTGAGAGCTATCACTCCAGGCAGAGGTTAGGATAAGAGTTTAAAGCGTCCTCGGCAAGATTAATGCGAGTGGTGGCTATCGCAGAAATTATTTTAATTTTAAGCAACGAAATAAAGAAACATGATAATACAAGGGATAAGATGGGGGTGGAGCTCCCTAATGAGGAAGTTTGCAAACTATAATATCTTAAAACAATTAATCTCTGAAGTTTTACACTTCCCGCGTGGCGCCATAATGTCGGGACGTATCACTTATTTTAAGTACATATTAATATTAAGTACATTGTACACGTATTAGTACTAATACATTAAAATACTCTGAATGCAATTAATTAAAAAATTTGGATCACCTGAAGATCAGGGCCCCCAGCATTCGTTAGTTAACCTTATAAGGCTAACTAACGAAAATCTCAAGACTTAACCTAACCAATCGTTAGGTCAACTGTACGCCCTTGACGATTGGTTAGGTTAAGTCGTGATATTTTCGTTAGTTAGCCTTATAAGGCTAAATAAAGAAGGCTGGGGGCCCTGATCTTCAGGTGATCCAAAATTTGAATACAACATATATCAGAATTTTTAATTTTTATGAGTGATGTAACTTATATATATTCTAATTTATATAATTTATTTACATTTTGATAATTTGTATAAGAAGTTACTGAATGAATTCAAATTAACATTTTTGTAATAGTTAACAAAATAACAATTATTAACCATAATTAATAAAAGGTGATTACGTTCGATGAAAAAGACTTACATTAGGACAGTGTGACGACAATGACGACAGTGATACCATAAGGATGAATGACTGACATTTTTCAATAATTTGTAACTATAATGTTATATTTTTAAAATTTGAGAATCATTAAAGCAGTGTGATAAGAGATCTTAATAGCTTAGTACAGTGGTACTCATTGCGCTGCTCGCGAGCCAAATGCGCTATATATATTTGGTTCGGGAGCCGCCCAATGAGTACCACTGGCCTAGTAGAAGGCCAGTGTGGGACCGCACGCGCGCAACAACTAGTGTCGGGTCTACGTAACCCCATAATGAAAATTACATTTATAGGTTGAATTAAACAATTTATTGTTACTAAACATTAATAAAAATTAACTCCCGTACAATAAAAGAAACAATTTCCAGAAAAACAAATAGATTTTTATTGTAATAGGCCACGATGGCTTTCTAGAGTTAAGGAAACAATAAGACCAAGGTCGCTTAGTCGGGAGGGGGAGGGTGGAATTTGGAAGCTCGCTCTAGCTTCTTACGAAGGAAACGCATATGTTAACTAACGCGTCGGCATTAAATTATAAATTATTGAAAATATAAAACGAATAAAATCGTGTACATAAAAGCGTGTACGTAACAATGAACAGACATATACATTGTTAGATAGATAAATTTATGTAAGAACGATGAATGACTTGGATATGTGCAATGACCGGGAACACTATATATATATATATATATATATGCTGCAAATCCACAAGGAAAAAGAAAAACGATTCCAAGGCTTTCATGTATTCAAAGCTTTGAATACACGAAAGGCCTTGGAATCGTTTTTCTTTTTCCTTGTGGGTTTGCAGCATTCATTCATTTCACGTGTTTTATTGTGAAATTCATCCCATATATATTATATATATATATATATATATATGGTGAAAATAACCACGAAGGAAAAAGGAAACACAGAATGGTGCTCAAGCACTTTCGTCTAATGACATCCTCAGGAACACTCGTCAAAGCTCTTGAGCACCATTCTGTTTCCTTTTTCCTTCGTGGTTATTTTTATCATAACTATTATTCACGCGTTACTTTCCTGAAGTAATTTTCAAATATATATATATTAGTGATGTAGGTCACATCCGCATCCGCATCCGCATCCGCGGAACATCCGCACATTTTCTCGCATCCGCACCCGCATCCGCACTTTGGACTGCGGATGTCGTGCGGATGTGGACCGTTGAGATAAAATGTCATTAATAAGCGGAAATTATCAAATTCTACTATATTAATAGAACTAGTTCATTGTGCGCAAAAGTGATGCAAGCGACAAGACGAAGGCTGTTCTTGTATGAAGTTACTCTCTTGCAACCTACTTAGATCCACGTTACAAAGCTAAGTTATTTTCACCTAGTACATTAGAACGAGTTAAATCATCACTTGGCAAAGCAGTTGAAGAGCTTCAATCTCTTGAATCTGTCGCTTCGCCACCCACCAAAAGAATAAAAGTTTCAGTGACAGAACCAACACCTTCAACAAGCAAATCTATCACAGAATCTGTCTCTCAGTTTCTTGAGTCAAGCAGCAATGACGAGACCTACGCGATGTCAAAAGAGGTAGTAAAATGATCGAGAGCTATCACCAAGAAAAACGCCTGGCTGCATGTGACAATCCTATTAGTTGGTGGAAAAATACGCAGAATATCTATCCATACTTGAGTAAACTTGCAAGGAAACATTTAGCCTGTCCTCCAACAAACGTACCAAGCGAGAGATTATTTAGCAGTGCTGGATTAATATATGATGAAAAGAGAAACAGACTGGCAGCAGAAAAGGCAGAAAAATTAATGTTCCTTAAGCATAACCTTCCTATAATTAAGTTTGAACATTAAACGATGAACATCTTAGTTTACTTTATTTTAATTACTCATTTATAAATATGCCTAATAAACTTTAAATTTAATATAAATAGTTATCAAGCTAATTAAAGATCTCTTTCTATAAGGGTGGAGGTTGGGGAAAGAGGTCGGGTAACACAATTATGGTTTCTAATTGTGGCTGAAACTCAACAAAATATAACGAATTTATTTGCAGACGAATTCACTAATTGATTTCTATATTAGTTAGATGCTTGCTATTATTTTATATGTTCAGGGAAAAGTACAGCAATTATTGTACAATTAATCAATTATACTACATTATAGCTACAGCTCTCTCTATATAATACTTATTATATACGTTAAACACAACAAATCTCGAATATATCCTAAAAAATAACGAAAGTGTAGACATCCGCATCCGCATCCGCGGATGTTGAAATCAAACATCCTCATCCGCATCCGCGGATGTGAAAAAAATGACATCCGCTACATCACTATATATATATATATATATATATATATATATATCGTGAACGACGCTTGTATAGGAGAACATTCCGCGAAGATGAGAAGAGAGAACGAACAAATGAAAAAATGAGGTAACCACCCGGGAATCGAACCCGGGATCTTCCGATTGCCGGTCAGATATGATAACCACTACACAATGGTCCTCACTCGATCAGAAGTCGTAATTCCTCTACATAGTGTAGTGGTTATCATATCTGACCGGCAATCGGAAGATCCCGGGTTCGATTCCCGGGTGGTTACCTCATTTTTTCATTTGTTCGTTCTCTCTTCTCATCTTGCGCCGAATGTTCTCCTATACAAGCGTCGTTCTTTACGTTATTTATACTGCGTGTTCTTTGCAGTTGAAATATATATATATATATATATATATATATATATATATATATAATATATATATATATATATATATATATATATATATTATTATATACACTCGTATATTATATATTACACTATATATTATTATTATATAATATATGGGAAAAGTTACCATACCTTAAATACTAAATAGTGAATAATTACCGCAATACAGTTTGGAAGTATTTAGCATTAATTAATACAGTATGAGATTATCACAATTTGTATTCAAAAAAGAGTTTAATTCATGGAAGCTTTAGATTTACGTTAAGATCATATAAATGGTGATAAGTGATGCCATACATCAAGGGAGAATGGGCAAATTAAATATTGAGGGGAATGACGAGACTTTAACGATTAATTTAGAGTGAAAATGATTTATCAACCAATTATGAATTTCTGATGGACTTTTTCTAAGTATTTTTTATAATATTCAATAAATCAAGTAGAAATGATTTGAACGATTTACATGATGAATGAGTGAATGAATGAATTTGATAAAATTCTATGGAATGAATGAACTTGATAAAATTCTATGGAATGAATGAATGAATGAATGAATTTGATAAAATTCTATGGAATGAATGAATTAATTAATGAATTAATGAATGAATGAATTAATTAATTAATTAATTAATTTCATAAGATTCTATGGAATGAATGAATGAATAAATAAATTTGATAAAATTCTATGGAATGAATGAACAATTCACAAGATATGAAAATGAATGAGTGAAATCAGTGTGCAGTAAATGAAAGTAGATATGGAAACCATGTATAGATGGGTGTTCACAAATTGGAATGGGGTGTGTACGAATCAGAATGAGTTATGAATATATGATATCATGACTCTAATGGTTAATGCAATATAATTTATGCAGTTATTTATACAGATTAGTTGAGAGGTAATGAAGTATACTTGCCAACCCTACCGATTTGAAGGGTATGCAAATTTTTAACATGCAATTAATATCAAACCTTTTATGTTCAGAATGCACTAACGTGCAGCATTTAAGGCTAGATTTAAAAAAATTATCGTTGTGGAGGAGGGGCATGCTCCAGGACCCCCTGACATTGATTATAATCCTACCGCTTTTGCTTTCCAAAGTGTTGGCAAGTATGGTGAAGTAAAATTGTTTGACGTAATCATAATAAGGGATTGGGTGTACAGCGGATTAGTGGAGAAAAGAACGATGCTTGTTCGCAAACATGGGAATAATAATAGAATTGGAATGATCAAAAACGAAACTGTTTCTAGCTCTGCGACAATATACTGCTCAGTAAACTGATGTCAAGAAATTTTTCCAAGTATATATTTAAAATTCTAATATATGAGTATTAGAATTCAAGCCTAAAATTTAGACTCAAATGGGGAAATTTGTTCTCTAAATCTTTCAAATCTTCGTGTGAAGTACGCCAAGGGGCTATGTCATGTTAGGGCAGTCAAAAGTTGACCGAAAAAATTAAGAAAGTTGACCTTACGAATTGAAAAAATTGACTTATAAAGTTGCCTTTACTTTCAATAATAAAAACGATACTTTAATTACTTATTCTTGCTCTTCTACATCACTTGACCGATTGTGGTAAATTATGAAGTATTTGCCGACATTTTCTGGCAAAAAATTGCGATCCTTACTTAATAATTTATTAAGCATGGAGAAAGATCTCTCTACAGCGGCAGTTGTTGGTTGACATTGCAAAAGCTGACCATAAACTGTTGGTGAGATTTCAGGTCTACTGAGGTTAATTATTTCACAAATACCATTTGTCTTGAGTCTTGTTTCAATGTATTGTTTGACTGAACACATATCTTCGCCAAGGTTGATAGAAGAAATGGTTTCATATGCCTCTCTAATGGTGCAATCAGATGCTTCCATCCTAGTCACTAAGCTAGTAATCAAACTATAATTCATTTTGATTGACATTAGTTGCTTTGGCAGTTTTTCATTAGCAACACTCTCTTTAGCCTTCTGAACAATGATTCCTTCATCTTCAAAATTTTCCACAATTGTCTTCACATTTGGAAAATTGTCTGCATAATAAAAAGCAGCGTTCAGCCAGCTTGCCCAACGTGTTCCTACCAATTTTTAGTTATTTTAATTTATTATTTACCAAAAATTGACTTTATTTACCTCATTGCTATTTTTTGACCTAACAGGTAAAAGTTGACTTTTGGTTGACCTATTAACTTTGGTAATATACCCCCTACAGGTGTTTTTATTGCATTTTCAGTGGTTTCAGCGAAAAGTGCCCCATAGGAAACAATTTGACTTTATTGACTTTTGACCGCCCTAGACTCATCACCTCAACTGTTTAATGTATGGATTGATGATTTGTCTAATTCACTTAATAATGTCAGTGGTGGATGCTCTATCGGTGAAATAAGAATAACTAACTTACACTCTGGTGGTGATATAGTGTTAATTAATCCGCCAGTTAAAAGGTTTTAGTGCTTTAATAAATGTATGTGTGAATTATACAGAAGAGCCAGAAGAGATTATGTTCAGTATGGATAAAACAAAAGTTATAGATACATTTCTACTCTAAACAGTGTATTCAACAAGAGTACACGTGTATTTAAACTAAAGTGTTGTCAGTAATCAGGTAGCAATGTGAAATTAAATAACTAGGACTCTGGGTCATCTGATATCTACAAAGTGGCCACAAAGTCCCTTTGCATAAAAAAACAAGGTCAACGTACAGATATGCTGTAATTTCACTGCAAAGAGACTTTATGGCCACTCTGTACAGTCCCTTGAGCGATGACACTAATATTAAGAAAGAATATTGTATAAATTACAGTATGTGCTACAACAAATATGTTAACAGGGAAACTCAGATATTTGGCAGATGAGATAAAAAAAAATCGGATATTCCAAACGTTTTGTTCTATTGTATATTTTCAACAACTGCATGTAAGTTATAATAAGAAGAGGCCTACAGAGAAAAACATTGAACCAATCGTACGATAAATCGTTCAGACTGTTACATAAGCTGCTACCTGAATGTTCAGCTTTCCAGACGTTTGTTACTCATATTGTACTATTGAATTTATCTAGTCGATATTCGATAGTTATAAATAAAGAAATATTGTAGTTTCCAAACAAGAAAGGAAGATACGCCTTTCTTGCCGTAAATATTTGGAACATAACTCTTGAGTGAAAGAGAAGCCGAAATTTGGACCTTCGAAGATGGCAGATGTACGACGATTCCTGTGCATCGAATACTGCACCAACCGTCGTGATTCACGAGGAATTGCAGCCGGCTCGAATCTCAGTGTTAACGTACATGTATTTTAGAGTTTGTTCTTATAAAATTGGGTTTGATTCATATTGAAACTATAATTTCATAATTCCATAGTTCAGTTAAAGTCGTTAGTTCATGAAGAGTTTAATAAGAAAAAGTGGTAATAGTTGATACTACAAATATACATTTAGTGAATTCGCTGAAGGAACCATGTTACAGGTAACTATTTCTGGCGTAGGAGGCATATATTGTACAGGGTGTTCGAAAAGTCCCGTTACCCTCTACAAAATGTATATATTGTAGGCCTAATACCAATTTTATTTTTGTGATTAATTGTATTTATATGTGGTAGGTGTAATTTGAGAAACAAGTCACTAGCAACAATTACTTTAATTACAGTAAATACAGTTACTAATTACAGTTACTAATCAAGAATATCTGTGCGCGCACCATCATTTTCGTAACAAAGGATTACTGTATAATGGGTGGTGTGGTTTCATGCCGAGATCTTTACTCATGTGATCTCTCGTTGTGGACATGGGGACTGCAAGTTCTTGTGATCGTTTCTGAAGTGATTTTTTCGGTGAACGAGCCACCGATGCAATCACACCTTCACATTGTTCTGATCGCGTTGTTGGTCTTCCCGACCGTGGTCTGTCCTTGATGGAGCCAGTTTCAAACAGCTTTTTCTCCCAGCGTAATACCGTTTTGTTTGGTGGTGCTGCCTTATTGAATCATTGTTCACACGACTCTAATACCTGGAGAAGGGAAAAAATGTCAATAAATCACATAAATTCAATTAATCATACAAAAATAAAATTGGTATTACAATATGTACATTTTGTAGGGGGTGACGGGACTTTTCGAACACCCTGTACTATTCATTTAGGCTACATTTAGATCGTTGCTAACGAAGATAAAACTGTTGGTAGGATTTCTGTATTTGTAAGAAATTTAGATCGTTGCTAAATAAGATTGAATCTTAGCAGGTCTTTCCACTTCTATAGTGTGAAATTGAACAGCAAATCCTTCTGAACTGTAAATAGATAGTAGTGATAGTAAACTGATGGTTTAGGTTTGTAAATAGATAACATCGGGCTGAGGATTTGTTATAGACATAATGTGTCATTCACACACTTTCTTAGAGTATAACTTAGGTGGTCCTTCGAAACAACCCTTTACTTCAAAGAGCTCTTAACGACTCTCAAACACAATTGCTGTAACTTTACGTGGGTAGGCTTGGGTCGAACCAGCCGTAAAAGCCTATTTGCACAATTGTGAAAGTGAACCAGTGTTGGCCCGATTAGACCCGACCTAGTTGTCCTTGTTTTTTTTTTCTGAAAACAAACTTACATCCACGCAACTGGGTTTTTTTCGGATTTTTTCAAAATAAATCAATGAGTTGCTAATAAAATAATGTAATAGATTAATTCTTGCACAGTACTCATTACTGAAATCCTGAAATACGCTGAAATATGAAATATGAATCATTAAAAGATTCCACATTCATACAACTTTACTGAGATATTACAAACATTAATTATTTGAGCATTTTATTTTCAAGCAAAACATGTACCAAACTGCCCAATGAAAATGCAACTCGTGGTGAATAGTTATTTTTGTAATAATCTCTCAGTTATTTAGCTCTTATACTATTTTGGCCATTGAAAATATGAAAAAAAAAACCAAAAACCCGGGTTTTTTGCAACCCTGAAGTGAATGGGTAAAAAAAAAAACGAAAATCCCAAATGTACCTTGTTTTGCTGGAAGTAAAAGGCGAGCTCAGTACAGCTTAATACAGAAAGTTCATCACTCCTCTGATTCATTAATTCAACCCCTGGTTCAATCTGGCCTTTTAGCTTCCAAAATTCGGATTACGTGGCGAGAGAGCATATTTATAGTAAACCTAGTGAATAAATGTTGAGGCAAAACAGTCTTCTGTATATGTTTTAATTCCAATCACATCAGTTGATGTTAATTTATTATCAATATCGTTTCTCATTTTTATATTATTAAAGTAGCATTAATCGTGTTATTACTTTCCTGCTTAGTTGTCTGGTAAATATTGAAAAAACGCCGGTGGGTGTTTTTTTTTTTTGTTTTTTTGCATAAAAATATTTTTTTTTGTGTATTTTGTGATACTTTATTCAAATATGAACTTCGTTTCAAGTACAAATGATTCTAGGTTAGGTTAGGTTAGGTTAGGTTAGGTTAGGTTTCCTCGTATAATTTTCAGTGTTCTTTCTAACATCAATGTATGTTTTTGTTGTAAGTGTTCTCACTAAAATTTATGAGGAAACCTAACCTAACCTAGAATCATTGGCGATTGAAACGGTCATATTTGAACAAAACAAAAAAAAATACATCAGAAAAACCTAATTTTATGCAAAAAAAAAAAAAAACGCCCGTCCACCAGCGGGTTTTCACTATTAACCAATCGTCTTTATAAGACTTATTTCCTCCAATAAAGATTATCAGAGCTGGGCATTTGCGGCATATTTTGCGGTACTTGCGGTACCACCGCACTACCACCCCGGGCCCCCATAACGCAGTACCGCAAAGGATCGCTGAAAGTACCGCAGTACCGCTACCGCATTCAAATTTCCGCGTACCGGTTTGGTACCGGTTTGGTAGTGCAGCAGTACCGCAGTACCGCAATATGCCGCAAGTGCCCAGCTCTGAATTTATTACGTATAATAATAAAAGAAGATTGTAATATGTCGTAATATGTCGTAACGTTATTATTATTATTAAGAGTATACTATTCTTTATAAGTTAATGTTCTATATATCTTTCTCATAATATGAGTAAATGTATAAGAAAGACACTGTTAAATTAACACACGCATTGCTTTCGTGTTAAATTAACACACGCATTGCTTTCGTGTTAAATTAACACACGCACTACCTTCGTATTAAATTAACACACGCACTACCTTCGTGTTAAATTAAGATATGTAAATATTCAAATGGTATACTAACAGTCAGAGCTGGGCACTTGCGGCATATTGCGGTACTGCGGTACTGCTGCACTACCAAACCGGTACGCGGAAATTTGAATGCGGTAGCGGTACTGCGGTACTTTCAGCGATCCTTTGCGGTACTGCGTTATGGGGGCCCGGGGTGGTAGTGCGGTGGTACCGCAAGTACCGCAGTACCGCAAAATATGCCGCAAATGCCCAGCTCTGCTAACAGTATATATATACACACATATGTATGTAGTTCACATTGTTTTGCTTTGGCAAATTTTTTAGTTCCGGTGCTTTCTAAACCGACATCCAATTACTGCACGATTTTTAAAGCATTTTTCTTTGTTGAAGAAATAACATCTGAATGACGATAATTTATTCATGGCCACCTTTGACATCGAATCCCTTATCACTAACGTTTCTGTGCTGAAACTATCGCTATTTGTGTTAATGCCCTATTTCCTTGTCATGTTATGGGATTTATATTCTGTCAATAAACTTATCATCATCATAATTCAAGTTTAAAGTTTTAATCGGGAACGGATTTTACAACTTTGCTCAAATTGGTTGTGAAAGATGCTATTTTCATTTTTAATAACTCTCTATAAGCGGATAAAGGGCATGGCAATGGGATCCCTCCTTGGACCCACTTTTGCTAATGTATTCCTGCGTTTTTACGAACGACACGTGGCTTGATGATTGCCCTTTATATTTTAGGCGAGTTCTCTATTGTATCATACGTTGATAAGATTTTCCTTCTATTCAGACATCGTTCCCACGTATCACAATTTCTTCGTTCCAAAAATTCCAAATACCCTTGTATTAAATTTATATGCGAGGAAGAAGTCAACTTCCGACTACCATTTACCTTCGTATTATAACGAAACACTTCGGTAAAGCGATTAATCTTATGGCCCACCCTATATATATATATATATATATATATATATATATAATATATATATATACCGTTCAAATGTTTGGAAACGCCTGTATGTTTCTTGTTCGTATTTCGCCCTTCACGATAAGGCGTTATATCGTGTATCATATCGATGTATGGACTCGTATTATATGTAGAACACTTAATATTTTAATACGCTGAAGTTTAGTTTCGCTTTTCTTCCAGAGTAAATATAAAATTGACCCTTAGAAAATAGTTAAACTATCTTAAAATGGGCATGATATAGAAGTGTCCGTTTGGATGGTGCCTTAGTTACCAAAGTCGTCGAAACTGTCTATGTTTCAAGAGGACTAAAGCCTCCAAGGTCATGATATCCTGGATGGCAATGGAAAAGTACGAGTAAGCATAATGGTACAAAGAAACGTTGACGAAATGAACTGTAAATCGTGAATGGAAGACAATTTGTCTCCAAGACGACCATGCACTGTCGCACTAAAAATAATTTAGAAAAAACTAAAAAATAAGATTTTATGCTATAGGCTTCCGGTCACGCTTCACAATTCGTGACAGTGCCGTTTGTCATGTTTCAATGTTACTTTCTGATCACTATTGTGCTTATTTGATGCAATTTAATTTTTTTTCCATTGCCCATCGTGGTGCATAACCCCCCCGCACACTATTTTTCGTGAAAATGAACAGTCTGGACTGAGACATCAACCAAACCGGGCCCCTCTAATATTATGTCCATTTTAGCGTCATTTACATCCCTTTTAACGGCCATTTTTATATTTACTTAAAAGAAAAGCAAAACCCAACCACATAATATTAAATTATTAAGTATTGTAAATGGAATATGGGTCCATAGATCGATCTGATGCAGGATATGAGGGCTTATGATGAAGCGTGAAAATGAATAAGAACCAGACAGGCGCTTCCAAACCATTGAGCGGTAATGTTACTTTAATGGTTTTTTCTGTTTCATTAATTTTATATTATTTTTTATAGATAAGTTAAAAATATATAATAAATAATGTATTTTACACCCTATTCGCTGTAGGTTCATCGTCCTTATTTCTCATTAAGAATTATTTACAGGGTGATAAAAATAATCGAAGTTTTTTTTGTTTATCTCTGTTAATAAAAACTTTGTTGTTTTTTAATTCATAGTCTTAGTGTTTAGTTTTGTTTTCAGGATAAGTAGTTTGCTCCTTTTCTAACTGTTTATAAGTCCTTTATATTTTTCTTCTATTTCCTGGTACCTGGTTTTATTCTCTTCTAATACCTTCTAAATCCTGGTACATATTTTCCTTCAGTTTCCTGGTACTTGATTAAATTTATGCTTTTCTTATACCTTCTAAATCCTGGTACATATATTCCTTCATTTCCCTGGTACTTGATTAAATTTGTGCTTTTCTTATACCTTCTAAATCCTGGTACATATATTCCTTCAGTTTCCTGGTACTTGATTAAATTTATGCTTTTCTAATACCTTCTAAATCCTGGTACATATATTCCTTCAGTTTCCTGGTACTTGATTAAATTTGTGCTTTTCTTATACCTTCTAAATCCTGGTACATATATTCCTTCAGTTTCCTGGTACTTGATTAAATTTATGCTTTTTAATACCTTCTAATCCTGGTACATATATTCCTTCAGTTTCCTGGTACTTGATTAAATTTATGCTTTTTAATACCTTCTAAATCCTGGTACATATATTCCTTCAGTTTCCTGGTACTTGATTAAATTTATGCTTTTTAATACCTTTAAATCCTGGTACATATATTCCTTCAGTTTCCTGTACTTGATTAAATTTATGCTTTTTAATACCTTCTAAATCCTGGTACATATATTGCTTCAGTTTCCTGGTACTTGATTAAATTTATGCTTTTTAATACCTTCTAAATCCTGGTACATATATTCTTTAACTTTGATAAATCATCTTCGATTCTCAGTAGCTTCACTTTTTTTATTCTTTTATTTCGGTGTATATACACTTTGTTTTGCTTTTATATCCTGATAGATACATACTGTAGGTCAGGGGTGGGGAAACTTTGGCCCGCCGAGGGTGTTATGGTGGCCCGTGACCATATTTAAATTGTGTTTCTCTCTCTTTTAACCCCTGTTTTAAGCCCAGTTTCAAGAGATACGGAGAAGGACAAGACGCATTCTCTGTCGTTTTGGCTCAACATTCATCCGACCTCAAAAGTTTCCCCATCCCCTGTCGTAGGTCTATTTCCTTTCTATGCTTAGATCAATATCTTTCTCTATTTTATTTAACTTATCTATTTGCAGTAACGTATTTTGAATTCGCCTCTCTTTCCTTTTCTCCATTTATCTCCCTGTAGAAAGTATTGACCTATTTCTCCTCCTTTCCATTTTCCTTTTATTGTGAGGCGCGTATTTTTTTGTCCTTTTTTTTAAATCCTTTATTTTTATCTATTTTCAGGTATATACTGGACGGCTTTACACCGACCTCACTTATATCGTCGATATAATCGTCCAGTTTCGGACAGGTTTACTTGGAACAAGGTCTGATTGTATACGACAATCAGAAGTTGGCTAAGCATTACATGCATTCGAAGTGTTTCATCTTCGACTGTTCACCATCTTTCCACTTGATTTTCTCCAATTTTTCGTGAGTGTTTCATTACAGGAGAGAGAGGGGGGGGGGGGGGGGGGTGTGCACGTAGTAGTATTAGAAACATTAAAAAAATATCTCAATTTCGTCTGTGAAAATAAGTCATAAGTCTTGAAGTGAAAAACACACTGTGTATGTGTTGTCCCCTCACTCTTATCTTTTAGCAGAATTGGTGTAATAGTGCACACAACCAATTAAAAATGGTTTATATGTGTGTAAGTAGCTCGTGTTGAGGCATTATAGTTAATGATAGTCTGTTTTATTAGTTTGAGATATTTAGACATTAATACTCATAAATAACTCGTGACTCCCATGATTCTTTGAAGTGACTCTTATTGTCATTTAAAAAGAACTCAATACCAGAAGTTGTGCTGGTTGATAGCAACATGTCTCAACTCTGAGTCATTTTGGTTTTCTGTGTAAAGGGGGGGGGGGGGGTAGTTAAGAAAAATCTAGAAACATCTTCTGTTTTGCTTATAAACAAATTTAATTGTTCATATAATTAAGTCTTTAAATAACAAGTACTTATTTGATTTACTATACAAATGTGACTGAAGCGCATAAAATAAAAGGACCGTGCAGACGGTTTCAGGAACCTATTCATGGAAAGTCGGTTCCATAAAATTCATATAATGCGATGCGCGTGACATGCTTCAGAATTCATTCCAGTAATGTATCTATTTTTAGAATTACGCTTACAGAATACAGACTACTATTTTTTTTTTTTTTCCTTTTTCAAATTTATATATTTGAGTTTGAACGACTGTTTCTTTAGTTAAGAAAATTAACTCTATTAAGAACGTTTCTACACACTACTCTAGCCGTCGGTGCTACTGTAGTAGATGTATGTGCGGTCTAACCTACGATTCGGCGAGATCGGGTCGGTCTACCTTTGAAGTAGTTTTTTATCTTGTTTGCTAATTGCTTGTTTACCATCCCAATGTTAATCGCCCTTGACGATTGGTTAGGTTTAGTCATGATATTTTCGTTATTTTAAGAAATTAACGAAATATCATGATTAAACCTAACCAATCGTAGGTAGACCGCATACTACAGTAGCACCCAAGCCGTCTCTGTACAGAATAATAAACCGAAATATAAGACTCAACATTTTATATCGACCCAAATCTTCACTAATATAAAATATCGTATTTTACGCCTCATAAGACGCTACTTTTTTCTGAAAAATGTCTCCAAAAATCAGCCTGCGTCTTTAGCATCGTAAGGTCAAGATCTTAGAGATAAGTTTACTAGCCCTCGCGACACCAGTTACTAGCCCTCGCGAACATCATATAAATTATCATTAATTAAATTATTATTAGGGTATAGGTGTATTCATGGTAACCATTAGGATGCTTAATAGGCCTACCTGCTACCATTAATCCAAGCTGACTGGAGCAGAGGACGAGCTTCGGAGCTATTGAAGAATAGGGACCCCAGCAGCCTTCTTTAGTTTTTTATAAGGCTAACTAACTAACTAAACGAAATATCATGACCTAACCTAACCAATCGTCAAGGGCGTACAGTTAACCTAACGATTGGTTAGGTTAGGTCGTGATATTTTCGTTAGTTAGCCTTATAAGCCTAACTAAAAAGGCTGGGGTCCCTATTCTTCAATAGTTCCCGAGCTTCTTTATGAAGATGGTGACACACGGACGACCCCGAATCAGCTAGTGGCAGTGATGTTGGTGACGATGCCAGCAATGATGACAGCAGCAGCAGCAGCACGGAAATATCAGGATTTGAGGATAATTAAATATGTCACTTCAGGGCTCATATTGTTTTGTTTAATGTTCTTTTAATAAAGTTTGGGAATATATTTTTTGTCAGGCTGATAAATCTTCGAAATATTTTTTTTTCCTAAATATTCTTTGCTAAATATAGGGTGCGTCTTACCACTTGTAGCGTCTAATGAGGCGTAAAATAGGTACCCCGAAAATACAATTATGCGTTTCTACCCTGTACCCTTGAGCCGCTTCGTAAAAACCATGATTCTCATATTTTAGAAATGAATTTTAAAAACAAGAGAAAAGAATGAGGAAGACGTAGCATTTTACAGAATTAAATAAAACTGCAGAACGCAATCAAAACTGTTGTTGTTGTTTTACAATCAGAAAAAGAAAAATTGAACTATTTATACACAGGTTTTCGAAATTGGATAGTATATATATACTGTATTGTACGAGGTCAGAATTAGTTAATTTATCTTTCTCTCACACACACACACAACACACACACACACACACACACACACACACACACACTTTAGAGACTAGGAGGAGGTTTCGCGGTCAGCTCATACAAGTTTTCAAGATGGTTGGTGGAATAGACAGGGAAGACTACGGGAAATTATTCTCATTTAATACCAATCCAAAAGAAGTAATGGCTTTAAATTGGAACTAAAAATATTTAGTTCCTCCATCTGCGGTTTCTTCTCCTATAAAATATTAATATTTGGAGCCAACTTCCCTCGGAGATTATTTCAAGCCAAAGTGTATATATGTTTAAAAATAGGCTGGGCAAAATTCTGAATACACTCGGAGTTGAAGACTCTCCCCACATATAACCTAATTTAAGAATTGATTAGATAAGTATTTCGAAAATAGTATTGTAACGTAACAACGCAAGAGTTTGTTTAAATATTTTCTCCTACACTTAGTCTTCCCCCCCGAAACTTTAGAGAGACGTATCTGGTTGATTATGCCCCACGTAGCATTGTCAACAATCGAGCAACCCAGGTTTTGATCTTTTGCCTCATAAACATCTCTAAGTGGGAGACTTGAATTCGTCTTAACAACAATGGGTGATCGATCACCCACGAGAAACTTTCATGCTCAATAAAGACAAGTGCACGGGGATAGATACAGGAACCTCCCACTGGTATTCTTCGCCGGAAAGAGATTTTCTCCACTCTCGTGGTGACACAACTCCGCGAACGACTCAGTATATCACTTGTCGCATAAACAGTTTCAAGGTGAGAAACCCGAGTTGAAACTTTGCTACATTCAAAGAATGATAATAAAAACCCACTCTAATAGACAGAGTTTATTTCCACAACAGTTTCGATGGCCACTGGCATCCTCTTTTGGTGGATACAGAAAAACGAATCGTTTCGTTTTTCTGTATCCACCCGAAGAGGATGTCAGTGGGCATCGAAACTGTTGTGGAATAAACTCTGTCTATTAGAGTGGGTTTTTATTACCATATTTTTACCTCCACGTAAAAAAGTGAATTTTTTTGCATTTACATTCAAAGAGTTGGCAGACGCATACACATGACAGACACCGAATTACAGAAAACACGCTCCTACACTTGCCTACTTTGTTAATAAGTTAGATAAGTAGTTTATAGAAATAAATAATTTACTAAATTAACAAAAAAAAGAAGGCATGGATTAGATGAGGTAAAGTTGCGTTTCTGCCATCCCTATTTCTTTTTTCTTTTCCTTCTTTTGGGTGGCTGGGTGCATGTGAAGGGTGAGGGCATGGTGTGGAAAGTCTGATTTCCGTTCTCATTTCCTGTTTCAACCTCATTCCATAGGGAGGGGCATTCGCCCTTGGCCCCTCCTTCCTGCATAATAAGAAAATAATTTCATCACCTTGCCGGCGTGATGTCCATGGGCGTACGTGGGTGTAGACACGGAGACTGCTTAATTCTTTTTGGGCTAGATTGGAGTAGGCCATGCGGTTTTTGTCGGCCCGATATCTAGGTAATTATTAGAACTATAAATATGTGGTATAAAATCAAAACATATGTTCGAAGTTTTTATGACGATACCAAGTACCGGTAGTTGATATACGATCAGCACAAATATATTATGATGTTAGCCATGCTCTCTAGTGTACGATTTCTATGTGTGCATAAACTATGATGTTAGCCATGCTCTCTAGTGTACGATTTCTATGTGTGCATAACGTAATTGTCGAGCTAATTTATATATCTCTTTCCTGTAAAATTTCCTTGGCTACTTTTCCAGAGACAAGGTATTTCCTTCAACATTTTTCCGTACCCGTCTTTGGCGAGGAGGGAGCGGAGGGTGAGGAGAGAGAACCTTATACTTTTCTATCCAGTTTTCTACTACTACTAGAATAGTTATCAAAATGCACTAGTTTAATAACAGGAACGTCCCCGAATGAACCGAAAGGTCTTTGAGGTTTCCTCTTGTCCTTGCAACTCCTTATAAATCTGCTTGTCACTATTTCTCTCTATTCCCATTTATTATAACTGAATAGCTATAATAATCTTAAATTTGCTATACGAAGTAGAAAGCCAGCAGATACGAAGATAGATAAACAAATAGATAGATAGACACAAACTGTGTTATTCAAAGTAGTTTAGTATCTCAGTATTACTTTGGGGTTTTATAACACTTTTCTGTTAGGTTCTAGATTAGGACTTTTTGTGAAAATTCCCAAGGATTTCTTTTTAAATTCTTCTATAAGAGCTCATTTCGAAACTCATGTACGAGCCACTTCAAGACTTGTTTAGGGAATTCTTTCACAAGACTTTTTCTAAAACTTTGCCTCTGAACTCATGCTCGAGTTTTTTGAGTACGTGATCTTTTTGGTTTTTTAAAGTTTTGTTTTTACACTCTCTCTCTCTCTCTCTCTCTCTCTCTCTCTCTCTCTCTCTCTCTCATAAACAGTTCTGAGTAGGAGACTTTGCCGTAGCAACACTGGGTGATCACCCACGAAACACTTTCATACTCCATAAGGAACAAGTACACGGGGATAGATACAGGAACCTCCCATTGATATTCCTCGACGGAAAGAGATTTTCTTTGATTAGTTTATACAACGGTGCTATCTAGTGTACGATCTTTGTGTGTATGGCATAATTGTAGAGCTAGCTTATATATTCTCTTTCTGGTAAAATTTCATTCGCTACTTTTTCAGGGTCAAGGTATTTTTTCAACCTTTTTTCGTACCCGTCTCTACTGGGGCGGGAATTGTGGGTTGGGAGTGAGCCTTATGCTTTTCTTTCCAGTTCTCTACTACTGCTAGAATAGTTTAAAAAAATGAACAGTTAAATAACAGGGACTTCCCCGAGTAGACTGAGAGGTCTTTGAGGTTTCCTCTTGTCCTTGTAACTCTTTGTAACTCTGTCCATACAAAGCATTCAATAAAAGTGTACACACAGTACAAGTCCATGTTAGTTAAGCTGTTAAGGAGGTGGTTAAACATTTCCCCAAAACAAACGTACGTAAGTTTGGCCTGACCGCTGTGCCCGTTTCTGACCCTCCTAACTGATGATTATGGGGGAGGTGGGCGTTGGTCTACCAGGATGCGTGTGTGTGAACGGGTGTGCATCTTAGTCTCTACCGTTTCTCTTCTTCACTACCTCCTCCTGTCTTTCGTATCCGAGTGCCTTCTCCCCAAAATCGATTAGGAAACGAGATTTTGTTTATGTATGAACTAAACTGAACACCAAATCTGTACTATAACTAATTTAAGGTAATAACACTCGACAGCAATGTTCAACTTTGTCTTTATTTGATACAAAAGAGTTTTCACTTAGTAAATTTGGACATACTGTACTGATTTCAATACTAATACTCAAAATTTTCTGTCACATCTAGATTTGTAGTTATGACACTGACAAATTTTTCAGGTATGAGCAGTTTTCTATAAATTTGCGATCGTTTTTATTTCTTGTAAAAGTGGATTACATTTAAAAATACAATTAATAAATGATAAAAAGATCACGAAATAGTCAATATAGACAGAGTTTAGTTAGATTTCTTAGCTGGAAAGTGTCGTGTGGTACGTGATTTCCTCTGGCGTAGTAAAAATGACCTATTAATTTAATCAAGGGTGTAACTCGAAAGCTACACGTGATAGAAACATTTTTTACTGCATTTTTTGGAATCAGTATATCAAAATTAGGTAAAGCATGTAATTTTTTGTTAGTTTTTTTCCATGCTGACCAGTGTAATCAAAGGTGTCGAGAATTTTCTCCGACAGAAAAAGGTTTCTTGATAGGTTTTGGTTATGGGCTCTTATCACCTTATTTATTTTAAGCTATTTGCTTATTTTGCTAACCCCTTAAGACGAAAGCCAGCTAGGGCAGGATTTTGGTACAAGTGGACAATTATTAGATAATTAATCAAGAAATTTTCTGATATTTATTTTGGGGATAAGTGTCCTTAAATAATTTTTAGGTTAAGTAATCTTTCTCTCCTTTTTAACTCGTTTGTCGCGCAACCCGTAATATCACGGGCTCTCGCTTCTGACCATTTCTGCTCAGCCCCTTGTATATATACATGGGTTTAAACTTTAAACTAAGGTATCTCTTTGCGTAGCCCTGTGTTTTTGGCTCGACTCGTAATTGGGCGCTCGCGCCCCGCAGTTAACGAGTTAATTGTTGCTTGTTCCACTACTTCGCTTCAAGCAATAAAGAGACATCGAAGTTACTTCAAAAACTTTTTAATTAAATTCAGTTTAAATACAGTAAATAAAAATAAGACAGTTCGTTTTACGCAACCGTATTAATTTCAAACAACTGTTTTGTAGAAAAAAAAAACTTCTACACCTAGTGACACTGCCTTAGGCTAATCACGGTTTAAAATTTCCCTGACAAAAGGCGAGAAAGAGCGCAGTTTAACTTTTATAATACGAGACAATGGACCTGATGACATTATACCAAAATATATATTCATTTTAACAGGAGATATTGGCGTAGTCAAAGTGTCAATAGCAATAACATATAGTCATTAGTAATATTAAATGATTTAGCATTTTTTTACGCCATGACTTCATCGTTATTTTACCAAACCATTCACATAGTTTCACATAACATTGCAATTTTTGCTATGTTGCAATAAACAATCATGAGCAATTGTCAGTTAAACTGTTTAATTTGATCATTAATCTTTAGGCTTTACTGGGCTCATATTGATTTCATTGTTACTAAAATTAAGTGTGCGCAGTTTCAACCATGTTCAAAACAGTCGTGTAATATTATCGAAATGAAAGTGAACCAAGTACAAGATTTCAATTACAGTATTGGGTCACATTGTCACTAGGGATGGAAAATAACTGAAAAGTGTAAAACCGGCTTTCACCGTCGCTATATTCTTAAAGCCAGTTTTTACCGGTTTTCACCGATGGTATTCTGTATGCTTTTTAGGGAGGTAAATGATCAAAATATTAAACAGAAATAAGGTTTTAATTGATTCAATCAAGTATGTGTAACATTTGAATTAAAAAGTTTTTATCGAACTTCATTTTTGAAATAACACTTGAGAAAACAAAGAGCATTAAGTGTCTGATCTGACATTCTTGATCGAATCTTTGTGACGAATAAACCAGCAGCTGAAAACACTCGGACTCTAGGCTGGTGGCTTTTATTGTAAGCAACGCTTCGTACATTCGATCCAAATTTTCGCTTCTATTCAAAGTTACTTCAAAATATTTGAATTCATTGTTTACGTCAAAGGTCTCAGAAGAATCTTTCTTGGGTTTCATTTTCAGTTTGTTCATCTCACACATGTACTCGTTCATAAGTTGATCGTCATCATTTACTTCACGACCTGAGCTGCATTGTGAATCTTCGAGTTTCGAAGCAATTGGTTGGACTTGGTCGTCTGTTTCTGAAATCTGGCAAGCTTCTAGAAAAAGCCTCTTAAATGTATGATCCGCATACTTCTTAAGTGCTTGTCTTGAAGGAAAGAGGAACGGTGCTGATGATTCATTTTTCAAGACCTCGGGATTGTGGAGAAAACTCAGCAAGGACAGCTTCTTTTTGTCTTCTCGATGAGTAGCGATCAATGAGACACTGACGTAGCTCAAAAGCTAAAGGATTGTTTTTGCTTTCAAATTTATCCAAAATGAACTTCATGGAAGATTCAGCTTTGAGCAAATTTGCATCTTCGGAACATAGTCCCTTCAAAACAATTTCCAGTGGACGAAGCGTGTCAAAGAACCTCTTTAGAGCATTCCATTCTTCATCTGAAATCGTATCTGTTGAGCGTATCACTCTGAGGGCTTTTGGAATGCATTTTTTGTTTCAAAAATCTTTCTATCATGGGCAAAAGACTGTTCCACCTCGTTCTACAGTCAAGGATAAGCTTCATTTCCTTTCCATTAAATTCATCTTTGACAAAATCCTGCGCACTCTCATTTTTCAAAGGAGACTTTCGAAATATGCGGCAGATTTTTCTCACCTTATTTATTACTTTTAAGTAATCTTTTCGAAGTTTTGGAAGAACAATTACGTCATCTATGTCGGACTCAAAAATTGTATCAGTGCATAAAATTTCACACTCATCTTCGCTTAACTCATGTGCAGAGTGTTCATCTTCTTCGATGGCTTCATCTTCAGGGGTAGGGTCACTTTCCCCTTCAACTGAATTTTCAGCAGTTTTTGAATACAAGATATCCGAAACCGCGAGATGTATAGCATATGCAATGCATTGCTGGTGATCAGGTACTATTTCTCTTCCAAATTTGACCATTACTGAGGCACCGTCAGTGGTGCAACCCACGATATGCTTATCTAGGTCCAAGCCAAAGTCTTCCAATCTTTTCCTAACGATTGCAATAGTTTTGGTGCTATCGAGAGAACCATTTATCTTCATGAGACCAAGAGACCAATGTTGATTTTCATCATGAACACTAATATTAATATATCTTTGGTTTTGCAAAGATGTATACTCATCCATAGTTAATGAATAGCGGATTCCTTGTCTCACCTGATTCTTGAAGTAGTTGACCAATTCATGTTTCTTTTTCTCATAAAAACTAAGCACCATTTTTCTGACACCATTATGGTAAGTTGGATGAGGCTTGTCGTATTTTATCTTTCTTAGGCTTTCTTGAATGAATTCACTTTTAGCAATTGATTGGAAACTCAGTCCATCTACACACGCAAGTTTCGAAATTTGCTCTTCTATGGACTTTTTTTGCATAAACTCTTCCACTGTTCTTTGTTTCTTCAATGGCTGATTAATCTGGTCGATGTTTATGCCATGAGTATTTTTCATGTGGGATGATAAACTTGAAGTAGAACCTCCACAACACTTTAAAACTTTGTGACGTGTCATACACTCTACTTCTTTATTCTTACGAGTGAAATGATACCAAGCATTTGATTTCTTTGACATGATGG
Source organism: Bathynomus jamesi (assembly GCA_023014485.1). Taxonomy (NCBI): domain Eukaryota; kingdom Metazoa; phylum Arthropoda; class Malacostraca; order Isopoda; family Cirolanidae; genus Bathynomus; species Bathynomus jamesi. The sequence continues at coordinate 350,358 of JAJOZX010002601.1, forward strand.
AGTATTAAATTTTAGAATCTTAACTGATCAATGTGCAATCTTCCACGTAACATTGAAGACTGAATCATCAATTATTTACACTTATAAACAAACAAAAAACGATACGAAACGATGCAAACGTAATTACTATGTTTTTAAACGTTTGGAAACGTTTGTTTCATAGAAATTGAACCAAAGTGATCGGAGACTTGCGCAAAAATGTGAAAACCGGTTCTTATCGTCGGTTTCGGTGATGATTAAAAATTTTCATCACCGGTTAAAAACCGGTTTTTTAAAACCAGGTTTCATCTCTAATTGTCACCCACTTGAACGATGATTCAGGCATAAGAAAACAATATTATAGTTAACATGCCAAAGCAAAATAATAATATATATTTGTATAGATTCTGTACAAGTGAGCTAAAGACATATTTTAGTACTTTCTGCACTAATATTTATGTATAGCAACTTTGGATTTATTATAAAAATGGTTCCGGCAGAATTTTTTTTATAAGAAATCCCTTAGAATGCGGCATAAGTTACCTCCAAAATGCTCAGCTTCACAAATGTTTGCTGACCATAGTCTTGACCGTTCATGAGGTAATTCGACATGATCAATACAATTTTTATGCAAAAAATCAAAACTTGGGGTAATTCAACTGTCATCCGATGTGGTGCAAACTTTGGCTTCATTGTATAAAAATGTTTGTCTCTGACATTCATATGCTAATTTTTATTTTTATTTTATTATTTTGCTTGTTTTTAGTGTTTCTTATCATCATTCTGTTGTTTGGAAGTTAGTTTTAGGCCAGTAAAATATTTGATTTTAATTTTTATTTAATTTACAAAATTTTTCGTGAATTCTCTGGCGAGATGTTCCGAACAGTGACATGTTTTTCTGCAAATTCTAGCGTGTGTGTGCGCGCGCGCGCGCGTGTGTGTGTGTGTGTGTGTGTGTGTGTGTGCGCGTAACGGTTTCAGCAACGTTTTCAGTGATATTTCGATGAATCAATTAGGTTCGCATCAAATTTGAATTGTGTACCAAACTCACTTATTTTCATTACTGCACTTCCATCCATTTCGTGTGTTATAAATGCCACGCAAACCTTACACTTTAAGTAAGTGTTGAAACGGAATTTTCTTATGAATACTAAATAAATTAACTCTCTTTATACGACTACATATAAATACATATGACACTCCAATATCAAATTTCCTTCGACAGTAATTTTAAACGGACTCTCTGAAAGGTTTAATGAGGTTAATTATTATTTTGTTTTTAATCAAATTTATAGTAATTGTTTTTCTCTCATACATTTTCTATCGCTTATTTTAATGTTCACTGAATATTAATTTGTCTCTAAGCTGAGTCCTATCAGCTTAGCAGATAGCTGATAAAGGAAGCTATATTTTGAGGTCTCTTTGCGAGTGATCCGTTGCCCAGGTTGGTCTTCCAATCATGAAAAATAAAAAAACTTCAGTATTTGCCATTTACCTTCACTTATTCCGACTAGAGTGGATCTAATGTCCCAGAAGAGTCCCTTGTTCATTGCACATTAGGGCTGTGTATTCCATATATATATTATATATATATATATATATTATATATATATATTATGCAAATAACTGCAATGACCGCGCAGTATATAAATGAATAGAAACGACATAAGTATTAAGGAACGTTTCTGCACACGAGGAGGAGAGATAACGACGAGAGAGAGAGAACGAAACAAATGCGCGGAATATCTCCTACACAAGCGTCGTTCTTTACGTTATTTATACTGCGTGTTCTTTGCAGTTGAATGTATATAATGTTACGGCATGCGGGAGGTGCCCCCTTGGGGCATTGGTTTCTGCGAGTATGTAGAAGAATTACGGCATTTGGAAGAGTGAGGCCCATGGTGTAATGGTATCGCGTCTGACCGGCAATCGGAAGATCCCGGTTCGATTCCCAGGTGGTTACCTCATTTTTTCATTTGTTTCGTTCTCTCTCTCTCGTCTTGCGCGGAATATCTCCTACACAAGCGTCGTTCTTTACGATATATATATATATATATATGGGAATGAACTCAGAATGGTCCCCTGAGTTTTTTATGATACACACAGACAGTGCATGGAACAAGGAACTCTTCTGGGATAATTAAATCCACTATAGTCCGAATAAGTAATGGTAAATGACAAATACCATAGTTTTTCTTTTCATGATGCTAGCCCGACGTGGGCAACGGGTCACTCGCAAAGAGGTCCCATAAATATAGCTTCCCTCACCAGCTATCTGCAAAGCAGACAGGATCCAGCTTTGGGACATGGATCTAGGGTTTAAAGCACCTAGCCATGCTACATTTAGAACCTCAATATAAGCAAAAGACTCGCTGCCTTCACGTCAGATTGAATGCATCAAAGAAAAAGAAAAAGGGGTAACTATTATATTTTTAGCTAAAACCAAACTTAAACCTCAACTGGCAAAATTGAGCGTCCACTTTTCAAGGCACATAACATGTCCGTTTATATATATATATATATATATATATATATATATATATATATATATATATATACACAAACTCAGAATGGTCCCCTGAGAAACTTATATATATATATATATATATATACACACACCAAACTCAGAATGGTCCCCTGAGAAACTTATATGTTAAACACAGACCATGCATGGAACAAGGAACTCTTCTGGGAAAATTAAATCCACTATAGTCTATATATATATATATATATATACACGTGCCTTGAAAAGTGGACGCTCAATGTCCCGGTTGAGGTTTAAGTTTTGGTTTTTTTGGCTAAAAATACAATAGTTACCCCTTTTTCTTTGATTTATTCAATCCGACGTGAATACAACTAGTCTTTTACTTATATAGAGGTTCTAAATGTAGTGGGACTAGGCTTGCTTTAAACCCTAGATCCATGTCCCAAAGCTGGATCCTGTCTGCTTTGCAGATAGCTGGTGAGGGAAGCTATATTTATGGGACCTCTTTGCGAGAGACCCGTTGCCCACGTCGGGCTAGCATCATGAAAAAGAAAAACTATGGTATTTGTCATTTACCATTACTTATTCGGACTATAGTGGATTTAATTTTCCCAGAAGAGTTCCTTGTTCCATGCATGGTCTGTGTTTAACATATATATATATATATATATATATTATATATATATATATATATATATATTTCAACTGCAAACAACACACAGTATAATTAACGTAAAGAACGACGCTTGTATAGAAGAACGTTCCGCGCAAGATGAGGAGGGAGAACGAACAAATGAAAAAATGAGGTAACCACCGGGAATCGATTCCCGGGTGGTTACCTCATTTTTCATTTGTTCATTCTCCCTCCTCATCTTGCGCGGAACGTTCTTCTATACAAGCTTCGTTCTTTACGATATATATAATATATATATATATAAAAATCAGAAACAACTGTATCTTAATAAAGTTATATAGTTTGGTATAAACTTTGAAAACTTGTATTTCCTCAGAAATCCTCAGGATTTGAACGCGGTTTCATTCAGTAGAAATTGACCACTCGTAATGGTCACGTTTTAGAGGGAAGATGTGCTTGTGAAAACAAGCGAGACGGAAGGTAATAAACAAACAACTTTAGGATCGTAATCTAATCAGTCACGACCGAATGCTCTCTCTCATTTTCTCACCAAATGATTTAGACGTAAACGCGATGTTAATAATAATAATAATAATAATAATAATAATATCATTTTATAACTATATAAACGCTATTTTAGTTCTACTGCGTTCATTTCTTGAGGAATTTAATATGTTGTTACTTACATAATTTACAATCGTCTTTTACTATTAATTAATCATAATCATGATGTTGTTTGGGGGTGTTTAACCTCCTTATATCTAAGGTCGTATGACTGAGGGGACCTATAGCTTTACGTACGCTCCGAACTACCACCACACCAAAGAAGACCTAGAGAAACAATCACTCAAATCTGAACCCCGAGCCGAGACTTGAAGGCAGAACCTTCATATTAACGGCACAGCGCCTTACCACTAGGCTACCCTAAACTATCCTCCGCACTATAAGTCTGGGTAATATGGCAGATCGCTATGTCGTGTGAATGCGGGGGTGGTAACCCTGCAACATACCCATACCCATACCAGAGGCATACTTAGCACTTTGCTGCCCCTAGGCAGGAAGGAGGGGGCCAAGGGCGAATGCCCACAACCCCAGAGCCAAAATCAAGGTCCAGGGTTCTCGAGGTGCCTGAACAGTGGCCACTCTGCGTTGGAAGATTGGAGGTCATAAACAGGGGAAAGATAGATGGAAGATATATACAGAGTAAGTTCGCCTCCAACGCGAAGCTTGTGTCAAGTCAAGATCACGCGTTCGGCGAACTTAATAACCTATGGGTAAAATAGGGTTAGGTTAACCTACGCAAGAAAATCGCGTTCGCGAACTTAATAGTCTATGAGGAAAATAGTATTACGTCAAGTTAAAGTTCGTGTTCGAGGAAAATGATACACAAACGTAGTTTCAAATTATATTAAACATTAGACATGGAATAAACATTTAACTCAAACATACTGTAAATAGGTAAACACAACACTAACGTAAACAAAACTTACAGTAAACAAAAACTTCATGTAAACATTAAGCAAAAACTAAATTGAAAAAAAACTTATTAAACAGAAGGAAGAGAAACTCTCATTCAGAATCAGATCTCTCATCTAGTGGAATTTCTGAGACGCAAGCAGGAGTACGCATCCACTTGTTGTAGGGTGTTTGTTTGGAAGTTGAGGGTTATAGGTCATTAGATTCGTCAGCTGTTGCCATTATCAGGAAGTCTGTAATTTTAGCCTGCTTAGCTTTCCTTTGGTGGTCCTTGAGCAGTGTTTTGTAGCAGTTGCAGCGCTAGACTGAGCACGTTGGCGCATTCATGTTGTTTGTTTACTCGCGTTATTCCAAATCTCATCGTGTTGGGCGAAGAGTGTCGCAGTACCAGTGCCGCGTTAACACAATTCGCGTTCGGCAAAGTCGCGTTGGAGGCGACCTTACTGTATATCATACACCCAGTGGCGGATCTACTATGAAACTAATGAAGCTTAAGCTTCAGGGCCCCTAATCCAGGAGGGGCCCTAAAGCAACTTTTTTTTTAATGAGTGAATTTTCAACAAAATCGATGGAGTTTTTTTAAGTGTTTGTATTAAAATAAGGCTATTTTAGTGATAGAATCATAAGCCAATGGGTTGAAGTACTTAATATTGACCTTAGAATATGCTCTAATACCCATTTCATATGGCCTCAAAATGCCCCTGTAATTGGTCAAATTTCAAAATTTTCTCGGGGGCTTGCAGCGCCCGAACCCCCAGCTGTATGGCTCGCTGAGCTCGCCAGAATCTATTCATAGTCTACATTTTGGCAGCTGGATCCTCGAATCCTTCGTTGGTGCACGGCTTAATAGTTCTATAGCTCAGCCCTTAGGCTAGAGCCAATCGGAACCATAAAAAGACATCTGAATTCTCATAGAATTGCCATAGAACAACCCCATTGAAGAAGATAACAGCGGGTTACCCAGACCTCGTTGCTGGTGGGAAGGGGCTCACTGTATGGCCCATTTTCAAGGACACCACCCCACCACCCCGTTCTCCGCCATTTGGGCCTCGAGGTCCTTGCAAGGGCAGCAAGGCCCTTTGAACCTTGTTGGATGTTGCCCTATTGTTGCTGGTTGCGAAGGGGCCCCCATAACAGTTCAAGCTTCAGGGTCCCAAAAATGTAGGTCCGCCACTGCATACACCCCTGGAGTTTAGTGGATTGAAACCTCCAAGAGGGTATGATATTGTACTCCTGGATCGGAAGGACCGCCTCGAGGTCTTGTCCAACCGTTGCCACAGAGCACGCCGAACTCTGTTCATTTAAGGGTTACTGTGTAGAGATTCTTCGGTTGCCAAAAAAACACGTCAGTAGTTGTGTTTTTATTAAGCAAGTTAATGTTTTCAGTCAGTTATAATGAATCAAATTTATCTTCACAAAAGGTTAATATGTGATATGAAAATTTCTTTTATGTTACTGAGTACAGTAACAGTTTAATCTCAATTCTAAGATAATCAGATATACGTTAAATGTTGCTTCAGCTTACTGCCTAACCTACAGTCAGAGCTCAAAGCTCGAATTTCCGTATACACAACTGTAAAAACCATAACGAACTGACTTTCCCTCGTCAGCCCGCAGATCCCTTCTAAGACTTCAACCGTGTCCGTTCTGAATCTGTTTTTCCAAGCTTCGGGTTCTTATTGGTAGTATTGAATGTATGAGTCAATTGCTAAGTCTACTGCCTATCCTACAGTCAGACTCCAATTGAAAACCCGTTAATCTTCAAATTCCCGTTAACGGACTGAAAACCCACCATTTCAGCCCGGAGACCCGTCTCCTCGGAATCTGCCGTAAGGGCGCTGAGCACCTTCTTCTATATTCAAAGGAACGGAACTTGCCTACGCCACCACGCTAGCGGTTGACGTCACCTGTGAACTCTGGAGGAGCGAGTGTCTCGCAATCCATTGTGTCTCCCAGGTGCAATCAAAGAATCCGGCTACGTCACTGGCGTATGATTTCCGTTCGGGAGGAAATTAGTCATACACTAGCGTGTGACCTATTGAATGAATGAAATTATATAAAGATAATTGTGTCACCAGGGCGCGGCTTTACCTCGATGATAAATCAAATTATAATATATATATATATATATATATATATATATATATATATATATCAGAGGCGACGGCGGGGGTCAGGCAGGTCAGGCTCAGCTTGACCTAACTTTAAAAGAAAAATAAATTTAGTTTCCTGGTCATCATGTAAAATTTAAATTTGTGTATTTCAAAGATCTATTTATTATGGTCACTTTATTAGAGCAATATAAATTTTAGAATGCCACATTTTTTCATTCTCTCCATGCGCCGCTTCTTTGGGCAAAGTCAGACTTGTTTTATGACGCCTGAGCGACCGAGCGCATTAAGCCACAAAGCCAGGTCAGGCATCATTTCCGATGCCTTGCATCACACTTATGAAAAAATGAAACTTTTACGAAATTTAATGTAATTTAAAATCAACATTAGTATAGCATCTGTCAAAACAATCAGATAAGTGTATAATTTTGTCAATCTATTTTTTCAAAGAGAAAAGCGAGTTTTTCAGTTTACAAGTCAGGCATATTTCTAAGTGCCTAACATTACGCTGGATGCCAAATCTCATCCTCGGAAAGCTGTTTGAGTGAAAATAGAGATATGTGGCAACTATGAATTGCGCACGGCTTTCCTCATTGTCAGTTACCTCAGGGACCATGTCGTATTCGTTTCAATGCATTTGAATTTTTTTTCTTTTGTGTGTGTGTGTGTGTGTGTGTGTGTGTGTGTGTGTGTGTGTGTGTTTTCTTTTTTTACTCGACCTTAGATACCCATTTACATCATGGATGGTGATGATATCATTACAAGTTTAAAAGAGAGGCCATTTTCCCAGAGAAACACTTCAGAAAAAAAATTGATCATATAAAATGACCGACCAATGCCAGTGCTTACATGTAAGACGGGAAACAGGTGCTTTCAACAAAAGTGGTATGAACAGATTGAGTGGCTCTGCGGCAGCGTTGATTCCCCAAAATTATTCTGTTGGCCATGTTTATTATTTCAGCCTAAATTAAATCAATCATGGACAGATCAGGGTTATAGTAGCATGAAGAATATCATTTGTGACAGCCGAATTCATGCAAAATCTTCTTCACATTTAGGTAATTATAAAGCTTGGAAGAGTTTTGGCTTGGTAAACATTGAGACTTCACTTAATCGTTTCTCTGAAATAGAAAGAGAAATCCACAATAAAAAGGTAGATGAAAACAGACAGTACCTAAAGAATTTAATAAATGCAGTAATCTATTTAAGCAAGCAAGAATTGCCCTTCCGTGGTCATAATGAAAGCAAAGATAGTTTAAATAAAGGAGACTATAGGGAGCTTTTAAGTTATTTTGCCCAACTAGATAGTGTCTTCGCAAGTAGATTGAATACAAAGGAGGGATCCTCACAATTTTCTGGATTGTCCAGCACAATTCAAAATGAATTAATAACTTCCATTGATAAATTAATTGGAAATGAAATACATATGAAATTGAAAATGCTACTTTTCTTTCCATTCAAGCTGATGAAACCACAGATTGTACGACTAAGTGCCAACTTTCAATTATTATAAGATACGTTGTCGGCCATGAAATAAAAGAACGTTTTTATGACTTTATTGATGTAAGCTCTGACAGAAGTGCTAATGGATTAGTGGAGTCAATTGAAAAGTGCCTGGCTTCATTTAGCGATGTAAAAAACAAATTAGTAAGCCAAAAGTATGATGGAGCCGCTGTTATAACTGGTCAGCTCAGTGGGGTTCAATCAAAGCTTAAGACAAATGATTACAAATATGCTCATTTCATTCATTGTTACGCGCATACACTCAATCTTGTGATAGTATCTGTAGTGCAACAATTATCAGGGATTAAAACATTTTTTTCTCATCTATGTGCCTTTAGTAAATACACTTCTTCAAGCACAAAAAGAAAGGATTTCTTTAATAGCCTCAATTTAAATATTCCATCTTTATATGAGACACGATGGTGTTACCGTTCTCGGACAATTTCAGCAATATTTGATCAATATGGCAAACTAAAAGAAGCCTTTGAGGCTATTCTAAGAGACGAGAGATCTTGGGATGGAGAGAGTTTGAATCAGGCTGAGAATCTTCTCACAAAGTTAAACAGTTTTTCGTTCATGTTCTACACCTGTTGTTTCAAGGAAATTTTAGGTTATGCATAGAAACTTTTTGAAGTACTTCAATGTAGAGAACTTGATACGGAATTTGCCAAGAAGAAAATAGATGAATTTATTACATTTTTGGAAGCCTTGACAAATGACACTGCCTATAATAAGTTTATAGAAACCACCTTAATATTAATGGAACTGCCACATGTCCCACCACCTGAGAAAAGATTGAGAAGGGAACAAACAGATTTCAAGAAAACCTACTTCAGCATTTTGAATACTATATTAACATCACTGGCAGAAAGATTTGAAAACATCAAAGAATTCTCTTTTATTGAACTAATAGACACCTCAAAGTTTCCCACTTATAAAGAAGCTTTTCCTTTTGCCAATATAAAAAGTCTTAATCAGAAATATAGAGATATTTTTGACGAAAAAAACCTTGTCGTCAGAATTAAAGTACATTTATAAAGATCCTGATTTTACTGCCTGCAAAAATGTCAAAGAACTGCTAAAATTATGCATTGACTTAGATTTAGAAAAAGCTTTTAGCGAATCTGTAAAACTGTTTAGATTGATTTTAACTATACCAGTGAGCAGTGCATCCACAGAGAGAAGTTTTTCAACATTAAATCGAATTAAGACGTATCTAAGGAACAGAACTGGTCAGGAAAGACTAGTATGTTTAGCAAGAATTGCAATAGAGAAAGAAATTGTGGTTTCCCTGGAGAGGCAAAAGATTCTACATGACAAGGTCATCGAAGAATTTGCATTGAAACCGAGGAGGTTGGAGTTTATGTATAAATGACTCATGGTAGATTAAATATGATTAAGACATTCTCTAAGGACATAATAAAATACGAGTAAGTTATTATAATTATTAAACAATTTGTTGATTTAGTAGGCTTTAAGTAATTTTTGAAAACAAAAGCAAAATTATTTAAAAAAAAAATTTACATATTCATTAATATGAATTCTATCGAAGTCATATGAAGCCCATAATGCTTGTGCCTGACCTGTGTGAAAAGTCTGGCGTCGCCCCTGATATATATATATATACACGCTGTATATTGGTGTAGCAACAAGGCCAGGACGTATCCCTAATTATGTATTCAGTTTTCCATTACTTATTACGTGTAATATCCATGAAAGTGTAACAAAAGAATAATCGCATCACTTGTTATAATTATTTAAATATAAATGGTACACGTTTATAAAAATGGAAAGAAGCACTAAAAATGCCATTGTAAACACGAGTTTCTTAGTATTGTCTTCACTCTTAATTGTACAGATTAAGACCGTAACGAGTAACTGCGTTGAAATAACACATATGTGTGTGTGTGTGTAATAATATACTGTAATCAGTAATGATGTAAAGTATTCATCGTAAACAAACCAAACATTACATTCCATGAAAAGGTTTCCACGAATGCGAAACTATTATCCAAATGCAATTTCCTAATATTTGCTCATCCTCGCTTCGCCTTCCTTTTTAACTATTTAAATCCTAGACACAGTCTTTGAAGAATACCATAAGTGAGTTTACATTTTTTAATTACATCATTCGTTTAAACTTGAACGGTTTAATAGTAGAGAAGTACAGCTGAATATGTAATTTCTTCACGAAACGTATGAATTTAAAATCTCCCTTATCTTTTGCAGTATTATCTGTCATAATTCCTCTTTACTCAAACAGTCATAACGTAAGTTATATTTTATGTACAAAGTAATTTTCATCTTTACTCTGTTTTAGTAATTATTATTACATTATATATTAAGTGCTAAAACTACTGAATTATATATAGTATAATTAAGCCTTCAAATAATTTCCCTGCACAAACATTACTTGAGAATCGCTAATTCAATTTTAAATTATGGTTTGGAACTAACACGCTAGAGAAAAAGGCATTGTCGAAATATTTTTGTGACCTTGTGTAAGTCTTTCATGTTTAATATAATTACGTTACACCCCTTTCAAATTTTCCCTTCGGGAACTTAAACTTTTTGGGGCGTTGGTCAAGAACATTGTTGCGAATGTGTCAGGCTCATCTTGGGTAAGTTATATAACAAAAAAATTGTAGAATGAAAGTATAACAACACATTAATTATAAACTTTTCATTAGTTGTGGTTTGAGTAGCGGGATCACCTGAAGATCAGGGCCCCCATGTATTCTTGTTTTTAGCTTTACAGTACCAAATATAATAATAAATTAAATTGAATGCCCGGTTAGGTCAACTGTACACCCTTGACGATTGGTTAGGTTAAGTCGTGATATTTTCGTTAGTTTTAATGAAGATATCATTTGGTAATTGAAGCTGGGGGCCCTGATCTTCAGTGATCCGAGTAGCGTTTGTTAAAAGTAGATTATAACAACTTTATTAAAAATGAGATATAATGGTAATATAATTAATGTACTGACACTATCTTCAGAATTTCAAGAAACTGACCTAAATTAACCCTATATTGCATCATGTTACCCTCAGTCAACATACTGGAAAATTATTTGGATCACCTGAAGATCAGGGCCCCCAGCCTTCTTTAGTTACCCTTATAAGGCTAACTAACGAAAATATGACGACCTAACCTAACCAATCGTTAGATCAACTGTACGCCCTTGACGACTGGTTAGGTTAAGTCGTGATATTTTCGTTAGTTAGCCTTCTAAAGCTAACTAAAGAAGGCTGGGGGGCCTTGATCTTCAGGTGATCCAATTATTCAATGATTCAATGATTTCTAAACTTGTTTCAGCCAAACTTCGTTTGGAAGTTGAACGCTGTGTGTGAGAGAGAGAGAGAGAGAGAGGACTATTTAAACCTAAATGTCCGAAGTAAATGTATGCAATGTAGGGTTGAAAATGTACTGGAAACGGATTTATGTATCATTGAAACGTTGCGGACAAATTATTTTAATATCAGTTAACGTAAAATAACAATTGGTTAAAAATGAAACGTTAACACACAAACCTTAATGAATAAGTATCGTATGTAATGCCGATTTAATATTGCATAATAATATTATGTAAGCGCATAAATTCATACAAATTTGTATCCAATGTTTAGGGTGGGCAAAAAGTCTGGCCACCCCCTCTAATGTAAAAATTAGATATGTAAATATTTTGAGGAGGTGCCCAGATTCTTTGGCCACCCAATACACGCATATATTACCGTATGTATGTTCTAATTAGTGAATGCTTTAATGTACACTACGATTATACAATGTGTTGACAAAAATTAATAGACACCTTCGGTTTTTCCATAGTTTTTGAGTTGATAATAAAAGTGAATAAATAATAACACATTTATTGAGGGAATATATTTAGAATCGTGTTCCTTTCCCTCTTTTGCATTACGTAAAAGTGACACGCGTTCTGGCAGTCCATTGATGAGCTTTTTTCCCCATTTGTTTTTGAGGACAATCATCGTGGTGTCTATTTACTTTTGTCAACTCTCTGTAGAATAAAAGGATTAAATATTATAAACCAATTAATTTATTTGGTTTATCACTTGCGAAGACTGAAAATAATTTTATTATGAAAATAAAAAAAATAAAAATTAACTTCGTAGAATTAAATTTTAATGAAATAAATTCGTTAAGCTTCACTCAAGCTTCATTATTATTCCAAATAAATAATATCAAGTTTGCGGTTTACCACATAGGCGCCTTTTATAACGTGACATTGAAATGCCTATAACTTATGGGCCACCCTGTAGGTTGTTAAAAATAAATATAAGTCCCAATTGGTTATAATTAATTAGGGCGAAAATACAAAAAAAAATCAAAGTAATAACTTAAAAATATTTACTGTTTATTCAAAGTGCAAAAAATATAACCATCTCGACAAAATACTCCTTTTTTCCTCTCTCTCTAATCCGCTAGATGGATTTTCGCTTTAATTATAACCGATTGGGACTTATGGGCCACCCTGTATATTAACTTACTAGTTTAATGTTGTGAATAAATTAAGTTCTTTAAATGAATATTCCAAATAAGGTGAATTTAGTGAATTTAAGTGAATATTTAAATAAGATTTAAAAAGTTCGCTTTGTATCCGTAACAAAGTTTTGTACAGGGTGGCCCATAAGTCCCAATTCGTTATAAAGCGAAAATCGATCCAGCGGATTAAATAAAAATAAGTAATCGATAAATATTTGTAAACGTATTATAAACTTTTTACTTTTTGATTTTTGTATTTTCGCTTTAATTATAACTGATTGGGACTTATGGGCCCCCCTGTATATGAGTTCTTGTTTCTTGAAAAACGCTTTCATTATTCTTAGTCTTTGGACTTGTATAGTTGTCCGGTGTGGTTTATCCGGAATTTTCTTGCATCTTTGTTGCGCACCGCACATGTGCCCTTCAGTCTTCCTATGTGCCTGGGGTTACCAGACTTCCGGCAGAAGGAGGACATGTCAGGTATTAATTGGGTCGTTTGAGCTTGTGGGAAGCTCATTTTTAAGTCTGGATTATATCTAGTAAGAAGCCGGACAATATCAACATATTTAAAATGCCTGCCGGACAGAGGACATGAGCTAGAAAAGGAGAACATGCCCTTTTGCCGGACGTCTCTTAACCCTGGCTAACATGATGATTATGTGCCAGCAGAGCTCTGCCTAGTGGCACTAATTAGCGACGCTAGTTAATTATTAGCGCATCCATTAGCGGCGCTATTTTTCAAAATAATTAGCGGAACAGATAGCGCCGCTACATTTTTAGGCAATGTTAGGCGCTAACCGCTAAGCGCTAATATAAATTAAAATGAATAGAGTCTTAGAATGGTATTCTCTATATTACGTTGCTTTTTGTGCATAATGCTGAACGCAGAATGTACAATAATAAACAGTTTCCTGAACTGAGTATGTAAAGGAGGACAATGTCTTTCCAATAAATAAGTTTAATTATAAATATCAAATTAGGCAATTTTCTTGAATACCCAATAATCATTTTAAAGATATAATTTTGTTCCCATTTGACACTATAAAAGATAATAACAAATAGCGAACACACACAAATATATACAAATGCATTATTATTATTAAAAAATAGTACTTAGCTATACATTTCATAAAAATTAGCGTTAGCGTTAACGCCGCTAATTTTAAAAACTGTTAGCGTTAGCGGCGCTAGAATTTATTTACATTAGCGTTAGCGGCGCTAGAATTTATTTACATTAGCGTTAGCGGCGCTATATTTATCAGTGAGCGCGCACAGCTCTGTGTGCCAGAGCATGTAAATGGCGCACGCAAAGGTTCCACTTATATAGGTTTGAGGTAATAGTTCACTCTGATTAAGGTAGTAATTCGATCTTGTTACTCTTTTATGGACGACTGGTACAAAATCGTAGTGTTTCAAATACACGCACGCATAACATAATCCTACAAAAAATTTCGGCAAGCAGTTCTACTAAAACGCAATGTCCAGGCATCTCGAGAATTTTGGACCTGGATTTCGGCTTTTTTCTTCTCTGGGGGAGGGGCGTTTTTACGGGCGTTCGCCCTTGGCCCCACCTTCTGCATTAAAAAAAAATATCCAAGAAATATGCGAATACAATAATTATTCGGCAGTAATGGCCTCAAAGACAAAACAAAAATTATTCTATTATTTATTATGCTACTTTTTCATATTATATTATCATTATCATCATTATCATTATGATTATCATTAATTCCAACTGGAAACCTTAAATAGGTACTCTCCATTGAAACTGTCATTGCATTATTAAATATTAAAATCTAAAATATTAAAGCTTAAAATTTTCAGAGTTTAATCTCAAGATCAATATTCTCATTATTTTCTAAATAATTTGCAAAGAGGCTTTATATCATTTAGCTGTCAGCGGATGTTAATAGGTTAATCTTAAATTAATTACTTAAAGAAGAAGGAGCAATGAATAAGACAAGACATCGTTATGTTAATTTGTATTTAAGCATATTAACCTATAATATGCTTGTATTGGCATATATTGAAGTATACTTTCGCGCGTATATTTCTAATATTCCTATTATTTACTAGTTGGGAATTCTAGCTTCTTATGAATAGGCTTTACGTAAGATTAAATCATAATATTGGAAAAATTCTGTAAACGGGATAGGAGAGCTTGGGGAATTTTACTGCATAATGACAATGACTAAGGTTCGAAACCTCATAATGTGGAAACGGGATAAAAGAATTGTTTAATTTAAAAAAATATAAATTTATTTTTACAGTTTACAGGAATCCTTTTCTTTAATAAACTCCCCTACTATTACGCAACATTAATTTTACTGCTATATACTTATATTACACTTATATCCTACTTATATCATATTTATATACTACTTGTGTCATATTTATGTCATATTTGTGTCCTACTTATATCATACATATAGTATTGGAATTCATATAGGTAAACACTTACACTACACAGATTTCAATGCAAAATCATGAAGGCCTTCACAAGTCCATTTTTACGCACCTATACTACATATAACGTCTTAATTGCGTCACAACTTGTCACACTTAATATTACAAAAGAATTTAAATAAAGAAAAACAAAAATAAAAATATGACGTTGTGTAACAGGAGGAGTATAACCGCGAGGGTTTTGAGTTTGGAATTTTGTATAATCATTTGTAATTGGTCGGTTAGTCATTATTATTCAGAAATTTACAACAGGCCCCCCCCCCTTTTTTTTCATTTTCACATATTTGTGCCTTTATGCCATAAGACTTAATAGGTCTATATAGAAACATATTAACTTGACAACTTCGTCATTGTAAATTTAATTAAGATAAGAAAAACAAGCAAAAATATCACACTTTTCTTATTACCATTGGACGCTTCGTGTTCTTCGTTTTTTATTCTTTTTTTCCTACAGGGACATAACCATCCCGTAACTCTTTATTTCTTTTTTCAATAGGAATATAATCATCGTCATCATCATGCAGGGAACAACCATCCCTCAACACATTTTCATCCACAACAGGAACACAAGAATCACCAAACAGAGCATAACCATCCCTCATCACATTTTCGTCCTCTTTGTTCAGAGTGCGCGCTCACGCTTTGTAATCGTGAACCTCTATATTAGAATTAACATATTGTATTGGATGCTCTAACTATAACGGAGTTATTAACCCTTTAACGCCGGAATTGTTTGTAAGATTAAGTTATGAATGCGTGTATTTGAAACTGAAATGTTATCAATATGCAGCGGTCGTCCTTTTAGGGTTAAACACGAAGCGTGTACAAATTTGCACTCAAAAGACTCAAGCATACTTACTGTAATTGCTGCAACACCACATTTGATACAGTATAATGATTTTCATAATTACATTCATAGTTTTTCATCAATAACTCTATCATCCAAATTGTGTATATCATTTGCATACTTCCTTTCGTATAAATAATCCTTACTACGATAATGCCTCTCGTATCATTTATCGTCACAATCATGGTATCTAATATTGTATTTGGTAATGTATCTATCATTTGTATCGTACCTACATCCTTATATAAGATAACCATTATTTTTATTATTAAGTCGTATTTTATCATTCATTCGTGCATCTGAAGAGTACCTTCCAGACTATTTTAAATTATCATATCTATTTTTATAAGATCTTTCATTCTTTTTCCCCGTTTATTCAACCTTCTCTTTCTTAACATTCTCTCTCTTATATTCAACCTTCTCTTTCTTAACATTCTCTCTCTTATATTCAACGTTCTCTTTCTTAACATTCTCTCTCTTATATTCAACGTTCTCTTTCTTAACATTCTCTCTCATATTCAACCTTCTCTTTCTTAACATTCTTTCTCATATTCAACCTTCTCTTTCTTAACATTCTCTCTCCCATATTCAACGTTCTCTTTCTTAACATTCTCTCTCCCATTCAACGTTCTCTTTCTTAACATTCTCTCTCTTATATTCAACCTTCTCTTTCTTAACATTCTCTCTCTTATATTCAACCTTCTCTTTCTTAACATTCTCTCTCTTATATTCAACCTTCTCTTTCTTAACATTCTCTCTCTTATATTCAACGTTCTCTTCTTAACATTCTTTCTCATATTCAACGTTCTCTTTCTTAACATTCTCTCTCTCATATTCAACCTTCTCTTTCTTAACATTCTCTCTCTTATATTCAACGTTCTCTTTCTTAACATTCTCTCTTTTATATTCACCCTCCTCTTTCTTAACATTCTCTCTCTTATATTCACCTTCCTCTTTCTTAACATTCTCTCTCTTATATTCACCTTCCTCTTTCTTAACATTCTCTCTCTCATATTCACCCTCCTCTTTCTTAACATTCTCTCTCTTATATTCACCTTCCTCTTTCTTAACATTCTCTCTCTTATATTCACCTTCCTCTTTCTTAACATTCTCTCTCTTATATTCACCTTCCTCTTTCTTAACATTCTCTCTCTCATATTCACCCTCCTCTTTCTTAACATTCTCTCTCTTATATTCACCTTCCTCTTTCTTAACATTCTCTCTCTTATATTCACCTTCCTCTTTCTTAACATTCTCTCTCTTATATTCACCTTCCTCTTTCTTAACATTCTCTCTCTTATATTCACCTTCCTCTTTCTTAACATTCTCTCTCTCATATTCACCCTCCTCTTTCTTAACATTCTCTCTCTTATATTCACCTTCCTCTTTCTTAACATTCTCTCTCTCATATTCACCCTCCTCTTTCTTAACATTCTCTCTCTTATATTCACCTTCCTCTTTCTTAACATCCTCTCTCTCTTATATTCAACCTTCTCTTTCTTAACATTTTTTCTTTCTTATATTCATCTCTCTCTCTCTCTCTCTCTCTCTCTCTCTCCAACATTCCCAACTTGCTTGCTTGTCTCTTTATTTTATCATATAAAATTCTATATTTATCTTATTGTCTGGACAAATAATATAAATTCTCTGTATATTCTAGACTAGATGTCTTGCATATTTTCTTCTTAGCGAATGTAATCTTTTAAATTTTATTACATTCCTTTTATTTTTTGTTAAGCATTTGGAATCCTTTCACGGGGGAAGCAATTGTTTTAGGGAAAATGAATTAAATGATAAATTTAAAATGTAAAAATTAAGTTAATTTAAACTCATGATAAAAATTTCATCAAAATTATTGACGAAATTGTTAAAGGAATTAATAATATAGATTTATTATAATGAATTTTATTTTATTTTTAAGTATTTCACACACACACACACACACACACACACACACACACACACACACACACACACATTTGTACCTGTCATGCAGACTGCTGCTTATCTTGTTTTGCAATATATTATAGTGGATGACAACTGAATGAACGCGAAATCGATCTCGTAGACGTTGCTGTTCCCATCCCAGTCACAGGTTGGGAGAAATCCTCGAACATTCTCTGGTGTGTCCTCAGCAAAGAAAAATAACAAAAAAACCTAGTAGACAGACTTTGTCTATTCCGATTTCATATGTAGCAGATGTACTTTCTTCTGAATGTCTTCCAGAATGTGTGTTCTCGTAGATCTTCGTACGGCGAATGCGCAATTTTTTTTTTTTTTATTCTTCAATCTTCGATAAGTCGTACCTTGAATTCCGATGAATCAATACTGCGCATTTGATTCCAGAATTCCAACTCCATTGAAACAATGAGGATGGAGCGCTGTTGAGGTAGAAAGACGCCGAGCGGGAAGTCTTGCTGACACCAACTGTTCGGTATTAAAAGATGATGCGAGATGATCTGTGATCTGGTTCAATAATAAAATATTGATCTGGGTTTGTTCCGCGATGCTTAGATCTTTCGGGTCGTGGAATTCGGTTAATTTTTCCATTAGGATTTATCAATTTCGACTTTCGACCGCAGGCAATGTATTATGGAAAGGATAGGGATAATGATGACTTCTTCTCGTACATTTATTCTGTACGTGGAGTTATATAATAGACAAGAAGGCAAAGGAGTATTTCTTTTAGTATAAGTTCCTTTAAAAATTCAAGTCTTAGCCGGAGTGCCTTCTTAGTCCCGCTAATCAAAAGCTCTCAGTAAAAGGGTCTTCACCAAAAGACCAAAATAGAATATGACAAGAGAAAGTCTGTTGGAAGAGGCCAAAAATAGATTAATCTATGGTATAATAAAAAAATAATCCACAAAATTTAAATAACACAAAACATTAAAAAAACAATTAGGATAATAAATAGGATTACTTGAAGCTTGAAATTACACTACTTGAAACTTGCTTGCTTCACTGTTTGGATAGAAAAAAATGATTGACTAGGCAAAACAAGAAGAAATTATAAGTGCCAGTTTGTTAGTTGATGGTATAAATTTTGTGAGATAAATAGCTTAACCGGAACTAATTATTTTAGCTCAGTTGTGCCTCGTTTCAAAATGTCAAGCGGTTATATAAAGGCCCCCTAATCAAATAGCTGATACGGACGAAGCGTTATATCGTGAACTAAAGAGAATAATAGATAGTGAGCAGGCTTTAGTTATGGGTGACTTTAATTGCGCCAACGTGAATTACGATACAATGCAGGGAGACGCGGAAGGTAATAGTTTAATTAATTTTCTCGAGGATAGCTTTCTTATTCAAAAGGTTGGGGAACCTACGAGGTTGGACAGTATTTTAGATTTAGTAATAACTACGGATGATAGGCTAATTACTGATCTTCAAGTAATAGAACCGTTAAGCAATAGCGATCACAATATGGTAGAGTTTGTCCTCTCAGTAAGTCACTCGAAACCAGCTAACTCGACTAAAATTCCTAACTTCCAGCACGCAGACTTTTGTAAATTTCGAAATAAATTGTCACACGTCAATTGGGAAAACGTAATGGGGAACTCCAACGCAAAACTAATGTGGGAATCGTTTGAAACAGTATTTAGGACTTATATAAATGAGTAATGTGTACCGTACAAAATTAAGCGTGCGAAAGTAAACAACAAGCCCTTGTGGTTTACTTCTAGAGTAGGAGACATTATAAAGAGTAGAGATAGGGCTTATAGGCTACATAAGTGCGATAAAGACAATTTGTGGTTACGAAACAACTACATATCTCTAAGGCGTGAAGCGAAAAGTGTAATAAAAAAGTCCAAGCGCGAATATGAAATCTCCATAGCTCGTGACGGTAAAGAAAACCCCAAGCGATTCTTTCAATGCGTCAACAATAGAAATCCAGTAAAAAGTGTCTTGGGGCCGTTGAAAAATGTTAACGGAGATCTAGTTTCTGAAAACAAGGAAATGGCTACCTTGCTAAACGAATTTTTTACGTCAGTTTTACTATAGAAGATGTAACGAATATCCCTACGGTCATAGACATAATACCTTTTGATAATGGTAATATTTTGGATAATATTGTGGTTAGTGAAGGGGAGGTAATGCGCTATATTGATAAAATGAAAACGCGTAAATCACCAGGGCCGGATTCCATATATCCCCTACAACTAAAAGAATTAAAAGATAGCATTGTTGTGCCGCTAACAAAGATATTTAATGCGTCTATTTCTGAGGGGTGTGTACCAGATAATTTCAAGTTAGCAAACGTAACACCTATCTTTAACCCTTTGAGGACCACGGGACATATTTGTCCCAACGGAAATAATAATATAAATTGTACAATGATGCAACGTTTCTACAAATACATCTACATGTTTATACAGGTATCGTTTAGTTGTCGGAAAATTAACCCAAAAATGGGTCATTTAAGTGACTATAGTTACTAATATCTAATTGTAAATAACAATAACCCTTACAATAACCCTTTGACTGGTCGTCAAAGGGTTAAGAAAGGCGATAAAGGTGCGGCGGGAAATTATAGGCCAATCAGTTTAACGTCTGTTGTAGGTAAGCTACTGGAATCAATAATTAGGGATCGTATAGTCGAACACTTAGAATTGCATAACTTAGTTTCAAATACGCAGCACGGTTTTAGGCGAAACAAATCTTGCTTAACTAATCTTTTAGAATTTTTTCAAAGCGTGGTTGACGTTTACGATAGTCATCGGGCGGTTGATGTAGTGTATTTAGCTTTTCAAAAAGCGTTTGACACCGTACCGCACAAAAGACTCATTGAAAAAACTAAGGCTCATGGAATCAGGGGCGTAGTAATAAATTGGATAGAAGAGTGGTTGCGAGGTAGGAAACAGGGTGGTCGTTGATGGAGCGGAGTCGTGTTGGGCTAATGTAGCGAGTGGCGTTCCTCAGGGTTCTGTATTGGGCCCCTTGCTTTTTCTTATATATATATTAACGATTTAGATGTCGGCCTAGTCAGTACAGTTTCAAAGTTTGCGGATGACACGAGGCTGGGTGGTAGGGCGATTAATGAGGAAGATAGAGGTAAAATCCAGGAAGATCTGAATGAAATCGTCGATTGGTCAATCGCATGGCAAATGAGATTTAACGTCGATAAATGCAAAATTTTACATATAAGTTCGCGTAACAGTAATTTTGCATATAGTATGTCAGGGAAAGAGTTAACAAGCGTAGAGCAGGAAAAAGATTTAGGAGTTATAGTCACTGGTGACTTAAAAGTAGCGAAACAAAGTACAGCAGCGGTCAATAAAGCGAACAATGTATTAGGTTTTATAGCTTGGAATTTTGAGTACGAATCGCTCGATATTATAGTTCCTATTTATAAATCATTAGTTAGACCCCATTTGGAGTACGCGATCCAATTTTGGAATCCGCATATGCGCAAAGATATAGACAAAATCAAAAGAGTTCAAAGACGAGCAACTAAGATGATTCCGTCGCCTAGGTCAAAGTCGTACGAGGATAGGCTTAAGGAGTTAAAATTGACTACACTCGAGACTAGGAGGCTAAGGGGTGAGCTAATCCATGTTTTCAAAATTATGAATGGGTTCGATAACGTAGATAGAGATAGCTTTTTCGAAATATCTCAATATAATAGGACTAGAAATAACGGGTGTAAGTTGACAAGTAGAAGGTTCGAGACAGCAGTTGCCAAAAACTTTTTTACGCATAGAATAGTAAATAGCTGGAATAGTTTGCCGGTAGAAGTAATTAGTAGCACGTCTATAAACATGTTTAAAAATCGATTAGACGCATATGTTGATAGATTGGGTATAGTTTAAGGTAGTAAAATTAAGACTTTGTGGTTCGGAACCCACGTAAAATTGTAGGTCCCCTCCGTCACCACGGAGGACATGCACAATACACAATTACGAACACAGTTAGGTAGACCAGCCATGAGTGGATCCTAGGGTCTTTGTTGGTCTGAAACATTATAACATTATAACTGCGAACTGCATAAGGCTCACCGGATATGCTCAGATTGTATTTCATTTCACACGAGATTTAATTATTTACAATTAGTCTTCAGATATAATTTATACTAGTCCATATCTCATTGAAAGTCGAGTTAATAAATTTCTGCCTATTATTTTTCAGCAAAAACAACAGTAATTTATATATATACGTAACACCGCTTCCCGGAGATCAGCGAAGTTAAGCGACATTTGGTCTGGGTAGTAGTTGGATGGGAGACCGTCCTCTGCGCCCAGTTTATGTAGCGACCCGTCGTTCGGATCCCACGTAAAGCTGTAGGTCCCTTATCATATTATGACCTTAGATGTTGCGAAAGAGGTTAAACAACCCCAGTTAAAAATATATATATATATATATATATATATTAACTGTACTTTTATTTACAATTTTTGTCGTCATAATTTTTGTCCTTTGGGAAAGTTTTTGTTGTGTGTCTATCAGACATGGGGTAATAGTAATAGATTATTAGAGGATTTTTCAAGTAATAGTAATAGATCATAATTTTTTGGCTGTAATAGTAATAGAAGGCAAAGTAATAGATAATAGTCTATTACTTTTCTATTACAGTTGCAGTGGACATATTGTGTGAACAAAGAAATGAAAAAATGAACTAAATCTACTCTAAACTAAAATAAACATGTATGGGAACATTTATTGGGAACTAATATTGTGGTAAATTTTTCCTTCAATAAAGTAAAATTGATGAAGACGTACAGTCTCTGAAATTGTAAGGATTTAGTTGAAACAAATATTTGTTAACACCGCTTTTAATTGCACTTAAATAGACATAAATATCCTTTTCAATGGGTGAAGTACCTCCACATGTACAAAAGTAATAGTAATAGATGACCTAGTAATAGTAATAGAAGAAATCAAAAGTAACAGTAATAGTAATAGAAACCCAGTAATAGACCCTATGTCTGGTGTGTATATGCAACCACTGGGACTCGAACTCGTGCTTATTGTTCTGCAATATATTGTAGTGGATGACGATTAAACGAGGGCGAAATTGATTTCGTAAACAAGATCATTTTTCTCGTCAGTTTTTGTCCTGATCGGGTACTCTGCTTATACTGCTATTCGTGTGCAGACTGTAACGCCTGCTAGGTAGGCCAAATTGGCTTACAACTTAGAAGACGGATAAGCACAGGGGTCTTTCCCACCGAACAGGTTCCCCCCTCCCCCTAATCTAACTCTGAACATTTCACTGAGCTATTCAGAATGAACAGACTGACCACATAATGTTGACCAATTTTATATTTTGTCAACGCATTCATCTAAATTTTGCAGGAAAATCACGGTCTTTATACGAGCTCACAGGAAGAAGTGGCTACGACAAAAGTAAAAAAACCTCCAGAAAACGCAATTGATACAACTTAAACTGCGTTTTCGTTTTCTAGCGTATTTTACTTTCGTCGCTTAGCCACTTCTTCCTGGGAGGGAGGGCTTCGTATATTAAAAATCTTAACCTTTCTTTAAACGAACAAAATATATCGGTTAAGCGTTTTTTCACGTAAGATTTATACGACCAACCAACAAACTCGGTTGTTATTCATTTTTGCTTCGCCTCTTCTCACTCATCTTTTTTTATCCTTTCAAACAATAAAAATGCTTCGGGTAATGTTGCAATTCCTTTTTTTATCTTATTCATGATTTTAGTGTTATTTTATGTTATTTAATTTTGGGGAATTATTGTCCTCTTATAATTAGTTTCTTATTTGGGGGGGGGGGGGGGGGTATATATATATATGTGATGTAGGTCACATCCGCGGAACATCCGCACATTTTCTCGCATCCGCATCTGCATCCGCATCCGCACTTTGGACTGCGGATGTCGTGCGGATGTGGACCGTTGAGATAAAACGTCATTAATAAGCGGAAATTATCAAATTCTACTATATTAATAGAACTAGTTCATTGTGCGCAAAAGTGATGCAAGCGACAAGACGAGAGGCTGTTCTTGTATGAAGTTACTCTCTTGCAACCTACTTAGATCCACGTTACAAAGCTAAGTTATTTTCACCTAGTACATTAGGACGAGTTAAATCATCACTTGGCAAAGCAGTTGAAGAGCTTCAATCTCTTGAATCTGTCGCTTCGCCACCCACCAAAAGAATAAAAGTTTCAGTGACAGAACCAACACCTTCAACAAGCAAATCTATCATAGAATCTCTCTCTCAGTTTCTTGAGTCAAGCAGCGATGACGAGACCTACGCGATGTCAAAAGATGTAGTAAAAATGATCGAGAGCTATCACCAAGAAAAACGCCTGGCTGCATGTGACAATCCTATTAGTTGGTGGAAAAATACGCAGAATATCTATCCATACTTGAGTAAACTTGCAAGGAAACATTTAGCACGTCCTCCAACAAGCGTACCAAGTGAGAGATTATTTAGCAGTGCTGGATTAATATATGATGAAAAGAGAAACAGACTGGCAGCAGAAAAGGCAGAAAAATTAATGTTCCTTAAGCATAACCTTCCTATAATTAAGTTTGAACATTAAACGATGAACATCTTAGTTTACTTTATTTTAATTACTCATTTATAAATATGCCTAATAAAACTTTAAACTTAATATAAATAGTTATCAAGCTAATTAAAGATCTCTTTCTATAAGGGTGGAGGTTGGGGAAAGAGGTCGGGTAACACAATTATGGTTTCTAATTGTGGCTGAAACTCAACAAAATATAACGGATTTATTTGCAGACGAATTCACTAATTGATTTCTATATTAGTTAGATGCTTGCTATTATTTTATATGTTCAGGGAAAAGTACAGCAGTTATTGTACAATTAATCAATTATACTACATTATAGCTACATCACTAATATATATATATATATATATATATATATATATATATATATATATATATATATATATATATATATATATATATATAGTTACAGTCTTTTACTAAAGATGATTCTGGTGACGGTTTCAAACGTTTAGAATAAGTGTTGAAGACTTTTAACTTTCTTCATATATATATATATATATATATATATAACAAATTAATATCTTCATTTTAAGAAAATACTTTGTTTTGGTGTGGGATGTGTCGACGCCCCCCCCCCCCCCCGCCGTAAGATGCCGCTACTTCCGCATCTCCTGTGTTACAGGAGGGCCAGGGTTGGGCTGGCGACCCATCGTTACCTCTTTCTACCCACGTAGGGTCGCAATAGCCTCGGACATCCGGGCTGTTTCTCCCTTTCTCACCCCATTTTTTGGGACACGAGATTTTGTTAATGAATGAATGCTTAAATATCATGTACTTTATATACAATTTATGGATTACACTGTTGTCTATTTCGTATGTTAGACAAAAAGGGATAAATTGAAATCATGACGGAGCCTTCTTTAAAATAATCATTGCTTATATCATAAAAATACTCTTAATTGCTAAATAATTAACTAATTAAAATATGAATAATTATTAATTAAATAATATAAATATTGATTTCCATCAGTAATATAAATGAAACTTGCCAAACAAAACTTCTCAGACAATTAAAATCTATATTGCTCAAGAAAATCTATGACAAATCCCCCCCCAGCCCCCCACCCGTATTAAAAATGAAGACGTGTGTTCCGTTTTCTATGCAAAGCTGCGATAACTAAATTAAATTTAGCAAACTTTTACTAGCTAACATCAATGAATGTTTTATGATTTATGAATATTATAAAAACCGACAGGTCCACCACTTAAAACATTACGTCATAATACTCCATTAACGGAAAATATATGAAAATAATAATGGGTCACGAGTCAATTTCGAGATATACTTTTAAAATAATAATAATAAAAATCACGGAATAAATAGATTAATTTGAAGGGGAACTAAAATAAGCCCTTTTCGTAGAGCGTTTGCTATATTCGCCACTGAATAGTGAATCTGAAGTTAAAGTATGCAGTCTTAAAACAAACATTTTTATAAGGTACCTCAGGTTACTACATAAATTTTTTTTATTCTTTTCAGATTGGCATGAACCCCATGTTAAGATTTCCACGCTTCGTCAAAGTGTACAGAGTTTACAATTACTACTATATGGTAGAGTCCAGGACGCTTTATCCTAATTTTTGGAGGGTCCTAAATCTCGTTCATATTCTGCTGCTTTTAGCGCACTGGTTTGGCTGTTTTTACTACATGCTTTCCGAATCTGAGAAATTCGCGGGCAATTGGACGTACCCTGAAGACCACGGTCAGTAATAAACATATATATAATCATTGATGCATTCATAGTTTAAGTTTATGAAGGAGTTAAACATCTTTCTGCACACACACACACACACACACACATATATATATAGGGTGTCTCATAAGTCTGGTCTCATAGGAAAATTTATTTTAAATTAAATTTACAAAAATAATACATAAGAACTGAAACAGATGTTCAAATTGAGGTCTTGTTTTGGGAGCTTTTTTTGTTACGGGTAGAATAACACGCAGTAGTTAATGTGGAAGTGAGTTACACTCGTGAGAAAAAGGCAGAGGTCTTTTCCTCACGAATGTAACTCACTTCTACCTGCATCAAAAACAAGGTTCCCAAACAAGACACCAATTCGAACACGTTGTAGTTCTAATGTATTACTTTTGTAAATTTAATTTAAAATAAATTTTCTATGAGACCGGACTTATGGGACACCCTGTGTATATATATATATATATATATATATATATTATATATATATATATATATATATATATATATCAGTGGCGTTCCTGACTTTTCATTTTAGTTGGTGAGTCTGATATTCCAATACAATGAACATGCTTACATAATTTCAATGTATAACGATAGTATATAAAAAATAATAAATTTAAGGTAGGTTCTGGCCCCACGGCCGCTAGTGAATGTAACGCCACTGATATATATTGTGCGCGTGCGTGGTGCGTGAGTAGGCAACTGGTCATGAATGAGTAAGATGGAGTGCGTGACAATTTATAGATGTAATGGGGTAAAATTTTTGCGAGGTAACAATTTCAGTACCACGGAACCTTAAAAAATTTATATGAAAAAAAAAAATGCTTTTGTATATATATATATATATATATATATAATATATATATATATATATATATATATATATATATATATATACAGGCATCCCCCGTTTAACGACCGGGTTCCGTTCCGATGACCAGGTCGGTAAACGAAATGGTCGGTAAACGAAAGTTTTGTTTTACGGCTCTTGGTATTCCACTAAGTTTTCCACATCTTCCACTTCTACTTCTAAATTGAGGGTATTGGCGAGTAACACTATTTTTCTATTAATTTCATCGACATTTTCAAACTTATCGAAGCCTTCAAAATTACTCACAGATCGTTTTAGGCACTTCTTCCAAATGCCTTTCATACACTTCGCAGTAACATCCTCCCAAGCAGTTGCAATGTTTTTTATACAATGCAAAAGATTGTATGATTTCCAAAAATCGGTACGATCGGTCGCGGTCGTATCTGCGGTTGGTCGATAAACGAGTAGGTCGTTAACCGGGGGATGGCTATATATATATATATATATATATATATATATATATATATATATTCGTAGACAACAATTATTTTGAAATGTCAAAATACTTCTCTGAATGACTAAACATAATTCCGAGTTACCTTACTTACTGTAAATACACTATAATTATATATTGATAAACATCATTTGAAGGATCGGATGCTGTACTCGTCATAAAATGATCTGATATTGCTAGTTAATTCGATTGGCTTGCCATGGTACCCGACGTTCGTGGCTCACTGGATTAACACTATTTCGCCATCAAAGAAGTGAAGATACTGAGCTCGTAGGTTCGAACCCTGATATTGCTGGTAATAATAATAATAATAATAATACAGGAATTAGAGCACTGCGCCGCATTAGTTGGCCTGAGCCTTGTGAGGTACCCGGCCCTCCTCACTGGTGATTATTAATACTCGCCAGGGTAACCAAAGGCGTTGAAACCGCCTGGCTGTTAATTTAAAGATCCTTGGGTCTTCTTTGGTGGGACAGTGGGTTCGAATCTCGCGTAATGCTGCAGGTACCCTCCGTTATATGGCATTTGCGAGGGAAGTTAGAAACAGCTTCAAACGTCCTTATCGGAATAAATCTATCGTGGTTTTGCATCTTGAATTTTAAATGAATTCAAATATGATAAAAGGCTTTGTTTGCCATCATCGATATCAAAGCGAATCCCTATCTTGCGTGTATAGAATATTTATATATTGAAATGCATAAAAAATTTGCTTACAGTCGACGTAAGTTTTTTCTCAACCTATTGAAGACTTATCACTTTGGGACATCGAATTACATTTGTACGAATAAAGGATCACCTGAAGATCAGGGCCCCCAGCCTTCTCTAGTTAGCCTTATAAGGCTAACTAACGAAAATATCACGTCAAGGGCGTACAGTTGACCTAACAATTGGTTAGGTTAGGTCGTGATGTTTTCGTTAGTTAGCCTTATAAAGCTAACTAAAGAAGGCTGGTGGCCCTGATCTTCAGGTGATCCCGGATAAATTATTTTTGTCCTGTAGCATAAAATAACTTTATAAAATGGCTGATAATAAATTTTATATAATTCAGTCCCCTTTTGAGATAAGAATAATTATCTTAACCATTTTGCTGACGAATAATTTTTTACTTAAACCAAAAACGTATTAAAGTTACTGCTAAAAAGTTACTACTACTCAAAACCAAATATTTCAGTAACTTTACACTCTCAAACGTTAAAAACAACAACTTAGTTTTCATTGAAAAGTTTCCTGTAACCATACCCAATTTTAGTGTGCAGTGATAACCAATATGCACAGTAATAATTTAAATTTGTGCAGTAATAAATTGAAAATCTGCGCAGTGATAAATTAGGTTCTGTATCGGATATAGAACCTAATTTATCACTGCACATATTTTCAATTTATCACTGCACAAATTAAAATTATTACTGCGCATGTTGGTTATCACTGCACACCAAAATTGGGTATGCCTGTAACACTTTTGTTCACAAATATTTTAAACCAAAAAGTATAAAAATTTTATTGATAAATAAATCTTTTAGTAATTACTTACATAAATTACAAACATTTTGGGGTTCCTTTTCCGACAATTAAACAAAACGTATCTACACATCTAGAAACATTTGTAGAAAAGTCGCATTTTAGTACGATATATATTATTATTCGGGTCGGGGGCATTGCAACCCCATTAGTACGGAAAAGATTAAGACCTAAATTTAATATTTAAAATTTCAGATCACCTGAAGATCAGGGCCCCCAGGCTCAATTATCAAATGATATCTTCGTTAAAACTAACGAAAATATCACGACTTAATTTAACCAATCGTCAAGGGCGTACAGTTGACCTAACCGGGCATTCAATTTAATTTATTATTATATTTGGTACTTTAAAGCAAAAAACAAGAATACATGGGGCCCTGATCTTCATTCAGGTGATCCAAAATTTCTACTAAATGCGGTTTTTAAGAAAATATTATACAAGCAAACTGGGCATCTGTAAGACAAGGAGTTCGTGTTTTCATAAGCTTAAAAGCCCATATCACATGGCTTTTTTTTTTGCCGTTTTTCATCGCTGAATCGTCCCCGGCTTAAAACGATTACAGCCGTTTACATATTAATCAGCAGCAATTGGGTTTTGAAAAATTTCAAAATTTTGTCGCTGAGTAGCGATGAAAACATTTGATACAATTTCAATCCCGATTGCTATCGATTAATATATAAACGGCTGTAATCGGTTTTAAGGTGGTCATGATTCAGTTTGTGCAGTGAATGTTGATTTGATATGAACTTTTATTCTATAAATATTTGAATCCTTCTCCATTGTAACTTTCATGTTTGTTTTCATTGTGACTTTCATATTTTCACGTGTTTGAGAATATACTCCTTTTGACCTGTCTCACACACACACACACACACACACACACACACACACATATATATATATATATATATATATATATATATATTACCAGTGCCGTAACAAGGGCGAGGCGAGTGAGGCACTTGCCTCGGGTGCGCAAAGCTGAGGGGCGTAGAAAAACTATTAAAATATGTATCTACTATCCCAAGCACGCCATGCCATTAGGGAAAGGGCGCATTTCTATAAATTTTCAGTACTTTTCACTACTTTATTTCTGTTTTCCATCCATATTATTCGATCAGCGCTTTTCCAAACCGAATATTGCAAATCAGAGAACAGGATTTAATGACTAGAAAAATTTAAACCGTATTGTAGAACGTGAAAATTCAACTAATCATCGTGAAAATTCCTGTAAATGGAAATCCTTACAAAAAAGACTATTGTGCGGACAATGTATCGATGATGCACTACAGAAAGTTACCACTTACAGGATCGTGTAGTGTTATAGGAATAGGGAGGCGCAATTTTATGATCTTGCCTCGGGGGCAAAATTAGCTAGTTACGGGTCTGTATGTTATAGTCAAAGTGTGTAACCAGCCATTCGCGTAATGGCTGAAACTTTGTCATTTCGCGAAATGGCTGTTTCACTTGGTCATTTCGCGAAATGACTAAAATCTTCAGCCATTACGCCAAATGGCTGAAATTCCACCTTGGTCATTTCGTACAAGATCATTTGCCCGGTTAGGTCAACTGTATGCCCTTGACAGTTGGTTAGGTTAAGTTGTGTTATTTTCGTTAGTTTTAACGAAAATAATACGACTTAATCTAACCAATTGTCAAGGGCATACAGTTGACCTAATCGGGCCTTCAGTGGCAGACATTGGAATAACATTTGAAGGCCCGGTTAGTATTTGAAAACCTCTGTATTGAAAATTCAAATTCAAATGTGTTCATATGTATATTTGAAGAGTGTTTCTCACTTATTTGAACAGACCTGTGGATGTATGTATGTTTTAGCAGATTTAGTTAGTTAAATAAAGGTTTCCAATTTTATTGTGATGTTTGTTATTTCTATGAATTCATGACAAAAGTCATTTTAACCATTTCACGAAATGACCAAGGTGGAATTTCAGCCATTTCGCATAATGACTGAAGATTTTAGTCATTTCGCGAAATGACCAAGAGAAACAGCCATTTCGCGAAATGACTAAAAGTTTCAGCTATTACTCGAAATGGCTGGTTACATACACACTTTGATTGTAACATATATCTGAGACCAACATGAGTGAGTAGAACTGTCTTAAAGGATCTCCCCTAAACATTCTGATTTGCACTGAATTGCATTGAATTGCATGAAAGCCCTTCAAAGTTATTCAAAACAACCAAAGAAAGAAAATACTACTACTACTAATAATAATAATAATAATAATAATAATAATAATTACGTTATTTAAATTTGGAAATGTATGACGCCGTTTTTTGAAAAGTTAATCGTGCAAATCTTCCATTAATACAGACAGACGGTAAATTGATTTAAATAATTTTACATACACCTTGTTTTCAAGCAGAACAACCAATTTCTATTTTTTTCAGGTGAGGGCTATGAAAAATTATGAAAATAAAAAAAAGGGGAGGTGCTTATTAAACAAAATTAGCAACTGGTCTCAAATATTTGTACTTGAAAAAAAAAATTTCGTGGTTACTTAGTGGTTTTTGGGGTGGGGTAGGTGTAGTAGTGATGTTGAATTGATGGTCAGGTGGAACAATGAATCTTAAGACATTAGTCAGACTTAAAGCTTTTTTTTTTTCAAAACTGGGTTATACTCGGTTAATGATCCCCAATTTAGTTAAGTTATTCATCAATTAGTGAGGAAGTACATCCGCGTGTCTTCAAGTGTAAGTCTTTTATATTACAACCAAATGTTTAGTGGTAGAGTTTAATTTTAGTATTGCAAAACGAAGTGATAAAAATATAAAATAAATTCAAATAAACATTTAATTTTTAAATAGATTTCCTACGCTAACAATATTTTAGGATCCATAACTTACGTTTGTTGTGTATTTTTCCTAACTTTGGTAATGAAAGTAACGGTAATCGAACCTAGTTTATTGGTTAGCCAGAACTGATTTGAAAATGAACTAGACTAAAATTGTTAAATAGGATTGATGTGGCTGAAGAATTTATATGAATTTTTGGCTGGATTTGGCTGTGTGACACTTCGTCAGCAAGACTGTTCCCTCTCGCCAAATTATCGAGGAATGTTGGAGATTTTATCCATTCAACATTTACCTCAAAATGTAGAGACCTATACCCAATTGTTTCGATGAAACATTCTATTGATACTCTAAAATACTCTGACAACCTAACCTAACCTAACTAACTTTCTTAACCAGTAAAAACCAGTCGTTTACATGTCGCGTAAAGATATTTATGTTAACCCGAGATTGTTGGAGTACCCTGTCGGTAATGATGGGGGTTGTTTAACCTCCTCCGCATCACCTAAGGTCATATGATGGAAGGGACCTACAGATTTGCGTGGGATCCGAACCACGGGGCGCTACATCATCTGGACGCAGAGGACAGGCCCCCATCCCGGGCCATCCGACTACTATCCAGACCCAATGTCGTTTAACCGCGTTGATCGACGGGAAGCGGTGCTATGACACTAGCCACGGCGTAACCCTATCTCGCCAATAAAATGTCTTTGTCCAGTAGGGTCGAGTGAAATTTTTTTTTTTTTAAATTTCGAAATGATTGGGGGTCGAGAAAGTTGCGTATTTATGTGAAACGTACTGTGTGAAATTTTTGTAATCGTACGGCTATAATTAAATTGTGCACACTGAACTCAAAGTTTTTAAAAATTGGCAAAATTACTAAAATTTTGCCATTTTTATTTTCAGTTTTTTTTGGACACGTACTGTGTGAATTTTTTGTAATTTTGTAATTTAATTTAAAAAACTGAAAAATAAAAACGGCGAAATTTTAGTAATTTTGCCAATTTTTAAAAACTTTGAGTTCAGTGTGCACAATTTAATTATAGCTGTACGATTACAAAAATTTCACACAGTACGTTTCACATAAATACGCAACCTTCCCGACCCCAAGCATTTTGAAATTCAAAAAAAAAAATTTTTCACTCCACCCTAATGCCCAGTTAGGTGTACGATAGGTTAGACACAGACGGACTGACGACATTCTTTCTACGTGAATTTACTCGACAAGTTGTTATGAATTAGATTAAATTAGGTTAGGTTAACTTAGGTTGTTAGCTTTTTAGTATAGGTAGGAGGAGGTGTCGAAGAAATGGGTATATAGTGTAGGTCCCTTTGGAAGACCATCGATCGACAGGGTGGTCGATTGGATTGTCGCCGAAATACCAGACGCCAAAATTTATTGACTTTAGTAATAAATAAATAGGTACTTTTCCGTTATCTGACCCCTTATCGAAACCTATGGAAAAATTATTGAATGCCCGGTTAGGTGTACGCCCTTGACGATTGGTTAGGTTAAGTTGTGATATTTTCGTTAAAACTAACGAAAATATCACGACTTAACCTAACCAATCGTCAAGGCCGTACAATTGACCTAACCGGGCATTCAATAATTTTCCCGTAGGTTTCGATAAAGGGGTAGATAACGGAAAAGTATATATATATAATATTATACCTTTGTTTTCAAAGAACTGCACAATATCGGCCTGCGTTTGACCCCTCTCAGCATTCTGCCTCATTTAGGGTGATTTGATGTAAACGAGAGATGCTTTCCACTTTCTTCCTGTGTGTGTGTGTGTGTGTGTGTGTGTGAAATTCAGTAACAATTTTTTTCTTTAATTCATTCTATCTCAGGAGGAGAGTTCGAAACTCTGACGAGAAAATATCTGGCGTCTGTTTACTGGTCAACACTCACATTAACCACAATTGGAGACTTGCCAACTCCGGAATCAGACAGACAGTAAGTTTACTGTACAATCTTGTTTACTATTTTTGTTTTTCTTTTGCGAAAAGCTACGAGAAGTTGCGAAATGTACAATAATTGCGTATCATCTATTTAATGCGACATCTCAACGAGGAACTGTAAAATATTAAAAAACGTTAGTCTTACATGGAATAGCCACGGAATGCCCGGTATTTACA
Organism: Bathynomus jamesi; assembly: GCA_023014485.1. Taxonomy (NCBI): domain Eukaryota; kingdom Metazoa; phylum Arthropoda; class Malacostraca; order Isopoda; family Cirolanidae; genus Bathynomus; species Bathynomus jamesi. The sequence goes on from JAJOZX010002601.1 coordinate 384,368, forward strand.
TGCAATGTCTCCATGAAAGCAAATATAATTTTATCGTTTCGTGCCCAAGTTATGAACAAGTTCACTGATTTCATTTAAATGGTAATATTGTAGGCTCGTTGAATTTGGTTTTCGCGTCATTTCATGTAATCAATGAAAACGAGAGGAGTTTGGGGAACTGAACTAAATAAATAATGTACGTTCAGAATGTAAATATTTAGCCTTTTTTATTAAGTACGGTTATTGACGGTCACATGCGGAATTACAGTATAAAATTATGATGGTAAGCATAATAAATATAGCTTGGGTTATAAATATATATATGTTTAGCATGCATAATTCTTATTTGTTAAAAATGTAGATAAGGATAATTTTTACTCTTATCTTTGTGTTCCATAGTTTGTTTTAACATTAACTTTACAAACTCACTCACTCTCTCTCTCTCTCTATATATATATATATATATATTTTAACGTAAGGCAGTTCAGAATCTAAAATTTTATAGAATTCGGTGTAAGTTAAATTGGCTTTGAAAAGTAATCCAAGGGAAAATATATCCATAAAATTATATTTAAACACCAAATATTTATTTGTGAAGCATTCGACGGCGTAATCACTCTTTCAAGAAATCCGGAGAAGATGCATCAACTCCCTCAAACACGACCCAGTCTAAAACTCCACCACCCACGAAAAGGCCTGAAGGGGAGTCGAATGGGTTAACGACCTATTCACCTTTCGATCCGGGCGCTCAGTCTTCGCCTAATTACAGCCTTCCTGTCCTAACAACAGAAAAGGACAAGTTGCGAACCGTTTCAAAGGAAAAACCAACCAAAAAGCGTCGTTCGTTTTTCCCAAAGAGAAACTTAATTTGGAGCCCATCCGAAATCTACAGAAGGGTCAGTCATTCCATGGCGCGCAGACAGAAAGGATTTGAAATAGCAAACGCGGATTCACAATCATTGATATCGGTTATCAATCCTGGCAAAAAGAGATCTCCTCCCGGGAAGCCTAAAATCCCTTTAATCCATTCATTGCATTACCCAAAGACGCTCGATGTCGCAGGCCCAAAAGTCGTCTCGAAAAGAGGGAAAAAGTCGCGATTCAAGAGGGATATTGGACGAAACATTACCACCAATGATTCCCTACGACACAAATGGCGCTCAGCCCCCTGGAATGCCTTCAATAGCGAGCTTTCGGATATTTCTCGAGTGAGAAGGGGAGATTCTGGGTTGAAGAATTCTTCCTCGCCGATTTCTGAGGACCGAAACCCGAAGCAGCATCCAACCTCAAACGCGAAAAGGATTTAGATCGCGTCTCCTGCACATCCGTACGAATAAGGGGTCAGTCCTATTTCGTAATGACGCATCATTTTCGTATATGGACGAAACCCGTAGTTACGCTAATTGTTGCAACTAGTTTCACAATGACTAACGAGCAGAAACTAAAATTTATTACGTAACAAATGTCTGTCTAATTGATATATCCATCATCCACGAGTATATTCATATATTTTCCTCAAACCAAAACCAATTCTTCAAAGTACTTTATTTTAAGTTACATCTAATCTATGTACGATGTATATCTTTAGTTACGTAAATGTCCTTATCTGAAAAAAAGACTGTCCTTGAAAATATACCGTATGACATTTTTTAATTTATATTTATTTACAATTATTATAACGAACTTTCGCTATCCTCAGGATCGATAGACAAAAATGGTGAGGTACAGAAATGAAGATCTATAAACAGAAAGCAAAATTTATTATAATTCTTATCTTCTTTAATTGTAACAGACAAGTTCTTCAAGTTAAATCGTTAATGATCCTAAATGACGGCGTTTTCATATTAGAAGTGGATACAGGGTGATCCCAAAATAATATAGAGTCTTCGCACCCGAAGTTTTCGAACCGCCGAAAACCAGATTCTGGACGTAATTATAATTATTATTATTTTTCTTTAATTTCAAGTCAAACTGTATATTTAGAGGGCAGTTTTTAAGAATCAAATTTTTTTTTTATATCAAAAGTATATATTATAATATATATATAAGTGTACTTGTCATTCATGTAAAAATGAGTTCGAAAACTACGGGTTTTGTCGTTTGGCTTAGAATTTTTTCAATTATTATATGTATATACAATAATTATTGTATACAATAATTATTGTATACAATAATTATTGTATACAATATATTGTATACAATAATTATTGTATACAATAATTATAGGACACTGATTATTTATGGATTAAATCTATATACAACGAGTGAACAAGTTCTGTTCTCTATACACGCCTAAAAGATGATTAAAAAAGAAAACGGAAAAAGCAATTTTAGAGATCTCAGTTCACCAAAAAAAAAACGACGCCTAGTTACCATGGAGACCAGTACATACGTTTGGAAGGAAACGGTTTATCTGGAAATATTTTTAGGAAATAATACGTATTGCTTTTTTCTTTACTCTTAAAAACGATAACTGTCAGTGTGTATGTATTTTTTAAAATACCTCTCAAATAAATGGTTTCTTTCTGACGCATATACTGGTTTCCATGGTAACTGAGTGTCTTCAGATTACTGCATCTGTCTTTCACGGCCTTTTATGCGAGTGCGGTGGACAGAATTTATGCAACCAAGAACATATACAGGGGTTGGACAGAATAATGGAAACACTCGTATTTTCGGTGCTGTTTTTTCTGATAATTTAATGACGTCATGTATTTTATTAAATTAATATGTAACTGCATATAATATCGAGAACATCTATTTTAATATGTTTATGTTGGTTTTTCGTGTTCTTTTAATTAAAATAAATAAAAATATAGCGCTTGGAAAAGATGTTACTGCCTATGAAATGGGCATGATAGTAGGAGCCCGTTTGGTTGGTGTTTCAGTAATAAAAGTCACATAATTGCTCCTGTATCTCGAGGAACCAGTCCTCAAGGTTATGAATGCATGCAAAAATAATAAAAAAAGAACATCAAATAAGGAATATAGTGAGCGTAAAGCAACACTGACAGAATGCGACAGAAGAACCTTATATGATAATTATGAGTTGTGAAGAATCAATCAAAGACTTGCATCAAAACATTTTTGTTCAAAATTTAACAATAGTCCGCAAAGACCAGTGTCAGTCATAACTATGTTATGGGAACTGTAGTAAAGACTATTTTAACACCAACCAGTACCAAAGTTCTAATCAATTTGGAGTTGGGGAGAATAATGGGAACAATTCTGTGCTTATGTGTATTTTTTTTAATTTCTTTCCATGTATTCATAACTATGGGACTGTCCCTCAAGGTGCAGAGACAATCACGCGACTTTTAATATTGAGACACCAACCAAATGGGCTCCTACTCTCATGCCCCTTTCACAGTCAGTAACATTTTTTTCAAGCGCCATATTTTTATTTATTCTACAAGAACATGAAAAACCAATATGAACATATTAAAATAGATGTTCTCAATATTATATGCAGTTACATATTAATTTAATAAAGTACATAATGCCATTAATGATACCAGAAAATATAGCATCGAAAATTCGAGTGTTTCCATTATTCTGTCTAACCCTTGTATATAAATGCTTATTTACTGATTAGTATAGTTTATGGACAAAAATTCGACTAGTAACGTAAAATTTAAAATTCCTATAAAGCAGAAAAAATTACTAAGTGGTGATATTCTCATTTTCTTTGGATATGTTATGCATTTCTGTAACAGTAATAAAATGTCAATAACAGATTAGTAAATTTTTTATGCTTTTCAGATATTTTATATTTCTTGATTAACCTTGGTTTTGCTTCCGTCCGGATTGTTCATTCTGACGAAGGTCAAGTTGTCACTTCCCCTTAGACCTACAGTTCAATGTAACGAATTATTGGGTTTGTTTAACCTCCTTCGCAACATCTAAGGTCATATGACGGAGGGGACCTACAGCTTTACGTGGGATCCGAACCACGGGTCGCTACATAATCTGGACGAGGAGGACGGTCTCCCATCCAACTACCACCCAGACCCATCGTCGCTTAACTTCGCTAATCAACGGGAAGCGGTGTTACGACATTGGCTACGACGTAGCCCTACAGTTCAATGTGGAATCCGAACCACGCCCCACCAGCAGCCAAGCGTGTTAACCACTAGGCTACCCAGGGTACCTATTTATCTCCCAACCAATTTCTTTGTGTGGAAGGATGAACAGCTGGGTTTTGCTACGCGCCGCCTGCCGTCACCGGGTCTCGATCCCGGGGTCGATGGATTTGTAGTCAGCGACGCTAACCACTACACCACTGAGGCGCATCTCTAGTCGAATTTTTTTCCAAAACTGTACATGGTTTTAATTACTAAAATTACCCACTGTCTTTTTCTTTCAGGTATATTTTTACAATAATTAGCTACCTCATTGGTGTTTTCATATTTGCTACGATTGTCGGTAAGTTAATTTACAATCTCTCTTATTAATTATTAACAAGTATTTTATGTTAAAAATGTTAATGAAAAACAGTATAATATTTTACCATCTTCTAATAAGTATATTAAAATCCCATACTTCTTTTGTATTAGTTTTAAAATTTAATATTATTTGATCTGCAGTTAAAATTTTTTTTTTTTTTAACTTAAAAATTTTTAGAAGTTGCGATTTATCTGTTTGGCAGTTTGGCCCATTTTTTTCATATTTTATTTTTAATCAAATCGTAATTGCATGAAGGCGTTGTAAATTCATGACGTCACGAAGAATGAAACGGTACAGAGGGTTGGCAAAAGTAAATAGACACCACGATGATTGCCCTCGAGAACAAATGGCAACTCTCATCAATGGAATGCCAGAACGTGTGGCACCTTTAACGTAATGAAAAGGGGAAAGGAACACTATTCTAAATATATTCATTCAATAAATCCGTTATTATTTATTCACTTATATTATTCAAATAAAAAACTATGGAAAAAAAAACCCGAAGGTGTCTATTTATTTTTGTCAACCTTCCTTAAATAACTAAATTTTAAAACTAAAGTACTATTTAAAATTTTTCATGTGCAGTCTCCTAACTTTTGAGCTACAGTTTAATTAGATGAGAAAAATATATATTATTTTACCAAATTCTCTCTTTAAATTACTAAACTGTACCCCAAAAAAAGTATTTAAAAATGGTGGACTGTATCTCAAAGAAAGTATATTTATGTACTTCGCTATTTAAAGTGTACTTTAAAATACTGAAATACACTGAAAAAAAGTCCATATACTTATGTATATAGGGTGTCCCATAAGTCCTGCCTCAACGGAAAATTTATTTTAAATTAAATTTACAAAAGTTATACATTAGAATTAAAACAAATGTTCAGATTTATGTCTTGTTTTGGGACCTTTCTTTTGTTGCGGGTAGAATAACACGCAATGGCTAATATAGAAGTGAGTTACACTCGTGAGGAAAACGGGTCCCAAAACAAGACATCAATTTGAACATTTGTTTTAGATCTAATGTATCGTGACCGGAAAATTCGCCGTAAACATTTTCGCCGTAGGAAAATTCGCCGTAAACATTTTCGCCGTAAACATTTTCGCCGTAAGACAAATTCGCCGTAAGGATATTTCGCCGTAAATAAAATAAAATTAAAATAAAAAAAAAGTTTAACTGAACCCTTATAATAGCCGGTGCTGGTTAAGTGTGCGGTCTACCTAGCTTCGAGCAGTCTACCACAATTAAGATTCTTTATACTGTACGGCATTGACGATTGGTTAGGTTAAGTCGTGATAGTTTGGTTAAATAAATTTCTTAAATAAATTCCTTATCTTGCTTTGAAACTCACTATATAGGAGGAGAACGAGGCCGAGGCGCGCGAAGGCGAAGAATGGAGCCAACATTCTTTATACTGTACGGCATTGACGATTGGTTAGGTTAAGTCGTGATAGTTTGGTTAAATAAATTTCTTAAATAAATTCCTTATCTTGCTTTGAAACTCACTATATAGGAGGAGAACGAGGCCGAGGCGCGCGAAGGCGAAGAATGGAGCCAACATTTCCTATAGAATTGTGGAATGTTGTCGAAAGAACTCATAATAATATGCCGAGAACGAACAACAGTATAGAAGGCTTCCACAATGCAATACAAAGCTCTATTACTAACATGCATCCAAGTATCTAGAAACTCATAACCAATTTGATGAAGGAAGAGAGTTTATTTTTAAGAAGTTTTATCACTGACTTTTACCATTGAATAAAGACTTGCCTTTTTAATGCTTATATAATACCCTTTATCATCCATTGATTATTTTTTAAAAATTTTACGGCGAAATGTCCTTACGGCGAATTTGTCTTACGGCGAATTTTCCTACGGCGAAAATGTTTGCGGCGAAATTTCCTAGAACCCTAATGTATTACTATTGTAAATTTAATTGAAAATAAAAAAAATTTGAGACAACTTATGGAACACCCTGTGTATATATACAGATATAATTTGCTTTTTTATCCACGTTGAAACAATTATATTTTTACTAATACGTCAGATATTGTACATGAAAATTACTATTACTAAAAATGAATTATTTAAATCTAACGAATTATCGATCGCTTTTAACCTCAGAATTATTCATATTTCATAACGATTTTGAGAACCGAGTTCGTACTACAACGAAATCCTTAAATGTACTGTGTGTCCACTGTTTTATCAATGTCACAGTTTTATTGTATCCTGATCTTATTCTTTTATTTTCTTTTTCATCTTTTGTCATTATTCCTGTTATTGTTTTTTGGTGTGTGTGTTTTTTGTACGTGAATTCGTGTATAATTTTTACATTCCATTTTTTTTTCTCTTTGAAAGGTCAAGTTGGGAATGTTATCACCAACAGGAATGCCAATCGTCTTGAATTCGAACGATTACTCGTAAGTAAATTGCAAATTGTGTAAGTTAATGTGTAAATGATTTAATAAGTAATTGTGTATTGTATGTATTATTGTATAAATAGTATATTGTATAAATAATTGTATATTGTATAAATTATTGTACATTATATAAATTATTGTATAATTGTATATTGTGTGTATAATTGTATATTGTGTATAATTGTATATTGTGTGAATAATTGTATATTGTGTGAATAATTGTACATTGTGTAAATAATTGTATTAATTTTTGAATTATTAATTCATTATAAATTAATATACCATACGTTATACAGTACTTTTATGATATTTTGATCCATTTCAGGATGGTGCTAAACTGTATATGAGACACCATAAAGTGCCGAGAGAGATGCAGAGGAGAGTACAACGCTGGTACGATTATTCATGGTCAAGGTAAGCATCGACTCCGCCCCTTCACCCCCTTCACATTAAAGCAAACTTGTACACACACACACACACACACACACACACACACACACACACACATATATATATAAAGAGTTCTTCGGGAATCTTATCCTCAGCGGGAATATAAAGACAAGAGACACACACGACTCTCAACATTTATTGGTCAAACGTTTCGGTCCGCTCCGGGGCCATCTTCAGTGACTAAACCAAAGAACATCAAAATTAGAGAAAAATTCAAAAATAATTTTTTTCCTCTAATTTTTATATTCTCTCGTTTAGTCACTGAAGATGGCCCCAGAGTGGACCGAAATGTTTGACCAATAACTGTTGTATCATTCAACAAATGCAGGATCCGAGAGCCATACAGAATAAATTCAGAAAGAAATTACATACGATATTGGGACAGCGTGTATCAAAACATAGAAAAGGAGGGGGAAAATTCTCAGATGATCACTAGGAAGCGAAATATGCATTACCAAGGGAAAACGAATCTGAACTCCATAAAGGAAATTGAAAACGAAAAAATAAAAATAATTGTAGCCAGTATACAGGAGCTAAAACCAAACAATTTCCTGGACAAAGTCCCCTCCCAGAAAGGACTCGTGCAAGAAACGGAAGCGGACTTTCTATGCCTCACCGAAACTCATCTGAAGGATTGCCAGGCGAACTGTGAGTTTTGTATCGACAAAAAAAAAAAAGTACAAATTGACAGCACTTCGAGCCGACAGAGCAGTAACACCAAAAGGAGGATGCGCTGTTTATACATATGAGAAACACATGGCAGAAATGACTTAAGTAATTCAAATACAGTAGTTGAAAAATTATACATATACTAATTTGCAATATACAGACCTCCGAACACTCCAACCACAAAATTATCTGATACAATTACAGAAATAAGGAACCTGACAAAATCTCTAAACTTCCCAACCCTCATTGTTATTCTCTGTGGTGATTTTAATTTCCCATTCATGAAATATAAAAGAATAGGAAGAAATATATGTATAAACCAAGACAAAAGACGATCACGGGAAGACCAGGAGCAGGCCAAAAAAAATTCCTTTTTTTTATTTCCTTCTCTTTCGTGCTTCTTGTAGAATCCAACCATTTTTCTTCTTTCATCCTTCTCCTCTATCACCCTTCTCCTCTATCACCCTTCTCCTCTATCACCCTTCTCCTCTCATTCTTTTTGTGGAATCCACCCACTCGTTTTTCATATCTTCCTTTTTTTCTTTTTCAACATTTTTCGGGGTTTCCCTCCCCCTCATTTTTAATCATACTTGGTGAAGTATTTTAATTCGTGTTTTAATATTTTATAACATTTAAATTAACATCAGCTGTTAATAATGTAATACATAGTTTTGTTAAGTGAAACATGCTATGTCATATAATATTACTTATGCAAAAGACATTAATGAAGTTCACTTTATGCGAAAACTTTTGTATCGTAATATATATATATATATATATATATATATAATATATATATATACAGGGTGGGCGGAAAGTAGCTCCCTATTTTGGATTGGTAAAAAATACGTATATTCCATTTATTCAGAAGAAATAATATGGAAAGGTAGGCATACATGGTAGGTTTTCTCTAAAATTCAATGTGGGCTCCAACTCTTTCCACCAGCTTCTGGAGCGCCCAGGAATGGCGTCCACTGACTTTAGCAGGAACTCCGGCGTGATGGAGGACATGACTTCCCGAATTCGGTCCTCCAGTTCTTCCAATGTCCTCGGTTTGGTGCGGTAGACTTCTTCCTTTACCCCACCCCCAAAGAAAGAAGTCGCACGGTGTCAAGTCGGGGCTCCTGGCTGGCCATTGATGTGGACCACGACGACCCATCCAACGCCCAGGGAAGTGGGCATCCAGGCACTCACGGACAACAAGAGCGAAGTGCGGAGGGGCGCCATCTTGCATAATATCAGATCTTTGGGGGTGGGTAAAGGAAGAAGTCTACCGCACCCAAACCGAGGGACTTGGAAGAACTGGAGGACCGAATTCGGGAAGTCATGTCCTCCATCCGGCCGGAGTTCCTGCTAAAGTCAGTGGACGCCATTCCTGGGCGGCTCCAGAGCTGGTGGAAAGAGTTGGAGCCAACATTGAATTTTAAGAAAACCTACTATGTATGCCTACCTTTTCATATTATTTCTTCTGAAATAAATGGATAATATACGTATTTTTTACCAATCCAAAATAGGGAGCTACTTTCCGCCCACCCTGTATATATATATATATATATATATAATATATATATATAATAAAATTTCAACGTTTAAAAAGTATATACAACTCCTAACCAAAAAATAGAATGCCGTCTCAAATGCGCTCATGATGTGATAATACTTTAAGCTATACACTTTTATGAAGAATATAGAGTATCTGTGACGTCATTATGATAAAAAGCGACACCTTTGTGCCAGTTTAAAAAAAAAATGAAAATATAGTGTAAACCTTATTAAATAGTAAAATGTTAATGCATAGCGACATACCAAAATATTAGAATATCTTGTCAGATGTTACACAAAAAATAGAATAAATTCATTGTTTATTGGATACTGCCAATATATTAAACCTTTATTAAAGACTTTTTAACTCTACATCTTAATATTTCGTTGGTCCACCCTCAGCCCTGATTACGGCCTCCAATCGACGTGGAATCGAATTGACAAGCCTCTTGCATTCGTCTGTAGTTATCGATTGCCAGGTTGTCATCAAACACCTCTTCATTTCACTAAGTGTTCCTGGTTTACGATTTTGAACCTTCTGCTCAGCAATATTCCAAAGATTTTCTATCGAATTAAGATCGGGAGAATTAGCTGCCCATGGTAGTACTTCAATTTCAAGAGCATCAAACCACGCAGATGTTGCACGAGCCGCATGAGCTGGCGCCAGGTCATGTTGAAAAATAAATTGTTCGTCTCCATATAGCTACTCTGCAGATTCCAGCATGAAATATTCTAAGATTTCTTGATAAACGTGGCTATTTACAGTTCTACTTACAAATGCAAGTGACCTCACATTTGCATTCACGCAATCCCACACCAACTCAGTACTCAATAAACATAATGAATTCATTCTATCTTTTTGTAACACCTGACAAGATATTCTAATATTTTGGTATGTCGCTATGCATTAACTTTTCACTATTTAATAAGTTTTTTGTTATATTTTAATTTTTTACAAAACTGGCACGCACAGGTGTCGTTTTCTCATAATGACGTCACATATACTCGATATTCCTGATAAAGGTGTATAACTTAAAGGTATTATCAAGACCATGAACGCATTTGAGTTAGCATTCTATTTTTTTGGTTCGGGGTTGTATATTTTTCGATGTCTATCTGATTATTATAATAAAATTACAATAGATGTATGTCGTCTTTATCTCAAATGAAGCTATAAATGACGATAATATATGAAGGGTGAAAACATCACCTTATATCATATTCGTTTATCACTTTATGTGAAATATGAACAATGCATTTATTGTAATTTTATTATAATAATCGGATAGAGAAGAGGAAGATATATAGCTTAATCGTTGCCATGGAGACGAAAATTTTGAGTGTGGGTGCCTGGACGCATGTTGTTATTGGCAAGGCTTTGTAAGATGCGAATTAAATGAGCTAATTCTTCTCGTTTTTATTTTTTTAAGTGATGGGGTCCGATATGATGCACTCTGGTTGTTAATATTAAATTATAATAGTTTTGTACCGACTTTCATGCAAGCTTACAGTCTACAGAGGGTTGACAAAAATAAATAGACACCACGATGATTGTCTTTAAGAACGATAGGCAAAGCTTATCAGTGGAGTGCCAGAACGTGTATCAGCTTAACATAATGCAAAGGGAGAAGAAAAACGATTCTGAATACTGCATTTTGATGTAATAATTTATTATTATTTATTCACTTTTATTATGAAATCATAAAATAAAAAACTGGAAAAAAAAAAAAAAAAACCGAAGGTGTCTATTTACTTTTGTCAACCCTTTGTATACTAAAGTAAAAAAATTCCCTTTTTGTTCTTTCTTTTCTTTCTTTCAAGGTTTCGCGAGGAGTTTTAGCTTTATGAATGTGAATTCCAAATACATAATAAATTAAGCAATGATGTTGCTGAACCTCGAACTTCAAAGGTGCTTTGGTTGGTTATCCGTTTTTATCTCCGAGTAAACCCCTCTCCAAAAATCACTGAAGCGTTTTCAATTTTATGTTTAGGGTCAATTTACTGAAGTTCACTTTGTGCCTCAATTGTTAGTCGGGATTTTATTTAAAATTAGGTGTCGGTTATTTTTATTTTCGTGTAATTTATTGATAATGTTTAAAGCTAACTTTTAAACCAAATGACTTTACTGATAAATATTTATTGAACGTTTCTTTTTGTTCATTCTATTAATTTTTTATGATCTCTTTTTATATATAATTGGAAAAAAATGTTCGGGATTGGCTTATACATTTAACCAACCCATCGACGTTATTCTTTATTAGTAGGATCTGATGATAGAGAGTGAATTAATCTGCTCCCATCCTGCCCTCGTAATATTCTTCTATTTGTTTATTAGAATATTTAAAGAATTTTGAATCGTGTTGTTGAGAGTTTTCGTCTCCACTCTGAAGGTGTGCATCTTTGTCGATTACGAATGATGGAAGACTTCCTGTCCTGTCGTTTGAGTACTTATTTGAGTTTTAAGAGTTCGAACATATTGTCAGTTTATTTTCATAGATTATCATGTATAGCAGTGGTTCTTAACTCTTGGGGCGCCAAGCCATTTTGATTGGGTCATTAAATTGTTATTTATTATTTATTTATGTTATCCCTAATCATTTTACCATTATTTTATTATCTGTTACAAGTGAAATGTTTGTAGGCATGGGTCGCCGAGCTAGCCCCGCAACCAGAATTTGGGTCGCAACCTAAAAAGGTTAAGAACCATTGGTGTATAGCTTTAGAGATTTTAATTGTGGGCAGCAATCTTCACCTGATTTTGTTAGTTTAGATAACAAATCTGCGAATTTGAGAGGATTACTCGTAAAGCAATATTTATTTGTTGACAAAACCAAATTCTCTTATAATTTTAGTGTGATGAACGCCTTTTCTTTGAAACTTCCTCGGTATAATTTTTCCTTATTTTCACGTGTGGCAGTTGACATATACTTCGAAATTTATGTCTGCTAACTTCATCACTCCTAAATCCCTTGATTGCGACTTATTTTAGAGGAAGAATGGGGCTAGAGAAAAAACTTGATTCGTATAGTCTCTTAATGTTGTTATATCTAAGAAGTTTGAAGTCAGCATCAATAAATTTCAGTTTGCTTTCTTCAACCTTCAACTTTGATACTTCTTTACAAATTTTCGTGTTATTTGCAAATGATTAAATAAGAGAAGCTCTTGTATCTCTTTGTATATCAGAAATCATTATTATCAATGAAAAGGAAACTTTCTTCTTTTGAGAATAAGTAATGACTGTTCGATACCTGGATTTAGCTCCATTGTTATTATAGGCCTACGCTCTCTCTTTGTGATTTCTTTTCCAATAATATCTGTTCGGTGATCATGTTTATCGAAGGTTTTGCGAGAACAAATGTGTTTATATTACGTTTATATTTATTTTTCGAGGACAAAATCTTCCAGCTCAAAATCCGTTTTGATATGGGTTATAAAACCTGTTTTGTTCAAGACAAAATTTTACCCGTTTTTCCAAACGTGAATGCCATTGCTCTTAGGAAAATATGAGAGCAATTCTGTGTAATTATTTTTCTACAATGTATAGCGATTTTGCGCTGTACTTTCATCTTTATTTTTCAAGATTTTCACTCCATGCCGACAAAAATGGACAGAATTTTTCGGCCCAGAGACAAATTTAAAAAACAGGCACCGTTTTATCTTATCTTGCGGGCCCGGGACATCCGTACTGGCTGTACCTTACTGTCAGCGGCTTTGCCCATTTATCTTCTAAATCGGGAAGAGCGTTATTTATACCTTCTGAGCAATCAATATCGTGTAATATGTTCTCGTTGAGGTCAATCATTAAGTCTTGTACTCGCAAGCAACATTTACGTTACTTGTCTTTATTTGAGGTTTTGGGAAGCTAAACTAAATTAAATTTTTCAATCAGGATTTCCTTCCTTTCTTATGGAACATTTGCGGGTGAAAATGTCAAAATAATTAAGGGTTATTCTCTCTCTACATTGAACTTCTTCATATATATTTCACCAAAAGAGCTGGAAATTAACGTTTCAGGTTTGCTTTTTCATTCATTTTATTCGATTTTTCCCTCGAATATAAAGTGGTCCTCTGCCAGTTTTGTTTCTGCTGCTGCTCTTATATTTTTGGCATCGTTCCATTAATATGGAATCTACTTTTTCTTTGCTACTGCTAGGCAGTCGCTCCTCTGGCTCTCCCTTCGAGTAAAACTTTTAAAGTATTTTTTCCTTCTTACGATTTTTAGTTTTTCAAAAGTATATATTTTTTAGGAAATGCGTTTTCTCCTTTTTATTTTTTACATATTTCTGTTAAACAGTGGTAGGAAGGTTTTTTGTTTGTTTGATGGCTTTGTTTAACCTCCTCCGCAACGTCCAACGTCATATGAAAGGGACCTACAGCTTTACGTGGGATCCGAACCACGGGTTGCTACACAATTTAGACACAGAGGACGATATTCCATCCAACTACTCTTCAGACCCAATGTCGCTTAACTGCTGATCGAAGCGAAGTGGTGTTACGACATTGGTCAGGACGTAGTCCTTGGAAGTTCCCATTTGGACAATATTGTTGCTTCTAGTTACGATTTTATCCAGTACATTTTTTCCACCTCTTAGGAACCTTCAAAAGCACTTATTTTCTCTTAGATTGTCCTTCGTCAATTATATTTTTAGAACTTTCTTCGATGTAATTTCATCAAAAATACGTAAAATGGCATCAGAGTTTCCTTCCGTGTCATGAAATAAAAGTTAAAGTTTGTCACGAGAGGTATTTTGGAGAAGGAGGCAAACCAGATCAACCAACTAACTACATACTTTAATGTTTAGTAGTAGATTCAACAACAATTTGGTGTATAGTGTGCTGTATTATCTAGTAAACTTAAACTCGTCTGCTTATGATTTTCGTAACTGTAAACAGTTACAAATTTTAATTATAAAATTAATTTGTTTTGTTTATTAACAAATCATCTATAGCGACATTTTAAGTATTGTACAACATTTATTATTCAAGATAATTAATAGACTTTTCTCTCGTTGAGCTTCACTTAGTCTGTTAAACCTCACCGTTTAACAGACTTGCGAAGAAGTCTGTTAAACTAAGTTCGACAACGTCTAATTAGTTAATTGATTTACAGTCTTAAATATTTTAGTTATTGCTCTTAAGTTAGGTTTGGCAGATGTACGATGACATCCTTTAAACAAAGCCTTGAAATCAAAACTTAAGAGTGAAATATTTTACTTCCATTTATACAATATAAAGTTATATATAAGTTTTCTTCATTGGAAAGTGATAGGCTTATACAGTATTTCATTTGCCTACGTGACCTTTGAATATTTTAAAAGGTTTTACATTTTAGACAAAATTTTAAGTGTTCTAAGATGAATTTTTAGTTTAAAGAAATATACACCATAATTATAAAAGTGTTCTTCCTTCATCCCTAATGGAGGGGGCGGATCCAAGGGGGTGGAGACATCAACTCGGCATTAAGTCTACTCCCAGACAAACTACGGACGGAGCTTGCTCTACACGTCAATCTCTCTACGCTGAAAAAAGTAGGTCCTAAATATTACACTCAGCCATTATTACTCTAATTTTATGGCTTTAACCTGTTGCATCGAACTGAGTTATTCATCAATCTGAATTTTTTGCCCTTATTGTAGTTTTATTATTTTATAGAATTGTTTAATTTATGAATTCTTCATAATTTATAACACCAATATTTTCTTCCATATATACTATATATATACATACACTAATGTGTTTTTTTTGCCTGGTATAGGTGAGCATCTTCAAAGAATGCCAGCCGGAGTTTCTGCACGACCTAGTCCTGAAGATGAAGGCTTACATCTTCACTCCTGGGGATCTGATATGCAGAAAGGGAGAAGTGGCGCGAGAGATGTTTATCATTGCGGACGGAATTCTCGAGGTCATAAGGTCAGTTTTAAAGGTCAAGAATCAGAAATATTAATAACAAAAGTCAGAAAAAAATTAATAATAAAAAAACCGATGAAAGGACGGAGGTCAAATATTATTTTTTCAAAACTTTTAATTTCCATCTTCTGTTCTGATTCGCTGTTGCTAATGAAGTCGAAGGGAAAACTGAAATAATAAACGATTTTACCATTATTTATTGTTGTGTATTCATTATTATGAATGTATACAGGGTTACTCGTAAAAATAGTACGAGTAATTTTTAAAAACTATTTTCTTAAAATTTTTTGTGAATGACCCTGTATATTCTGTTACGTAAAAATATTACGAATAATTTTTTTAAAAATATTTCTTAAATTTTTTGTGAATGACCCTGTATATTCTGTTTCTAATCATCCCATTTAATTAAAAAAAAAAATTAAAGTTATATTTAGATTGAAATTTTAGGAACATTGTTCTGAGTTTATAGAGGGAAATTTAGCTCTTATTCTTTAAAAGATCGATGAAATTGCTAAAGTTTGGCAATTACTGTTCTTGTGAAGAATTCGATGATGTTAAAGCAAACTCTTAACTCGTTAAGACTTAACTACGTACAGCGTACGAGTGATCACCACAGACTAACTACGAAAGCCGTACAATCTTGGGATCACCTGAAGATCCGTCACCCCAGCCTTTTTTAGTTAGCTTTATAAGGCTAACTAACGAAAATATCACGACCTAACCTAACCAATCGTCAAGGGCGTATAGTTAACCTAACGATTGGTTAGGTTAGGTCGTGATATTTTCGTTAGTTAGCCTTGAAAATGTCCACACAGAGAAATGGGAATAACAGCGTAAACGGAGTTGCCAGTCAAAAGATAGGCAATGTCGCGCTCACCAGAGGAAGCAGCAGGGCTTCCCAGGTCGTCATCAGGCGAATTCCCTGCGACACCAACAAAGGAGTAGAGATTGGGACGTAGAATGTAAGAACAATGAACAGACCAGAAAAGTTACCAGAAAAGTTAGAGAACATCAAACAAGAGATGAATAGACTGAGCATAGATGTCATGGGGTTGTCGGAAGTCAGATGGCGAGAAGGCGGAGATTTTATTAGTGGAGACGTGAGAGTGATTTATTCTGGTGGCGACAGGGCTGAGAGAGGAGTTGCTATTTTACTTGGAGGAAGGATAAGAAACACCGTAGAGGAGTTAGACTGTGTGTCAGATAGAATCATGTGGATAAGAATGAAAGGCGAAAAAGTAGATACATTTGTCATGCAAGTGTATATGCCAACAAGCGCCCATCCGGAAGAAGAAGTAGAAGAAATGTATGATAGAATATAGGAAATAATTGAAGCCCATGGAAGAAATGCTAACGTAATAATCATGGAGGACTGGAATAGTGTGATTGGAGAGGGGAAAGACGGAAGGGAGGTTGGACCATTCGGATTAGGTAGAAGAAATGAAAGAGGAGAAAAGCTAGTAGAATTTTGCAGAAGGCAAGAACTCATGGTGACTAATACTTGGTTCCAAAATCACAAAAGAAGGAGATACACATGGAAAAAACCAGGAGACACTGAAAGATTCCAAATTGACTTTATTTTTGTAAGACAGAGATATAGGAATGCAGTGAAGAACTCGAAAGCTTGCCCTTTAGCAGATGCTGACTCCGATCATAACTTGGTGGTAATGGAAAATATGGTGAGGCTGAAGACTCTGAAAAAGAATAAAGTAGGGAAGAAATTGGATACTGAAAAACTGAAAGGAGAACAAAGGATAGTTTTTGCTAAAAAGGCAAATGAAGAGATAAGGAGGCAAAGAAATGACGGCCACATTCATATGACAAGTGAAGAAAGATGGTGTAGACTGAGGGATACAATAAAGGAGAGTACACAGGAAAATATCGGTTATGTGAAAAGAGATGCAAGGAAACCCTGGGTCACTACAGAGATGCTTGACAAAATGGAAGGAAGAAGAAAATGGAAGAGTATAAATACAGAAGAAGGGAGACAACGATACAGACAGTCGAATAACGAACTGAGAAGAGAAACTGATAAAGCAAGAGAGATGTGGCTTAAAGAGTAGTGCAGGGAAATGGAGGAATTAGAAAGGAAAGGAAGAACTGATTTAATGTACCAAAAAGTTAAGGACATAAATAGGCTGAAAAAAAAGTAGCTTGGGAGTGCGAGAAATAGAGGGGAGAAATGGAGAAAAATAAAAGACCAGAAGATATAAGGGAGAGATGGATTGAGTATATTGAAGAACTGTATGATAAAGAGAACAAACTTAATAACATCGAAATGGAGGAAGCAGATGAGGTGGAAGTAGATTGTATGGGACCGGAGATATTGGAAAAAGAAGTAGAGATGGCTGTAAAAGACCTAAGAAATGGCAAGGCCCCAAGACCAGATGATGTACCAGCAGAACTTCTGAAGAGTCTTGAAGGTGATGCTAGAGAGGAGGTGAATGTATTGTGCAGAAACATGTATGAAAGTGGAGACTGGCCTGCTAACTTTATGAGAGTCTATGATTACTATCCCCCAAGAAACCGAGAGCCACCAAGTGTTCAGAATTTCGAACCATAAGCTTGGTCAGCCATGCATCAAAAATAATGCTAAGGATACTAACCAGAAGACTAACGAACAGAGCTGAGCAGTACATTGGAGAGGATCAGTTTAGGTTTAGGTCAAAATGCGGAACAAGAGAAGCTATTGGTATTATGAGAATGATGGGAGAGAGAATGCTGGAACATGATCAGGAAATGTTTGTTTGTTTTATTGACTTTGAAAAAGCTTTTGACAGAGTCCACTGGAGGAAACTAATGGAAATATTGAAGAATTTTAATGTTGACTGGAGGGACCGTAGACTGATAAAAAATCTATATCTTGGGCAGAGTGTGAATGTTAGAGTTGCAGGAAGAGAATCGGAGCCTGGATTGTTGGGAGAGAGGTCAGACAAGGATGTTCCTTGTCCCCCGTGTTATTTAACATCTATGCGGAAGCAATGATAATAGAAGCACTCTCAGATCTGGAAGAGTGAATCAGAGTGGGAGGTAAATTGGTCAAATCTGTAAGGTTTGCAGATGACAAGGCATTTGTTCATTTGTTTGTAGTACTGAGGAAGGACCGCAAAGAATGGTCAATAGCTTGACAACAACGGCGGAAGAATTCGGAATGAGAATTAATGAAACCAAGACAAAGGTAATGAAAATTGCAAGAAGGAAAGGAGCACAATGAACCTAACGATAGGAAATCGGACCTTAGAAGAAGCTGAGCAGTTTAAATATCTGGGAAGTTTATTAGCCAACAATGGAGATTGCAATAAGGAAATAAGATCTAGAATTGGTATGGGTAAGGTAGCTTTTGAGAGATAGAAAAGACTACTTACAGGTAAACTCAACTTGAAACTGAAGAAAAGGTTGGTAAAAAGCTTGATATGGAGTGTGGTACTGTATGGAGCAGGAACATGGACACTGAAAACAATTGAAAAGAAACTGGAAAGTTTTGAAATGTGGATTTGGAGAAGAATGCTAAAGATAAGCTGGAGGGAACACCAAAATAATGAGGAAGTACTGCAACAGGTGAGGGAGGAAAGGAGACTCATTAAGGTGATAAGAGATAGACAGAAGAAATGGATCGGACATGTGTTGAGAGGAGAAGGATTGTTGAAGGAGGTGATAGAGGGTAGATATGAAGGTAGAAGGCCGAGGGGAAGGAAAAGGAAAGCAATGCTGGATGATCTGAAGGCAGGCAGGAGCTACCATGAGATGAAAAGGGTAGCTCAGGATAGAACACTTTGGCGGGACACATGAGTTGGACCTGCCTGATAGGCAGAACACGATGGATGCATGGATGGATGGAGCCTTTTAAAGTTAACTAAAAAATGCTGGGGTGACGGATCTTCAGGTGATCCCGATCTTGTATATAGTATACAGTGACGCTCGTAAGTATAAGGACAGAGAAATATTTGAGTTATCTTCGTCTTTATCGTTTGTACCATGCATAAGATAGTTCTGAAAAGTTTACCATTCATTTGGTAAAATTTAACAAAAGAAAAAATTAGTTTAACTTCAACATAAAATGTAAAACATCAAAGAATTTGACGAAAATTTAAAAAAAAGTTAAAATGCAAAAGATTTTGTACATTTACTTGCAAAATTATTTAATACTTTGTGTGTCCACCTTTTGCTTGAATGACTTCAATCATTCGTTTTGGGTATTTTTTTACAAGATTTCAACATCTCTCAGTAGAAGGTTTAACCCGTTCTTCTAAAGGAGATTGTTGCAATTCATTCAGATTCGAAGGGTTTCTCTTGCGGACACCTTTTTTCAAATCATACCATAAATTCTCGACTAAATTGGGATCTGTTCTTTGACTGGGCCTCTCGAGAAGCTTGAAATTCTTTTGTTGAAGTTATTTCATGGTGCTCTTACTGTTATATTGTGGATAATTATCTTGTTGCAATATCCAATTACGACCCGTTCGCAACTACCGAACTGAAGGCAATACTTTTTCTTCTAAAATTTCCTGATATTTCTTCGAATTCAATATTCCATTGATGATGACAAGCTTTCCTGGACCAGAAGCGCTAAAGCATCCCCAAAGAAGCAAACTACCACTACCATATGTTTAACCGTAGGAAGAATGTTCTTTCCTCGAATGCAGTATTTGATTTTCGCCAAACATACCGTTGCTCGTTATTCCCGAATAATTCAGTTTTGGGCTCATCTATCTAAAGAACTTTCTTCCAGAATGCAAATACTGTACATCATTTTGATGATCTTTGGCTTCTTCAAACGAGTTTCTTTGTGCGCTTTTCGTGCAGAGGTTTTCTTCGTGCGACACTTCCATGCGGACCATTCTTTCTCAATGTACTTCATACAGTAGAGGGATGGACATCGATCTTAGACAGCCTTACTGTATGGCAAATATTATTCGCAGCAGCCATTCTTTCAATCCGTCTAGCTGTAGATTCTGAAATCTTGCGAGGTTGTCCCCCACTTTGGCAAAGTTTTGATTGTTCCAAAGCCTTTCCATTTCTGTATAACTGCAGCAACTGTCGTAAATAGAATTCGAAGTTGTTCTCCTATCTTCCTGTAACTCTTTCCGGACTCCTGCGTAACAATAACAGATCTCTTAAGGTCTTATACGACGACCCATTACTTACTAATGGCTTATATAGTCATCCGTCTTCCATGAAGATTCACAGAGAAAATTTTAGAATTCAGAATTGCCAACAGTCTCTGATTAATGAACAGCGAACTCCTGATAAAAATTTTAAATTCTTCAAGCCGAAGGTAGACAAAGAAAGTATTAAATAATTCTGTAAATAAATATACAAAAAGTTTTGCATTTGAACTTTTTTATTTTCTTCAAATTCTATGATGTTTTCCATTATATGTCGGAGTTAAAACTAATTTTTCTATTTGTTAAATTTTTCCAAACGAATGGTAAACTTCTCATAACGATCCTCTGCATGGTACAAAAGAGAAAGACGAATATAACTGAAATATTTCTCTGTACGAAGTATTTATGAGCGCCACTGTGCACACACACACACACACATACACACACATACACACATACATACACATACACACACATAGCGGAGAGAGAGAGAGAGAGAGAGCGATATTGGTTGATTGATGAAGTCGATGAGTAAACATATTATTTTGTATAGAAGTTTTGAACCAATACTTTTTAATTTCATCGCATCAAGAAATGCAAATGGAATAACATTTTTTTTAAGAAACTTTTAAATTTACCGTTTAGATAACAACAGTTTTGTTGCTGTTTCATGAAAAACTTTAAATGGTTTATTTTCAAATACAGTTTTTGACCGTTTTGTTTCTCAGCTATTTTTTATGCATTTTTTTTATGGTGTTAAAGTGCGTTATATATATATATATATAAATTTTTCCTCTCTATCAGCCAAACATTTAAACTGATGATTATGATTAGTAAAGAGGGCCAGAAACTGGCACAGCGCTTAGGTCAATTTCTCCCATCAGGAGTCAAATCCCCGACCACCTCATTGTCTTCACGTCGCTTATCGGAGCCACGGTGTTAACCTACTGAGTTACGGGCGGTGGCTATTTAAACCGATACCCTAAATGATTTCACTGCATGCGGCTTTGGCCAAGGCTACACGAGCGACTGTGTCGCTGCGTCAGAGTTGCAAAATGTCGCAGCGACACAATCGCAGTGGTTGTTGCAAACTACGAGGGGTGGTCAGAAAATAAGTTTACACGGCGTATAATTTCGTAACTAAAGGACCTATATTGATTATGTTTGTATCAGGTGAATTCGTTAATCATTGTTGGCAACACTGCACGTCGATTCGGCTGCCATCTACCGTACATTGGTTATATGAGTCAGTTGAACATGGCGGCTCGACTGGCACGGTGCCCTGCCCTACGGAGCAGTCCAGGACGTTTACGTTTAATGACCGCTCGTAAACGTTCCAGTGTTGAACACTATGCAGCTCCATTGATTGTTGTGCCTTTCTGCATGAAGTCTCCGAGCAAAACGCCTTTGTGGTACCAAAACACGGTAAATATCACTTTGCCAGCGGACCTCACAATTTTGAACTTCTTTGGTTGCGGGGACCCAGGGTGTTTCCATTCCTTGCTGGCACGTTTTGTTTCCGGAGTACGGTGATGAACCCATGTCTCGTCTCCTGTGACAATGCGCTCAAGAAATTCTTGACCACTGACTGACTCGGAATATCGTTGCAGAAATGACAAGGCACTGTTCCAGTCGAGCCGCCATGTTCAACTGACTCATATAACCAATGTACGGTAGATGGCAGCCGAATCGACGTGCAGTGTTGCCAACAATGATTAACGAATTCACCTGATACAAAAATAATCAATGTACGGGGCTGCAATAAACCTTAGCCCCCCGAGCCCATGGCCTAAACCATTAGAGGTACAGTAAAACTAAACATACCTTACAAAAGAGAATTTAATCTTGCATTTAATGAGAAACAATTAAAACTTGGTGTTCCCGCCATTGGCTTCCAAGACAGCCTGAATTCGCTTTGGGTAGCTTGCCAAAAGCGACGTGAATAGATCTTGATCGTTACGCAAATTTGCTAAAACAGTTTCAATGTGTTGCGTCATTGTATCCTTCGAAAGTCGATTTGCTGCAGGTTCTTGAAACAAGAGACATTCAACCTAGTCCTTTATAACTGATCCAATGTGTTCACAGACGTTCAGGTCAGGAGAATTTCCTGGCCATTCTTCATTTCCAAAGAAATCGATCTCATGGTTCCGCAACAACTGTTGAGTGGCTAATGCCTTAAAGCAGGGGGCCTTATCGTGCAGAAGTGTGACCTGATTGACATCCATAACATTGTTTGGGTTTCTTAGAAAAGGAATGACATGCTGGGATAGAATAATATCACGAAAATACTGTCCATCCCAACTCTGACCATTTGGCTTCAGCACCCACATGAGCTTCTTTGCAGTGAACAAAACAAACACACCAACACAGTCTGGACTTTTTAATAATTCGCGATAATGTTCATTGTCATCAATTTCATCTGGTGTTGTGGCCCACACTCGATCATTTTGGTAGTTAGGCCGACGTGTTACGTAAACAAAAAATTCATCGGAGACAGCTAAATGCATGAAATCATCCACATCCCAATCTTCAAGATAATGGGCAAACCACATTCTGTCATCGATGTTAAGTTGAGTTTTTCTTGGCTTTGGAAGTTCATGCCAAGGCTTTAAACCTTGCCTATGACGGTACAGTCGAATGATCTCACCACTAACGATCTTTCCTCTCAACACTTCGATCTCTCTAGAAAGTTTAGCACAGCTGTTTTTCCGCTTACGCGTACCGCTTTCAATGATGTCCTTTGTTCCCTGAGAGAGTGGCAAATTTGGGCGCCCAGATTTGGTTGTGTCCATTTCACATTCATCCAAAGTTTTATTCCAATTTCTTTTGACGAAGTCCTCACTTCTTCGCAACTTTTTGGCAACCCATGAACGTGTTATAAAGGTGGCTCCAGCATGACGAGCTTCCCGAAATATTATTGCTCGTATGCGATCTATCACACGTTGCCTCTCCGAATCACCAATTAATTGAGAAGCCATTATATTATCATTTTATCAGCTAGAGTAATTTTAATACCTGCAATAAATAAAGAATTTTATATATTTTTATAATCACTAAAAACTATTTCGATATAAGTAAACATGTAAGCTGCAAATGGGGGGCTAAGGTTTTTTGGAACCCCTTAGGTCCTTTAGTTACGAAATTATACGCCGTGTAAACTTATTTTCTGACCGCCTCTCGTACATGGGCTGCGACAAGTCGCTGCGATTTCTTCGTTTTTAGTGCCACGTGGTAGTGACGTTGTGACAAAGTCCCTCGTGCAGCCTGCCGTACTTGGAACAATATAACCAATCCTCCCTGCGACTTTGTCGTGTCGCAGGGAAGGCGCAACCCGCTGCAACAGAGAATAATTGTAGCAGCGACTGTCTGCCGTGTAGCTTGCCTCATGGGAAAAAAAAGTACTTATTCTCTTCGATTTGTCGTTACACAGGGGCGGACTGAGCGATCGGCCAATCGGGCATGAACCGAGAGCCCGGGCCATTAGGACCCCCGGCGGCCCCAGCCCGCAGTCATCATAATGTCTATTTGGTAATCTCAGTTGGGTCAAATGTCTAATCGAACTGTAATATGAAAAAAATCGGGTTTCAAGGGGCCCCAGGACCTCATTATACCCGAGGGCCCAGGTTGCTGTCAGTCCGTCCCTGTCGTTACAACTTCGTCGCAGCGACAAAGTCGCTCATGTAGCCTTGGCCTTAATTTCTTTGAAAAGAAATAACTGTAGAGTATTAATGAGCTAAGTTCTAATAAAACAATTTTAGGTATCCTTTTAAAGGGGTTTTCCTTATATAGAGATTGTATATTTTTTCAGCACACTTCGTCTATGATGATAATACTCTGTTTTGAAGATGACTTATAATTGTTCACAAATAAATGGTAGACGCTGTATTCAAGTTAACAAAAGGGTGTTAGTCATTGAAATTTTTTCATGACTAATGAAGTCACTATTGTTAGTTGCGAAGATTTTAAAATTACTGTGTTTCCTTTTATAGGCTGATCTTTGTAGTAACAAGATGGCGCCATAAGTGTTCATTAATATCGTAAATCGGTAAAATAATTATTTGCAAAAGCTACTACTTCTAAATGTTTTGGGGGCTACTTCATAACCGATGTCGAATCACTGCTTCCCGTCGATCAGCGAAGTTAAGCGACACTGGGTCTGGAGACTAGTTGGTTGGTAGACTATTCTCCGCGTGCGGATTATATAGCAACCCGTGGTTCGGAACCTTTGTAAAACTGTAGATCCCCTCCATTATATGACCTCAGATGTTGTGAAGTGGGTTAAACAACTCAAATAAAAAATCTAAAGTCCTTTAAGAAAGAAAGTGGAGCATTCCTCATAACAAAATAAATCTGTCATATCCCAAATCCAGAAGAAATAAAATTTATGATTATAAAAATTACTTACGAGCCAAGTCAAAATATTGTTCCTTTCGAGTCGTATCCTCGAAAAGAGGGAAAAAATACAAATAGCGTTTGACTAAATGACTTTACTGAAGTTGGTAATGCGAGCTTATCAAAGTTTCTTGGAATCCAGACATAAAAGGGAGTAATTCTGTTGAAAGTTTGTTTTCTTCTGTAAATTTAATAAAGCGAGCTATGTTATTAATTTAGGATTAAAGTTCTTACGTATTAGCGTTTTTGTCTCACACACACACACACACACACACACACACAAACACAAACACACCTTGGTTACGTTGGTCACCTTGGTTTTGCTTCAGCGCGAATTGTTCATTCTGACGAAGGTCAAGCGTGTTGCTCCATCTTGGACCTACACTTAACGTGGAATCCGAACCACGACTAAGACGTTTAAGAAAATAGGCTTAGGCCTATATCAAGTACTGCATCCGTTTTTAATTTTAAACGTAATGGATTGTAGTACTGTTTATTCGAAAAATAGAGGCTACGTAACTGGTAAATTTTGTGAAACTGATCAATTGATTTATATGAAAAATTTGTCCTTCCTCATTTAATTTAATCACAAATGGCAACGAGTTTTATCGCTTGGAAAGTAATGAAATTTAATGTCGTCCTCGTGATTGAGAATCTGAATAAAATTACATCCGTAATAAGCACAGTATCTAGCCATTTCTGGTTTCAAACCTGGGTTTAATTTTAGCTTTGGCATTTTTAATCGCTATGATAGTATGGAAATCTGGCCTTTTCTAAGAATGTAGTTGGTTTATTGAGTAGAATACGCGTTGATCTTTTTCCTTGGTTGATGGAAAAGAAACTCATTTCCTAAAGTAAAAAACATATCCCCGCCTACATCCCTCAAAGAGCCAGTGAAACGCACGTACACAAGGCCAAACTATCGTTATTTATACAAAGAAAGGCTCTCCCATTCCACACAGGATTTCGGCGTATGTTATTTATTAAACTGCTGAAATATCACGTCTTGAAAACAAATGTTTAATCGTTCCTTCGAAGTTAAGAAATTCATTCACGCTCATCAATCTAGATGGCGCTGAGAGAGCTGGAAAGTGAATAAAAAAAATTCGATTACAGCCCTTTTCTTCTCTTAAGCGGAGAAGTTTCCTCTTGTTATTATTATTGTTGTTGTTTTTGTTCCGCGCGAGTTATGCAGAACGAACACTTTTCATAAAACCCATTTAAACATTCTATTTAAAACTTACAATGACCCGTCACTCAAACTGAGAAGAAAAAGAGTAAAATTTAATTAACACGTAGACATTTTTCATACTAAAAACGTACGTGGTTTGAACGTATAATCGAAGAAAAATATTGTTTATGGAAACTTTTAATGACGTAAATAGAGATGCTAGACTTGCAGTATACATGAATGAATAGCGAAGCAATATTTAGCTATTTCAATACCTATTCACTAGTCAATACCAAGTATTGGATCTAGAAAACTTTATTCAATAGATGTTTCGCTGGAGGAAAAAGCATTTCCTCTGATATCAATCAAGCTCTTGGGTATTTGCATATATATATACGGGTGCGGCAAAAGTAACGCCCTTTTAATAATTGTATCTTTATAGTTTTATACAGTATAACCAACCACAAAATTAATTAAATTCCAGTTATTTTTTATATATATATATATATATCTCAAAAACGTAAACTAGAAATTGTTTATATACAAACAAATCGCTCAGAAACAAAGTAAAAACGTTTTTGTTTAAATAAAAAAGATATATAATATATATATATATATATATATATATATATATATATATATATATATATATATATATATATTCGTTACGAAATGCAAATTTCTGTGGTGCGAACTTTCCATTACATCATTTTTTATTTTATTCTCTTGACTTTGGGCGAAGGAAAGCCATTTCGAATTCTTTAAAATGCTGAAAAAAATATATATATATATATTGGCGGTAATAAATCTAAACTTTATTTATCGTTTTGTTCATTCGCTCCATGACTGCAAATGCTTCTATTTTATTTTTAACAGACGTCCTTCGAAGTGAGGTTATTTAGAAAACGTTTATCAAATCTTAAATTACTTCTACAGGGTGTCCCGTAAGTCTGGACCCATAGGGCAAAATTAATAAAATTACAAAATAGTCCCAGTTTCGCTGGACATGCGTCGAAGTGACTTCTTGGGACTGACAGCGAAGCTAGCCAACACATTGGTACTGGTTTCGTCTTCCGTAACAGTCCTTGAAGGTCCTCTGCGAGGCTTGTCAGCTACGGATCCAGTTTCCTTAAATTTGGCTATCAACTTGCCAACACATCTGTGTGTGATTGGTGCGCGGTCTGGATGCATATTGTTGAATTCTTCGGCCACTTCCCGGTGACTGCGGGTCCCGACCAGCAAAATAACTTGAACTCTCTCCTCTCTAGTCAGTGACATGGTTTACCTGCAACATAATAAAAAAATATATTATAAATCCCTATGGGTCCAGACTTACGGGACACCCTGTACGTATGATCGTTTATATGGTTTGTCATTGGTCGAAGTTCTTCAACTTTTTGACAGTTGAAATATATACAGGGCGTCCCAAAAAAATGTATTCACACTTTAACAGCTGATAGCTCAATTGATGTTTCTTTCTTTCCAATTTAAACCCATTAGAATTAATAATGGCAGTCAGACTAAGCTTTGAACAAAGGAAATTCATTCTAAAATGCTACTGGAAGTGTGAAAACGCAGTTGAAGTGCAAAGACAGTTTAGGAGGGAGTTTCAAACAGATCCACCAACGCGACTTACCATCACTCGAATTAGAGATAAGTTTGAAGCCGATGGAACTGTTCAGAATGTCCACAAGAAGCGTTCAGGAAGACCACGGACATCGACAAGCCCCACAAAGCAAGAAAGAGTACTGGAAACGTATCACCAAAGTCCAAGAAAATCTGTGCGGCAAGCGAGTCGTGAGGTAGGAATTTCAGAATCGTCTGTCCAACGCATTTTGAAGCGCTGTCAATGGAAAAGTTACATTCCAAGATTAGTCCATGCTATTAATGAAGATGATCCGGACCGAAGAGTGGAGTATTGCGAGTGGTACTTGGCACGATGTGGATGTGGATTGGACGAAGGGGTTTCGTAGAATACCCTCCGCGTTCACCAGACCTCACACCACTAGACTTTTTTTATGGTGATACTTAAAAGACAAAGTCTACGCTATAAAACCTGCAACAGTCGCTGAATTGAGAGCAGCCATTGAACGAGAATGCACACAAATACCAAACGAAATGTTTCGTGATGTTTGCGATTCCATTGCTTCGCGTTATCAGCAGTGCCTGGACCAGAACGGACGTCAGTTTGAAAACAGGCGTTGACAAAACAATTAAATAATGTCTGTAGATTCTATTACATTTTGAAAATGAAATGTATTTTAATAAACACTGCCTTTATAAGTATTTAAAGTGTGTATACATTTTTTTGGGACGCCCTGTATATATATATGATGAAAAGAACCACGAAGGAAAGGAAACACAGAATGGTGCTCAAGCGCTTTCGTCTAATGACATCCTCAGGAGCACCATTCTGTGTTTCCTTTCCTTCCTCGTTCTTTTCATCATGAATATTTTTCACGTGTTACTTTCGTGAAATAATATATATATATATATATATATATATATATATATATATATATATGAAATAAGCTCCATTCCGGAGAATGATGAACTTAATTTTTTTCTTCCAGCGACCTGGGAAAAGTACTTACAACCATGAAGGCAGGCGACTTTTTCGGAGAAATTGGAATACTGAACCTCGATGGTTTAAACAAGTAAGGTTTTAAATGTTTTCCTCCCAAGTGGAAAATGCGTCAAAACTATTTTTGGTATCTGTAAATGACTGTAATTACGTATGTTTACTGCAAATTAATTACGATACTGTCGTTTTTATATTCGACATTATTTTTCAGGCGCACTGCTGATGTTCGATCGGTCGGCTATTCGGAACTCTTCAGTCTGTCGAGGGAGGATGTTTTGGCAGCCATGAAGGATTATCCGGAAGCACAAGTATCTATGAAAAATTATTTCTCTCTCTCTCTCTCTCTCTCTCTCTCTCTTCTCTCTCTCTCTCTCTCTCTCTCTCTCTCTATATATATATATATATATATATATAATATATATATATATATATATATATATATATATACACACAGTATATATATATATATATATATATATATATATTATATATATATATATATAATATATATATACAGGGTGTCCG
Source organism: Bathynomus jamesi (assembly GCA_023014485.1). Taxonomy (NCBI): domain Eukaryota; kingdom Metazoa; phylum Arthropoda; class Malacostraca; order Isopoda; family Cirolanidae; genus Bathynomus; species Bathynomus jamesi. Next base: position 413,562 of record JAJOZX010002601.1, read on the forward strand.
AGAATTACCTGTACAATTTATGGCTGTTATTAAAAGTCAACCATGAAGTGTAGAAATTCCAGTGTTGTCCCATTTTACAGAGAAACTCATTAAGTTTTTGCTGATAACAAGTTTTGACAAGTTTTTTCTTTTTGTACGCGGGTGACAGACATTGATGATTTAAAAGCAAAAATCACAGCTGCTATTGAGCGAATTGATGTGGATATGCTGCAGCGTACATGGCAACATTTGGATTATCGATTGGATGTTTTGCGAATCACTGATGGTGCACATATCGAATGTTTGTAACAACGTTACTTTAATAAAAGAAACTTTTGAAAATACAGATTCCAAATAATCTTGTTTAAGAATTTTACGTGTGTTATCAAGAATTTTATTAAAAGATGAAATTGTACAGATAATTTTCGGACACACTGGAATTTCTAAAAAACTTGTCAAAACTTGGTATAAGAAAAAACTTAATGAGATTCTCTCTAAAATGGGACAACACTGGAATTTCTACACTTCATGGTTGACTTTTAATAACAGCCAAAAATTGTACAGATAATTCTCGGACACCCTGTATATATATATATATATATATATATATATATATATATATATATATTAATTCGTTTTATGAAGATGCACCTGTCAAATAAAAAACCTCATGGATATATAAGGAAACTTGAAAACCTCCCACAGGAAATTTTACAAAGTTTGGGCCACAAACGCCTGAAGGAAGCGCGCCACCAAAACTGCAAAGTAGACTCGGCGCAATCCAGTAAGCGGGGTTCTCTGTCATCCTCCAGTAAAGTGGAGTCCGGGGATGATAAGCAAGCCAAGAAGATTGTCTCTCGAATACGTTCGGACGTGTCGGCCATTCGCAATGCCTTCAGGAAGAGCAAAGGCACCACCAGGTATGTAAACGGAATCCACAAATGATCCTCTGAGCCCGAAAAAGAATCCCCCAAACAACTCTTTGACCCCGAGTTTGTGTATAGAAACAGAAATGTATGCTGAAGGAGTGTGGATTTATGCTCGTGGAATACGCGAGGAAGCTCCTGACTCTAAACAATATAAATATTACTTCTAGGGAATATATAATATATAATTTAGTACTGTAGAAAATCATATTTTATTAACACACACACACACACACACACACACACACACACACACACACACACACACACATATATATATATATATATATATATATATATATATATATATATATATATATAAATTACACACAGACCGTGCATGGAACAAGGAACTCTTCTGGAAAAATTAAAAATAAGTAATGGTAAATGACAAAAACTAGTTTTTTCTTTTTCATGATGTTAGCCCGACGTGGGCAACGGGTCACTCGCAAAGAGGCCCCAAAATATAGCTTCCCTCACCAGCTATCAGCGAAGCAGATAGGATCCAGCTTTGGGACAAGATCTAGGGTTTATAAATTCCTTGTTCCATGCACAGTCTGTGCGTAACATAAAAGATCTCAGGGGACCATTCTGATTCTATCCCATGTATATATATATATATATATATATATATATATATATATATATATATATATATATATATATATATATATATATATATATACATTTTTACAGGCACACAAAATGCTCAAAGTTGCGAAATACGTACGGAATCCCTAATTATCACAGCCTCCAACTTTCGGTAGAAATGGAGCTGGTTTTATGTCAATCGCTAGCTGCTTTTAGAGCTTCCACTGTGTTGGTATTTTCTCTGAAGACACTGTACTTTAGATATCCTAATAATAAGAAATCACAAGGATTGGGGTCATCTTATAAAACAGACCATACTTCCCCACAGACGGGAAAGTGGGGATACTTGTTATAAAAGACTCTTAGGGCAAAAAGACCAAAACGACATTTTCTGTGTGAGGTCTTGCGCTGTCCTGAAACCAAACTCTGTTCATACCAAGTATTTTAACTCTTAAGAAACGGAATGAACTGTTCCAGAAGGAGGCTAAAGTAAACATTTTGGTCCACCATTGTATTGTATCATTTTTCAAAGAAGAATACTTTGAGCATTTTGTGTGTGTGTGTGTGCACAAAATTTTAAAAACCTCTTATCCTTCTAAATAATGGTGCCAAGTTTCATGAGTGTAATGTTTTAATTCATTGATTTTTTATTGTTGAAAGTGTGACATATTAAAAGATCACCCTGTATAAAACTATTTAAAAATAGTATTATATTACAGTAGGGCATGGTTAATTAATCATTTTTAGGGAAAAGTGATGAAATTTCGTAATTAATCAATGATTAACTGATTAAAAATTATTAAGAATTAAATACTTCTGAAAAGAGTAAGCAAGAACTTTATTGTTTTTGTTGCGTGAGATAAGACCGAAGAAAACAATTTGCTCAAACATTTAGTTTGCTTTAGTTCAAGAAATCAGGCATGGGCGGATTAGACAGTTTATACATGCAAAAAGGTGCCAAATTCAAATGATACATTACAAAATTTAAGGTAAAATGATGGTGAAATTATGAGGAAAATTAATCATTTCCCATCATTTTCTAAAAATATTTTTTTGATTAATTAATGATTAAATTCGAAACAATAATTAACTGATTAATCTGAACCATGCCCTAAATTGTACAGAATATGAAATTAGGTATTATTAAGGGTTGTTATTTAAATTTATCAACAGTAGAGGTATTTAGAGTATACCGTATTTATAGGTAAAGGTAAAACCCATGTCCCTTATCCCCCAAGAAAGTGAGGGATAGGGGCTGAGTTAGCTTATCCAGAGTCAATTAAAGGTGGATGGTCGGTCCGCCGCTTCGAAACAATAATCTTAAGTCCATGTGTGTTAATATTAATAAATATTAAATGGCATCAACATAAAATCAAATTTATTTTGCATTTACCTCAATAATCATGGTAATCCTTTTTCGAAAATCAGTGCCCATTTCAAATGGGTATGTTGAAGTGGAGTCTAAATTGGTTATGTGAAACACTGTTGAAAATATTTTAAGAAAACGAGTCTCTTATCATTATTCTGAGAACTCGGTATACTTTAATTTCTTGAAAGAAAAAATTTCATCAGTGATAGTGAATGGAGTAGGCACAATGCTTATGCTGACACAGTACAGAAGGGTCCGCACCACGCATATCAAGAAAGAAAATTCTTTATTGATAAAAATAAATATATTACAATTTTTATTATGAAACATTTTGCAATACTTATTTTTTCTTCGATTTCGCCCAGGGCTACGTCGTGTCGTGGTTAGTGTCGTAACCCGCTTCCCGTCGATCAGCGAAGTTAAGCGATAATGGCTTTTGGATAGTAGTTGGATGGGAGACCGTCCTCTGCATCCAGCTTATGTAGCGCTCCGTGGTTCAGATCCCACGTAAAGCTGTAGGTCCCTTCCGTTATATGACGTTGGATGTTGCGAAGATCGGTAACCCATTCATTACATTCACTTTCGTCCTTGAAATTTCATCCCAAATTTCGTCAGCAATCACTACCCTCAAACCTCAAAACCAAACCTTAAAATTCAGTGAGGAAGACCAGAAACTGACACAACACTCAGTCCAAATTAATTCCATCCATTGCTCTAACCCCTGTTTATTATTATTATTAACCAGCCTCATTGGGATTCGGGCCCCCGACCTCAGTATCTTCACTTCGCTTATAGCGAAACGGCGTTACCTACTGAGCTACGGACGTAAGTTTAGGACAATGAAACCTCAGTGACTTTACGATCTTAAATGTTTATTGTTCTTACCCGACTTAAGAACTTTTCACTCATAACTGATTGTTTCAGGGATTTGGAGACTGTAGAATTGGAACCACTTACCCCTGGCGGTAGAAGGTCGGGTAGTACCGAAGAAGATCCCCCAACTATGAAGAGGATCTTGAAGTAAGGAGACTCTTATTTAGTTATTTTTAAGGAAAGTTTTACATCTTAAGTATTGTCGTCTAAGAGACACACACATATACGAGTGTATATATGTGGTGATCCAAAAAGGTGTTCTCAAAAATAATTTGGAATAAACTATTTTGGTAACACCTTTTCTAATCATCGTGTGTGTGTGTGTGTGTGTGTGTTGTGTGTTGTGTGTTTGTGTGTGTTCAGGCTTTCGAGAACATCAGATTGACAACTATTTTTTTACTTTATGTACAATGAGCATGACTCAAAAGATTGTGATTTACACACACACACACACACACACACACACACACACACACAAATAATAATCACCTATACTGCATGAAACAAGAAAAATACCATTAACATCATCATCATACCTTTCCCTTATGTAGAAATATTTATTAAATGATTCCGATGAAAGTAATTTCATTTTCAAAATTACGACATCTGATCGACTTGACATTCTGTCGATAAGTATATTGTGGGTTAAGTTGTTAGTTTTTTTAAGAGTGTCGATCCGATAGGTATAGGTCCCTAATTTTATGGTATAGTATGGTGTAATTGCCCTTCCTCACCCAATATATGCTTTTTTATTCGTCAGGAGCGTCGTGCGTCAACCACTCACGGTCATCCCACAGAACGCGTCCGAAACACTGAAAATGTATTTTTTTTGGGTGAGCAATGGCAATTGCATTTTATTATACATTTGGTCCAGTATTATGGGTGCATATATCCCTTGGAGGGAGGGGGGTATTAGGGGCTGGAGGATGGATGGATGTGAGCAGTTGAATATAGAGTATAGTTACCTAACCTAAAAAATAAAACATATATATAAATTTGACGTCATGCTATGAATTTTAGCGACCACCAATTTCAAAGATAAAAAGTAAAAAGATTTGGAAGTATATAAACGTTTAGAGACTGCCTCATGTAATGCAGGACGTTCACCCAATGTTACATATGCAGTGAATGAGGTCGAGAGCTTCTGTGTACCCGTTACCACCGGCCGCGACTGCCTCCACACGCATATAGACTGTGTTTTCATGATAGGCACTTGATATGACACACACACACACACACACACACACACACACCGCTGTTGTTGGGTGGAGTATATATGTATATATTCGGACTTAAGAAAATTTGTGTATCATTCTTTACAATTTTTCTCAAGTGTGAAAACACAGCAAATATATTTCGGTCTTAGAAAAAATCGAACAATATTATATTTCAATTGCCTCCATGATTAGGAAGGAGTTAATTCTCTTTTTAAAGTTTAATTTTTACCTGACACCTGGTATATCATCAGATAATGGTGGTTGATTTTAAAGACCTTTTATGGTTTATACTTCTAAATAAGTTGAAATGTACACGAGTTAAGCTTTAAAAAGAAGCTTAATTATGGGGACTGGTAGCTAGCTCTCTTTCCTTATCCAAGTTCAAACGGGTTCGTATTTACTCGCAGAACACTGAAAATATTCTTTAAAAAAACTTTTACAAATAAACCTCTTAATAAGATGAATTGTATTAAAACTAAACTTTTTTAACGTTTCATTATGGATCCGTTATAGTCTTCTACTATCAACTTTCCCTCGAAATCATAACTCTTCTATTTATGACTACACCTTCAAACACCACTATTCGTACTCAACCACACACTGGGGCAGAGCCTATACATCATGTCCAGGCAAGAACGTTATATGTACACACACACACACGAAAGCGGTCGACTTGGGGGTAATAATGACCGATGATGCCAAATTCGAGACACAAAATCAGATAGCAATAAACAAAGCAAAAAGAGTCGCGGGACAGGTACTAAGAACGTTCAAAAGGAGGGACAAGACAGTAATGATTCCCCTGCTGAGAACACTGATCATACCAAAACTTGAATACTGCTCAGTTTTGACGTCCTCATATAAAAAGGAAGAAATTAATAAACTAGAAGAAACGTAGAGACATTTCACAGCCAAGATTGATGGCTGCAAAGAACTTAGCTACTGGGAAAGACAACGTAAACTAAATCTGTACTCCCTGGAAAGAAGAGAGAGGTATACCATAATCTACATATGGAAATTGATAAAAAAACTGGTACCAAACCTAAAACTAAACCCAATTACCATCCAAACAACGCTGGAAAATAGGAAAGGCAGAATGTGTAGTGTTTCCAAATTAAAGGCCCGACAATGGACCTCCTCAACTCTGAAGGAAAATAGCTTGGTTGTCAGGGGGCCAAGAATTTTCAACCAGTTTCCAAAGGACCTCAGAAACATTACAGGGGTCAAAGTTGAAGTCTTCAAGAGAAGACTAGATGCCTGGCTCAGGACGGTACCAGATGAGCGGGTGTACCTGGCTATGTACGGTGGAGAGCGCAAGAGAGCAACTCGCTCTTCCACGAAGCCAGGACCTTCGTGTGAAGAAAGACCGACGCACGGAACCCTAACAAGGTTAACAAGGTGTGTGTATATAAAATGTTCACCGGCGCCTCAGTGGTGTAGTGACTACGAATCCACCGGTCCCGGGATCAAGACCTGGTGACAGCAGACGGCGCGCAGCAAACCCAGCTGTTCATCTTTCCGCACAATAAAAATTGGTTGGTAGGTAAATAGGTACCCTTGGTAGCGTAGTGGTTAAGACGCTGGGATGCTGGTCGTGAGGTCGAGTCCGGTCGAGGACTTTGTAATTTCTGACCGCCCGTGGTGGTTTGTGGTGTGGTTCATATTCCACGTTAAACTAGGTCTAAGGTGGAGTGACAAGCTTGACCTTTGTCAGAATGAACACTTCAGGTGGAAGCAGAACCAAGGTTACATATGAAAGAGAGAGAGAGAGAGAGATAGAGAGAATATTCAATATGATAAAAAAATCGCCACCAGTGACCTTGGTTTACGATGCGAGAATGATAGATTCCCTCCTTCCCAGTATACAGTACTGTATTACAAAAAATTCTAAACACAAGATTTATTTTATCATATAATAATATTGGGTGAATGTTATAATAATACCTTTGGTTAGCTTCCGCCCGAATTGTTCATTCTGACGAAGGTCGAGCTTTTCACTCCACCTTAGACCTCAGTTTAACGTGGAATCCGAACCACACCCCACCAGCAGCCCAGAGTCTTAACCACTAGGCCACCCAGGGTACCCATTTAGCTACCAACCACTTTTCTTTATTGTATGGAAGAATGAACAGCTGGATTTTGCTGCTTGCCGGCTGCCGTCACCGGGTCTCGATCCCGGGGCCGATGGGTTCTTAGTCAGCGACGTTAACCACTACACCTGTTGCGCGCAACTCTTTTACTTAGGTGTGCGCACCGTTCTTTCTTTTGCAACTTCTGACACCATTTATGTAGTGCCCAACTCGTTTATTTATTTATGGTGCTGGACACCCTTTTAGTTATGTTAATTCACTTCACTGACACCCTTTAGGTTGGGCGCTACCTTTTAATTCTATTTCAAATTATCTTACGCGCGTGTGCTTTGCGTTCAGGATGACTCGACCTATCCAGACGGATGGCCCTTTAAATTGATAGGCGTAAGTTCCTTCGGCTTACTGAAATCCTACTTTGGATTTCAAACTTTAAATGTTAAGTTACCCTCAGCTTACAAGAGAGGCCTATTGCAAGTTGGCAGAGAAACGACACACTCTCTCTTATAAAGTTTATTCATTTTCACTCAAATTAGTACATAATTAGTACATAAAGTCAAAGCAATAGGCTGATGGATGATTATCAATTTTGCTTACAATAAAATCCAGTTATTAATTTAACGAAAAGGTTCACGAGTATTTTAGTCTACAAAATCATTTATACGGAGAGGCTTTTTATTTTCCGTGTAACAATAAACTTAGCACTAAATGAAATTATCGAAATCGACAAAGGAATTGGAAAGAATGAATTACTTACAAAATAATGCCACACTGATCAAAAACTGCAAGAATGCAATCGCTGAGCCCCAATACTGGATATGGAGACGATCATTAGACACGGGAGAAATACCGGGCATCCTGAAGAGCGCGAACATAGTCCCAATATATAAAGGAGGAGATCGATCCGAGGCCAAAAACTATAGGCCAGTGTCGCTTACATCTCATCTCACTAAAATATTTGAAAGAATAGTTAGACAGAAAATCTGACTTTTTGGAAACTCAGAAAAAATTCAATGATAACCAACACGGGTTTCGGTCAGGCAGATCATGCCTATCACAACTAATGGAACACTACAACAACATTATTGATTCACTTGAAAGTAATGAAAACTATGATGTACTATACACAGACTTTGCTAAAGCGTTCGACAAGTGTGACCACGGAATCATAATACATAAACTGAAATATATGGGAATAACAGGAAAAGTAGGGAAATGGATATATAATTTCCTTAGTGAGCGGAGGCAAGTCGTTACAGTACAAGGAGTATCTTCATCAGAATCAGAGGTCCTCAGCTCGGTACCACAAGGAACAGTATTAGCTCCACTACTCTTCATAATCATGCTAACTGACATAGATGAAGACGTTACCAGAGACAGCACAGCAACATCCTTTGCGGATGACACAAAGATCAGTAGAAAAATGAGAAACCCAGAAGACATAGGATCTCTACAAACCGACATAAACAAAATCTACAAGTGGACGGAAGACAACAATATGACGTTTAACACCGAGAAATTTCAGCTATTACGGTACGGAAAAAGAGAAGACCTAAAGTCCATGGAATATTATACCCCAAATGGACAGGAAATTCAGAGAAATTCCAGAGCAAAAGATTTAGGGGTTGTAATGACAGATGATGCGAAATTTGAAACACAAAATAAGATAGCAGTAAACAGAGCAAAGATAATAACGGGTCAGATATTGAGAACCTTTAAACGAAGGGATAGAAATGTAATGATTCCTCTACTGAAAACCCTGATAATACCCAAATTGGAATACTGCTCGGTCCTAACATCCCCATATAAAAAAGAAGACATTAGACAGCTGGAGGGGATCCAAAGAAGCTTCACAGCCAAGATCAATGGGTGCAAAGAACTAAATTAGTGGGAAAGGTTACGAGAACTAGACCTATATTCACTGGAAAGGAGAAGAGAGATACACCGTTATTTACACTTGGAAAATAATGGAGAAACTAGTCCCTAATCTTACTCTGAATCCCATAACTCCCCAAACAACGATGGAAAGTAGAAACGGTAGACTCTGTCGTATTCCCAAATTGAAGGCGAGACAGGGAACATCCTTAACCCTGAAAGAAAATAGTTTTGTAGTGAGAGGACCAAAACTGTTTAATCAGTTGCCCGAAGACCTAAGAAACACGAAGGGAGTTGCAGTGGAAATCTTCAAAAGAAGACTAGACGCCTGGCTCAGAACAATCCCCGATGAGCCGGGCGTACCTAGCTTGTGAGGTGGAGAGCGCAAGAATCCAACTCACTACTTCACCAGGCCAACTCGAGAGGAGGAGCGACAAGCTTGACCTTCGCGAAGTGAGAAATCATCGAGCGGAACCTTTGTAAGGTTGTAAGGTAAGGTAAGGTTATTCTCAACAGTTCTGCGCGAGTCCCGCAGATTTATTTCCAGAACAAACAAACCAAAACAGTCCACCAATAATTTAGATTCCTTCACAAAATTATTGACGGGTCATGCACAATAGGTCGCATACTTACAGTTTTAACCTTTAACTTGAACCCAATTAAGTTCAATGAAAATTCACAAAACTCTTGGTCTGCTGGCTAACATAAATTAAGGTATTCTGACTAAATTCTCTCTTACAATTGCTGACACTAAGTTCTTATACACAAGTTCGTAAACGAAGGCGATTCAAATTTTAAGTACAATCGTAACAATTCTAATTCAATTTAGAAATTTATATTTTACCACAAGTCTAAAGAATTACTTGAGCCACTGTTAACTTTCGGAGGAACGACTACAACTGATTTAAAACTCTAAGTTCCACCTCAGAATTACAAAAACTCCTCCCTTTGGTGTCTAAAGGGCCTATCAAACCAATTTCATTACATGACATCATTCGTACAAAAATTACTGATCTTCTATTCGCTCTAATCTCAACTTCGTTAAATTCTACGCTCCGCCTTTCTTAACGAAATTTTCAAATTAAAATTTTAAAATTTTAAAATTTAAACCAAAACTTTTAAATTTCGCTCGAGGCTTACCTCAGACGAAACCACGAATAAACAAAACCGACACTTTACAAGGTTCAAAATGAAAACGGACCCTTGTTAAGCTTATACTGTATGTTCCCTTTTGAACGCGACCATAAATCTACCCAAGAGTGTCAAACAATAAGTTCTCTTCTTGGATTACCCACTCCACCTTATTCTTTACTTTGGTCGGTGTTCATTTTAAAAGATTTAAATGTTCACGCGAACTTAAATCGATTTCAAAATCACTTCCATGAGAATCTGAATTAAGATAGAACAAACGTTAAGCAATTTGAAACACACACTAATTCATTCGTTCATGAATATTTATAAGCCAAACCACCTTGCTTTTGAAGATGTACACAACGAAATCTTAAACTAAATTTCTGCCTTTATTTTACAAAAGATTTCGGCATGCCAATTTTATGGTTACGACACACCACTAATAATAATAATAATAATAATAATAATTTTTCTTACGATACAATTTTCTGTTACAAATATACCTAATTCGGTTTCTTTGATGGTTTAAAAGGTAACAAAAGTAATCTTCATTGTTTAATTTAATGTTTTGCAAATTATGTGAGTTAATTATAAATACTTAGTTTATTGCTAGTTACCTTAATTCATTGATCTTATAAAATCTAAGTCAGAAAAGAATTTTGTTCCCAAAGTTTTATCTTAAAGATAAAACTTTTTTAAACTTACTTTTTATTTACTTTATTAATATCTTCACATGCAATCAGCATTTTTTATTTACAAAATAAACAATAAAATATTTAAAAAAATTTGTGTTTAATAAAAGAGCAATTATCGTCTTGGAACTAATTATTTTATTTAGCCCTTAAGCTTTAGGCTTTACTGGGCTCTCTGTAATCATGAAGAATAGGCTGGTACATTTATACATTCACCGCCAAAGACGAGAAATCTCGTGTTGAACGTGTACAATCTTCGCCCGGGGTGCTCAAACCCTGGCACATTGTGATTCTGACACTGGCACATGGACACTCATGAAGGCAAATAAAAAATCAGTGGTTATAATGCTGCAGCCTGAATTCAGAATGTCCTCGCGTAAGCAAGAAATTTGAGAATTTTCGGAGTGGTAATTGGCAACTCTTCTAAGACTGCCTGGAGCACTTGCGCAATTCAGTTACTGAATGATCATTCATGTGTTAAGTGCGTTATATTTGACAAATTGGCTGGAGAAAAACAATTACACAAGGCTTTGTAATGCAAGTACCGTAAAGAAAATTTAAAATAGTTATAAAATACACACGACATTTATTGCTTTACTAAAATAATGCAATTTATTTCTACAATATGAAAAAGTATATTAATTGAGGCCTATTCGACATACTGTAGTCATAGTGGCACATTACGTTTTGCATTTTGGAAAAATGATATAAAATAGCACATGAGTGCCATAAGTTTGAGCACCACTGCTGTGGACCTCTTGTATAATGTTGTACCTGTTGAGTCTGAAATAAAGTGTTTGTTTGTATAAGCTTTATTTTGGAATATTTTGTTTAGAGATATCTTTAGTTTAAATTTTTGGAAAGACCTTGTAGTTTGGTGAGAACTTGCAAAAATGCTGCCGGTGGCTGGTTACCTTCTTAAAAAGTGCTAGCGGTGAATGTGTTAATAAAGAATGATAACCATACAGTGATTGTGATTAATGATCTTATGCTAGAAATGAAAAAAAACACGAATATGAAGACGTTTACAGTATTCTCCCACCATCTTAATATAAGCGTGTTCTTCATCAATCAAAACCTATTTTTCAAGAACAATTTTATGCTGGATCTTTATTTAAACACGCAGTAATACCTTCACCCGCTCTACAATGGATAAAATAAAATACATTTATATGACGACTATAAATAAAATAATTTTAAAAAGAACCAACTTTTATTGATGAAACATTACTTACATTAAGAATTAAAGTTTGATAAGTTCAGCATATCGATTTAACACAAACGAAGAAGCGTGAATTTTCCACTAATGAGTCCTATGGTCGACGTGACCAAGAAAGGGGACAGTGAAGAAAAGAAACTCGAACAGACGAAGAAATGGCAAAGTAGTAAAGGGTGGAATACAAACGAGAGCCTGAGTAAAAGAAGAGAGCCGCACGGGCTCAACCAGGCACGCGTAGGCGTTAAGAGTAAGCTCTTTTGTAGGTTTGGGGGTCCGAACCACCGAGGCCTACTAACCCCACAAGAGGCTAGCAGGCCCCCTAGAAGTGACAATAGATGTCAGTGGCGGAACCACCGACACCTCGGAGCAGGGCCGGATTAAGACCTTTAGAGGCCCTAAGCACTTAAAAGATTTTGGTGCCCCATATATATGTAATTCAAAATATAAACAAAAATAAACCATAAAATAAAATTTTATTTTTTGAAATGAAACAAAACTTACAGTAAGATGGAAAATAATGTTTATTTTTGTATACTTCCACTTCATTTATATTTGAAAAGTTTTCTCCTACTTTTTTTAATTGCAGTCTTTGATCAGATCCTCAAAACTAATGTATTTTTAATATGGCGCTCAAAGATTTGATATAAACAAAATAATAACGCAAAGCGTAAAGTGTGTGATTACAACGAAATATATTTATTCTCTCAAAAGGGTTGTTGTTCACTACAAATTCAAACAATGAAAAAAAATAAATACTATATATGAATATATATAATTCAGTTTTCAACAGCTTATAGGCTATAAGCCGCGATTATAATAGTATAATAAATCCATGGTAAATCCGACAATGGAAAATTTCTGTGGTGCCCCCCTTCCCTTGATGCCCTAAGCACGGGCTTATTTTGCTTAATGGTTAATCCGGCCCTGCCTCGGAGGATGGAAGAGGAAATATTTCTACCTCCAGCTAAGCCACGCGACCATCACTAGGTCGACGTCCTATATAGTGGTCATCTGCGGAAAAGGATTATCCCCCATACCTCCACTTACCACTTAATTCACGGAATACGCGTTTGTGTATTCTAAATTAATACTTCTTACTCATGAATTACATATTACTAATAATTATAATTATAATTACCTATGAAATGATATGTATTATCACTAATTAATCGCAGCACAGTAAAGCGTAAAGCTTAAGGGCTAAATTTTATAAAATAATTAATTCTAGTGATGACAAATGTTCTTTTATAAAAGAGCAAGAATTGTAAATACAGTAATTGTTTATTTTGTAAATAAAGAATGCTGATTGCGTGTGAAGATATTAATAGAGTAAATGAAAGGTAAGTTCAGAAAAGTTTTATTTTTAAGATAAAACTTTAGGAATAAAATTCTTTTCTGACTTAGATTTTATAAGATCAATAAATTAATTCAACTACTAATAAACTGAATATTTATCATTTGTCATTTGTAAATGTGCCAGTGACTGACGCTTGTCAGTTTTGTGCTCCGTCTTACTATCAAATTAACAGGGTTTAAAGTCAGTGAACCGGTATGTTACCTATACAATAAAATTTGTAAATGTGCCAAGATTACCCAGTTGCAATCTTATTAGATGGTCCACAATACTTAATTAATGATAACACTGGTCAACACTCATTTTATTGCCAATCATATTAGAGTGATTTTGGGGTAACTTTGTGGTGCTGATTCCGAATATGACATCGGTTTTGCTAGATTGGCTCTAATTTATGAGATAATTGGTACCCCATTGAAACACGTAAAAATGCAAAAAATTTAATGTTCAGGCGGAACCTACTTACAAATCGCATTGAAATTGTCTCAAATCATACAAAAGTAAACACATGAAATACATAATGGCATTTTATTCGGTCTCACCATCTAGAATGTTCCGGTAGTTTCCCATATGCACGCGTTATGGTTACGTTTCCTATTAATTGAGGGTATTCATTATCTCAAGAACTAGAGCCAATTCGGAAAAACTACTTTCATTTTGGAATTCAGCAACCCCAAAATACCCTAAATTCGTACGAATTTCCTTGGCAACGAAAAAAAAATGTTTTTTTGTTGACCTGTGTAATACATATAATATATCCTCAAAATTTTCTAGCGACATCCGGCACTACCTTCTTGGACCTATGAGGTATGAAACAGTGACCTTGAAATAGCGGGCATACGAACGAACGAGCGAGTGAGCCCTTTAAAATTACGAACGAATGAACGAACGAAACGAATGAACGAGTGAATTTTAACTACATAAACTGTTCAAAATATTTTCAAAAGACCAGGTAAAGGCTCTGAAATCTTAAATGAAAGACCAAGCAAATAAATAGGTTATATTACTTTAGATATATTTACAAACTTAAACACTTACATGATTTAAAGGGACAAGGAGTGGGCACTCCTTTTAGCATCCCCATCCCGTTCCCCTCTCCTGCCCTACCCCCACCATATACACTGCGAATCTTCCGTTTAATAGTAAAAGTTTTGAGTGATCTCGGGAAATGTATGTTTCATTACGATATAATCGTACAGTGACTCCGCGTGTATACTTTTTGTGTCATAGTAATAGTTACATAATTAATGTGAAAAGATGTCTGAGCATCGAACCGTTGGTATCCTGAGCATGATTTAAAGGGACAAGAAGTGGGACTCCTTTCGGCGTTCCCCCCCATCTCCACCCCCAACCACCCCCCACCAGCTACGTAGATCATATTAGGTCAGACCTTCTTGCTGTCTGTCATGATTTTTATGATTCAGAAGAAATAAAACATGCGAGGGGTCAATTAAACACCCTGTTCAGTGCTACCCTCCCAACTCGTAGAGGTAATTCTAGAAACGAGAATAGCCTGAAAGACATTATAAATAAAGTGTCGACCCTCCGGGATAATGAGAACAATATTACCTTTTACGTTACTAACTTCCATAGAATTCCGGTAATCTCTATGGGTAACGTAGACGTCTCGGTGCTCCTCAAACAATATAATGAGGTACAAAAGTCGATAGTTGAACTGAAACACCAACACGTGGTGTCAAATCAGAAAAACGCGATTTCGCTAGAACAATTCCGGTCAGAGTTAGATGCGTTGAAAGAGACGCTCCTCCCAAAGCCCAGTTACTCGAAAGTAGTTCAGCAAGCCAGATCTCCAAGAAGCGCGTCGGGCAGCGAGGGAAACGAAATCCCTGCCGCCAACTCCCCCCCTGAAGGTGGGGTGGAAACGCAGCATGCAGGGGTAGCGGTCAACACCCCTCCCTTTCAGGAAAGGACCCCTGCTCTCGATTTCACAATGAGGAACAGGGACGGTCCAATGCCGAGAGACGAGGCATCATTGCCCTCTTCCCTGCCTCCCACTGCAGAGGAGGGGTGTTCGAGTACGCCTCGCTCGGAGCGCAGTTCCCTCCCACCGAAGAAGGAGGGGCACGCGCGGCCGTCAGGTTATAAACACCGCCAACAGACCCTCACCAAGCCACAGAGTAAGGGAGGGGCCTCCTATCCCCCAAAGGTTGTGCTACCCATCCCCCAGGCAAGCGAACCCTGCCTCAGGGAGATCGAAGGAGTAGGACGACGGGTGGGTAACTGTTAACAGGCGCCCTTCCCGAAGGTTTCCTCAACCGGTCTCCGCGGCGAGGCCACCGATGGGGAATCTCACCCTCTTTGTGTCGCGAATTCAGCTCTGGAACGAGGCAAGCGATATTCGACACATGATGGAAGAAGTCATTGGTGAACATGGTAATTATATTGATAGTTAATAAACTGAACACGAAATCTCCGTATTATAACTCATTTAAAGTAATAATTAAATGTGTAAATGCGCATTTCAACCTGTATAATATGAGTCAATGGCCAGACGGTATTATTGTTAAGGAGTTTATTCACTTTTCCAGGAGATTTGATAACAGGCAGAATAATAATAATAATAATAATAATAATAATAATATAATAATAATAATAAGCGCCCTAACGGTAATGCCTGAAAGTTGTACTGTATAAAATAATAATAATCTTACCAATAATAAATTCTCTATCAGTCATGGCGGATAACTTGTTGAAAATAGTCTACCAGCTCCTTGAGTGATGACTCAGATATAAGAAAACAATCTCGTAGCCTGTGTGCTAAAGCGAATATTACCATAAGGAACTTTCGATTCTGTACAAGTGAAGCTAAAGACACTCTTTCGTACTTTCTGCAGTAATATATACGGACAGCAACTGTGGGTGAATTATAAAAAGGTTCTGGCAGAACTCTAAATTTGCTGTACAACAGGTCTTTTAGATTCTTACATAAATTACCCCCGAGATGCTCAGCTTCGCAAATGTTTGCCACCCGCAATGTCCCGAGGTTCCCGGAGATAACAAGACTTGCTCAACACAGTCTAATGCAAAGAATTAAAAAATCAACCAACCCGATCATCCAAGCTATCCATGAGTCCTGCCATTTATCCTCTAAAGTCTAAACTATGGACTTCTTGGTAGGAAAACGTCTGTCTGTAGCTCCACTTAACTTCGACATTACAGTATTATTTCTAACCGATTGTATATATTTCTATCCTTAGTATATGAACTGTCATTGTATTAATAATATTTGTCATATGGACTATAGTCTGCCAATAAACATTTTCATTTTCATTTCATTAGCTCGCACAATTTGCAAAACAGTAAATTAAACACTGAAGATTACTTTCGTTACCCTTTGCATCATCGAAGAAAACGAATTATACATGTAACAAAAAACTGTATTGTAAGATAAACATTATTATTATTATTATTATTATTATTATTATATTATATAATAATAATAATCACTTTCACCCCAGCATTACAAAAAAAAATAAAAAATTCTCTGTACAGAACTTTTCTTTTAACACTATACTAGTACAGTTCCCGCCGCTTCGCATTGCCCCCCTGTTTACTCAGTATTTTATTATGAATGTGTTTTGTGTACATAACAAGCAAACTGATTGTATGTCCAAGTCACTATTCAAGACATATACAGGGTGTTCGGAAAGTCACTGTGCACTTATATAATCGAGATCGTCCACTCACGCTTGATGACCTGAAAACTGCAATAACTGCGTACATAAGGTCCATTTCAAAGAAGAACTGACAAAGGTGTTTCAAAATAAAATAAGACGGGTCCAGGCCTGTATTGCTGTTAAAGGACATCACTTTCAACACCTTTTATAAGTTCTGATGGTCCCATCCATAACCTCTATCATATATGCAATGTTATACTATTGTATGCTATTAAATAAATATAAGTGCACAGTGACTTTCCGAACACCCTGTAGTATGAATAAACAACTCAGAGGAAAATTACCATTTTATTTTTCGAATCAATTCTATTAATTCTCGCACCATACAATTTACAAATGCAGTACCAGTCCATGCAGGCAAGACAATTGTTTACTGCAAGATTTTCATAATTAGAAGCGTACTTTCTTTGCTTTCTCTCTAGCAAAGTGGTAAATGATTCAGATGAAATTTAAAGTACGGGCTAACTGGCTTTCAATTACAATGGTTCCCAGATCTGTCAGTCGGTCTTGGGCATTGGTGGACCGCAGATATTTTACGTTTCAGTTTGACTATGATAATCTCTATAAAGTGTATGTTCATTAATTATATTTCCTCTTTTATTTAATCAGTTGCTTTATTAATATTTTTAGATTTTATCCCCTTACTTTCCGCCACCCCCCGGGATTCATCCCGGCTTGCGCCGCCGCTGGCGATTTTATATATATATATATATATATATATACAGTATGTATATATACGGTATAGTATAACAATATAAGATTTCATAGGATTTTATACAGTAAAATAATTGCAGTAGAAAACGGTTAATATTTGAATTGTTTTGTTATTATACACAGTTTGTGCTTACTAAATTTTGTTTAATTCATTAAAATTACCAATATATTATAAAGCTTTTATATTCGTAGGATGAAAATATGAAGAATAATTTCCAAAGAAGGAAAAAGAATATTTTGGGATAAAATATTCTTTTGTAGATGAAATATTTCATTTACAAAAAATAAGAAAGGAATACACACACACACACACACACACACAACACACACACACAGTATATATGAGACTTACTATCCACAGCTTTCCACAAAAATTTATCCCACGGATTTTGCTTAAAAAAAAAATTCTTCGGATATATATATACTGTATATATATATATATATATATATAACATTCCTGCTTGGACATGATGTCGAGGCTACGCCCCAGTGTGTGTCTGAGTACGAATAGTTGTGTTTGAAGGTGTAGTCGTAATTGGAATATTTATGATCTTGAGGGGGAATTGCCGGTAAAACAATGCAGCGGGTCTATAGTTGAACGTTAAAGAAGTTTAGTTTGCGTATAATTCATCTTATTAAGGGGTTTATTTCTAAAAGTTTTTAAGATGTTTTCAGAAGTCAACGAGTAAGATATTGGGTAAATACTAGATGAACCTGTTTGAACTTGGATGAGGACAGAGAGCAACCAATCCCCATAATTAAGCTTCTTTTTAAAGCTTAACTCTTGTACATTTAAACTTATTTAGAAGTATAAACCATAAAAGGTCTTTAAAACCGACCACTATCATCTGATGATATACCAGATGTCAGGTAAAAATTAAACTTTAAAAAGAGAATTAACTTCCTATTCATGGAGGCAATTGAAATGAATTATTGTTCGGTTTTTCTAAGAACGGCGTATTTGATGTTGATGGGTTGTCACATTTGAGAAAAATTGTAAAGAATAATACAAAATTCACAACTGCCTATTGTGATCACTTCCGCAGACATTGCTGTCGTGAACAAACCTCAGTTGTTGAAGTTCTATTAAAAAGAGAATTAACTTCCTATTCATGGAGGCAATTGAAATGAATTATTGTTCGGTTTTTCTAAGAACGGCGTATTTGATGTTGATGGGTT
Source organism: Bathynomus jamesi (assembly GCA_023014485.1). Classification (NCBI taxonomy): domain Eukaryota; kingdom Metazoa; phylum Arthropoda; class Malacostraca; order Isopoda; family Cirolanidae; genus Bathynomus; species Bathynomus jamesi. The sequence goes on from JAJOZX010002601.1 coordinate 432,466, forward strand.
GTCACATTTGAGAAAATTGTAAAGAATAATACAAAATTCACAACTGCCTATTGTGATCACTTCCGCAGACATCGCTGTCGTGAACAAACCTCAGTTGTTGAAGTTCTATTGAGTCTGTCTATATGCATGTGGACGCAGTGGTGCCTAGTGGTAACAGGTACACAGGAGCTCTTGCCCTCATTCAATGCAAATGTAGCATTGAGTCAGCGTGCTGTACTACATGGTCTCTAAACCTTATATACTTTCAATTTCTTTACTTCTCTTTCAAAATGGTTGTCGCTAAAGTTCATAGTATGACGTCATGTTTTATTTTTTTATTTATTTATTTTTCAGGTTAGGTTAGGTTAAGTAACTATACTCTATATTCGATTGGCACTCCACCCATCTCTCCTCCAACCCCCTCTTAGAATAAATGCACCATACTACCGGTCCAATGTTCCTCTTCAGGCATTTAGTACTCAGTTAATAAAAATGTATATATTAAGTAAAGAATATTTCTAACACTGCCAGAAGGTATAGGAGAAATTAAATATTTCACATAAAACATGTTGTAAGGAACTTGACAAATAGCAAAGATAAACGCACTTTACTTAGACCATTAAACAATATTTATCTCGAAATTGTTGGAACATTAAGACTTCAAAAATATTTGATTCGTGTACCAAACTTGTAATTTAAGTGCGGTTTCATTTTTACAACATTTGTTTCATTCTGAAATTGTGTTTAGCTATTAAAACTATATTCCTCGTCGGAGGTGGGGATGGAGGACAATTAAGTTTTTCCCAAACGAATTTTTAATTGCTCATTATTTTCTTAATAATTTATAATGAAATATAAAACTTTTTGTTACAAAATTGAAGAGATAAAATGTTTAATCTGGTAAAGAATGCCATATCTTTACCACCATTTAACAATGTAAAGGATATAAAATGAATTTTGGTAGCAATTTGTATTGCTCATATACCAGATGTCAGATAACCCCCTTACAAGTGTGTGGATGTGTGTTTTCAGTGTATTTTTACTCGTTCAATAGAATGTTAGTTGATGAACATCTTTATGTATTTTTGTTAAATGTCATTTTTTCTTGTGGTTCCTGGTTCTAGTGTGAATGTTCGTGTTTTCTGGTTGTGTGTTAGTTCGATGTTGATGTGAATCCAGCTCCTTAACAGTAAACAAACAGTCCTCCACATTTCATAGCTTGAAAATGAATTTTCTCAACTCTGCATTATTTTTTCCAAATTTTTTTGCCTAATTTTTCAACTGCGATCTATTGTTAGAAGATTTTCCATTTTCTTTAAACCTCTCTAACTTATATTTTAATAGATGCCGGGAGGGAGAAGGGATTGTTTTCATACTTTCAAAGTTTTTGGATTTGTGAAATAAATTACTTTGAACACCTTGAAATTTTAATTTTAATATTTGAGAGGTTTTGCGAACTACGAAAATATTTTAATAAAATTTCTTTGAAATCTTTAAGAGCATGTTTGTAGAACTTATTTTTCTTTAAACAAAGAAGAAACTACACCACAGCTGAAATTCTGGGGTTTCATTCTTTTATTTCGTAGAATTATACGTAATTTTTAATAACTTTTAAATCACTCAGAATCAGTAACTCCTCCATTAGCTTTTACAGTTTACACGTTCTTAATTTCTGGGGGTACGTCTTTATATAAGTGTAGTGGTTAATTTTAAGCCAACTTCTCGTTTAAGTCTGTTGTTGCCTTCCCAACAAATTTTATATGCGCTATTTTCGTTGACAAAGCCGATAAAATTGAAATTTCAGTGGGTAAAGTGATGTTAATTATAGTATTAAGTTCATTAACATGGTATAAAACCTCAAGGTTTTCCACCATTTGTCTTGAAGCTTCTTTCCGCTTTAAACTTTCGCCTCCCCTTCTTCTCTCTCAATTTCGCCATACCCTTCAGAGTGCCACGACAGATGACCTTGGCTGCCAAAAGAGCCGCGTTCAGGTAATGTGAATGACCTCACGAATACGCCCTTTCACTGGTCCTGCAACCGAAACCAGTTTAACATTTTACACGTTAATCCTTGTAACACTTAACTTCACCGACGTCGTAACTTGTAACCTATTTTACATCGATGCACAGTGCTTTTGTTGGTATCGTATTTTTTGTGATTTAATATCGTAGGTTGATTAGTCTCGTGTTTGGTGAAGTTCAGGAATCTATTTTTTCTACTCTGTAGAACTTTATATCTTTTTTTTTTTGCTTTTTAATTAAAAAGTTTGTATTATCATCGCTCTGATGAAAATATATTTTCAAGAATACTGATCTTCAGTTAATTACTTTTTGCACTATTTACTACCAATTATTTAGTGGTACACTACTACTACTATTATTATTATTATTGTTATTATTATTATTATTATTATTACCTTAGTTAAACTGCAGTTACGAATTCTACTTTTGACAATTTGTGCTGTATAAATGTAATAAATATTTTTAATAAAATATAAACTTAAAAGGCCTGCTGACTTTGCCTTTTACAAATCTTAGCATTGAGTATTGTTTAAATTCTTATCGTTGTTATTATTATTATTATTATTATTTATTATTAACTACACAGAATATTCATATTTGCACGTAACTATATCATCCGTACCTTAGTAGTTTTTGTTGTCAATGGTTGTTTAATTAAAGTAGAGTATACTGTATTGTGGTTCCTTTTCATGAAGCTTGCGTTGTGATACAAATGAGTCTTATATCAACCATTTTCTAATTACGTAAATAAATGTTCAACTTGTCTAATTCATGTATCGTTTCTTTTTTTTTTTATGAATGTAGTTTGTTTCAGGGAAAAATTTAAATCATTACCATTTTTTAGGGTATATAAAAGTGACCTATTAACAGAAGCATTTTAAACATCACACTTTATTGTTTGTAAAACTCTATACTTTTCCTTGTAGGAAACTGGGAAGAACCGGAGGAAGCGGCAGTAGCGATACTTCCGCAAACGGGTCCAGAGGGATTCTAAAGAGAATGTCTCGCGTGACTAGTGACGAAACTCAATCCCAGTCGCAAAACAAGGCCCAAGGAGAAGACCAGGGACTCCTGGGGGCGAGTCTTCCTCTCCTACATCGTCTAAAACTCCTGAAAGAGAAAGAAGAGCGAGAAGAGAAAGATAAGCAACAAGATCTCGAGTCTAAGCCAAAGAAGGGTGCGTCTAAGCCTTCGAGAGATTTCGTATTCACCTTAAATGAGGAAAACAAACAAGAACAACAACCTGGAAAAGAACCCGAAGTTATTGGAGCGGGGTTGCCTCTCTTCGCTCGATTAAAGTTGTTAAAAGCAAAAGAAGAAAAAGAGAAGTTGGAGAAAGAAGAAAATTATAAAAAAGCGGATAAATTTACGAATAAAACCATTAATATAGTTCCATCCACCGATCAAGTGAAGGATGGTCCAGTTAATCAACAATCGAATAATAGCTTACCAAGTAAAACGGAGAAGACCAGTTCATTCGATTCAAAAGAATCAGCGACGCAAGAAACCGCATTCAGGAACCACCAACCAAAACTGAACCACTCTTCAAGAGTAAATTAAAATCGATGATGCAGCAACCGAAAGACCCTCCAGCAAAGAAATTAATTATACCCACCATTAAAATGGACGATAGAGAGAATATTAACGATTTAAACAAAGGTACAGAATGTGCGGATGAGTGCAATAGTGTACCGAGCAATAATGTAGTAGTTTCGTCTGAATCAAACGATAAGAGAAACTGCTTACAAACGAATGGTTCTTTAGATTCATCCATGAATAAACTTTCTTCTGAAAACCTCAATGTTCCTGACACTCTACCGAAACCAAACAAGCATGTTATAGATTCTCAGAATATTAATAACACGTTAACTGTAGCCGACGCTTCCAAGGACAAAATCCAAAGAAGCGAAAGTTTTAAAAAAGCAATGCACGAAGGACTGCTACAAAGCGCCGAAGAAAAGGACTTTAACATTCAGCCATCGGAGACCGAATCGAGTGGCGAGGTAAACAAGGGAAGTAAAGAGGAAAGTAACCAACCTTGCTACAATGAAATAGAGGATGAAGGTAAAAATATTCAGGATCATAAGAAAGAGGAGTTCACGAGGGTCGTCTCTTCTGATTCTGAGCTTAATAATATTCAAGAAGGGAAAACGGATCAAGGGATGACAAAAATTTCACCGCAGAAAATAGATTCGAGTCCGGATGATAACAACACGAAACCAGCAGGTTCAACTTTAAAGGTATGTTTACTTGAATAGGTGAAGCATCTTTCGGAAACTAATGGGTTTTCTTATCATCAACCGCAAATCTAAATAATTATAAACACTTTTAAATCACGAATGGAAATAAAATTATAGTTTTTATAAAAGTGCAGCGTTTAAATCGAACTTAAAATGAAAATATACCTGATATTAACCAGATATTAACATTTCAAAAAATTCTGAAAACAAAAAAAAAAAAAAAAAAAACCAGTATCACTTATTATTAATTGGGGTATAAATTGAGATTAAAAGTTAAATAAAATGACAATTAACAACAAAATGTAGAATGGATATATTTGGACTTTTAGTAACGTACGGTAATATCCAGAAGCGAGAACACTTAAAAAGATCGTTTGACTGACTGCATCACGATTATTCGACAAAATATATATATATCATAGGTGGTGTAGTGGTTAGCGTCGCTGACTACGAATCCATCGGCCCCGGGATCGAGACCCGGTGACGGCAGCCGGCGCGCAGCAAAACCCAGCTGTTCATCCTTCCACATAATAAAGAAATGGTTGGTAGATAAATGGGTACCCTGGGTGGCCTAGTGGTTAAGACGCTGGGCTGCTGGTGGGGCGTGGTTCGGATTCCACGTTAAACTAGGTCTAAGGTGGAGTGAAAAGCTTGACCTTCGTCAGAAGGAACAATTCGGGCGGAAGCTAACCAAAGGTTATATAAAACCTTTGGTTTTAGGAAAGGAAAAATAGGCACTAGCGTAATCATTCAGATCTGGAGTGTAATGGTGAATGTATAACGAATCTAAAATTCGGATGTTTGTAGGTTGGTTACTTGTTTTAACTGAATTGATTTAATGAACGCACTGTTCTTAATTCTTTTGACTTCTCTAAATACAACTGGTGCGTATAAATAAAACAATTTGGTGTACAGTTTTAACGTAGAATCAGTTCCGAATTTTTCTGTTTCCAAAGCGATCCAACATATGCTTGGACAAATTATATACAGGTAGTAGAACTCCATTGAAAATGGCTGGTGACTGACTCGTGAACTACAAAAGTGGGATAGCCGAAAATGTTCCGATCTTGGCTTATATTGGAACAGTCGGATGACTGAACAAGTCGATTACTTGGAGGTCGAATAACCGGTTATTTACTGTATACGTACGGTATGAAAATGAAAATTCTATTCCATAATTTAAATAAACAAGAAATTTTCACTTTATTAGGTTTAGCTATAACTGATACACGCTTTATTTCTGATAACGAACTGTACTAAGAAATAGTTTCTCTAGTGATGAGATATCTCCTTAATTGCACTCTCGCCAACATATTCCTTAACCTCCATAAGGAGGTACTACTGCCTCTGTACTACTTTGGTAAAAACCTGCTTCCCAATTCTTAGACTATATTAAAATTAAAATAAAAGTATACACTTTACCAAAGAAATTGAATCAAACAACTTCCTGTCATGGCTATTTTGATAAAAGAAATTTGTAGTAATTTCTATGCACACACAATTCAACAGACAACACACTTTTCCCACTTTTACAGGCTTATCGGAACCAATTTCTTCGGTTCCTTTCTCACATTATATAAATTTAATAGCGTAAATATAATGCTTTACCTCGCGTATACAATCCTCCATTTCTTGAAAAATATTTTACTAATAATTCCTACCCTATATAAACATATTCTCCACTGCCATACCCCACTTCCAAACACTAAAAGACCACTGACCAACCCAGATATAAAATAATAGCAGTTATAGCAGAGATATACGATATATTAGCGTGCCTTTTCATGGTCACCTAAGTAACAGAATCCAGTCAGACCTTCCAGAATTGCTTAAACCCTTGTTCCTCCGAATTCAAATTCGTTTGGCATATAGCAGCAGCAACAACAACAACAGCAGCAACAACAGCGGATCTTCTCTCCAGACATAGGTATCATTTACAAGATCAACTGTGCTCGTTTATCGTCTTTACGTTTGAATGTGTTCGGTGTAATTCGACTTACACAGGTAGCACTGTTTTAGATTTAGTTTTTTATTGTAGGCCACTGAAGATGATAAGAATTTCCAAAACGTTTGGCATTAGGAATATGGTTTTTTTTTTAGCAAGCCTCACCTTTCTGACAGTCCAGCATTGTTCCTACCCAACACACGAGAAATGAAATTCATTCTTGTCCTCACCACACTCCAAGAGGGGCAGTGAGAACAAGGACGAATTTCATTTCTCGTGTGCCAAGGAGGAGCACCATTGGAATGTTAGTTACTTGCATTGTCTAAGTCTCCGCGTTTATGGTTGCTATTCACAGGTTCCATCTTCAGAGATTTCCCCTCCTTTGTCGTCTCCTGAGAGTACAGAAACACCAGAAAGGAAGACTTTGAAAAGTATCCTGAAGAGGATATCAAGGGAAGACTCGGGGTGCAACCTCCTTCCTTCAGGAGGGGCAGACCTTCGGCGTTTGATGAAAGCTCAAACAATACAAGGATTCGTGGCGCGAAGGTCAAAATTAAGCAAAACTGTTTCTTTTCAGAGAAAAACCTTGAGTTCTCCTCCTTCCCCTGCGTTTTTAGACTTTTTATCGTCTAGTCCTTCGTCGAGACTACAGTCACAATCGAGTCTTTCCTTCGACTCTTACACAGGAGTAGCACAAATTACAACAAACACACCGGCGATGCCATCAGTAGCTCAGCAACAGCTTTACTCGACGCAAGATGGAAAATCCACAGACGGAGTACAAAAGCTTTTGTCCAAACTTGGATCTATTGGAGTAGATACGAGCCGAACTTCTCAGGCCGAAGATCTTGTCCGAGGAGTGAGGAAAATTTTAAGAGATAAAATTGTGAGTTTAAATATCAGTCATTCTACTTGCATACAAGAGACTTTCAAAACATTTTTAAATTAAGTTCAAAAAGCTTTGGTATTATTATAGTATTACACCCGTCTAACGTCCAGCAATTATTATATATTCATTAGGTAGATTTTTTAATTCTAAGACACCTTTCTTCTATAGCGTTTCCGTCGCAAATGCTTCGTTTTCGAGATATAAACGTTTTTTTGGTGTGTATCTAGTGTGTGTTCGTACGTTCGTTTGTGTGTTCGTACGTTCGTTTGTGTGTTCGTTACATGTCTGCCCAATCACTGCGCTCCATCCATTTTGAATTTGAATTACTTTCGTAGCGGAATGGAACACTCATTCAGAAGTACATTAGGCCTGGCTCTGTGATTTATAGTGATTCCTGGGCTGCCTACAAGACTATAAGTGATTTAGGTTAGGATAGGATAGGTTAGGTTAGGTCAGGATAGGTTAGGTCAGGTCAATTTTGAAGGTGAAATTTATGTTTTTCCTATGGTTTTTGATGTGTTTTGAACGAATCTGACCTTCAAAACCGTCGGAAATGACTCGTTTTCGATTGCCGGCTGGGGGGAGGGGGGGTATTTCAAAAACGAGTCATTTCCGACGGCTTTGAAGGTCAGATTCGTTCAAAACACATCAAAAACCATAGGAAAAACAAATTTCACCTCCAAAGGGAGACGGGTGTAATACTATAAATTTACCAAAGCTTTTCATGTACATTTCTATAATTTTTTTCCGAATATTTTTAAAGTTTCAAGTTAGAGATTTTAACCCTTTAACGCTGACCGTTGCCTTATGGCAACATGAGCTTGACCAGTTTATGACGTCAGAGTCGGTCAGACCAATTTTAATTTAGTATACACCGAACTCTGCTGTATTCTAGTTGTTAATGACCCTTTCTTGGGTTTTATAGCACCTTACTCAAATCAGACAAACAAATGCTAAACTTAAGAAGGTTTATTAGCAAATTGTAAATCTGTTTCAGGAAATTGCAATTTTGATGATTCTGTTATCACGTGTTCTACGCAACTAAACCACGGCGTTGTTAGTTTTAATTTTTCGTGATGAAGTGGTTTTTATAGTTTTGTAAGAAGGTTTTCAACAGTTTTTAGAACCATTTAACTACTGTTAGGATTTACTGAAACGTTACCAAAATGTAATTCTAGTAAAGACAGAACTCTTTATTTGCGTTGTTTTATAAAAAACAGGAAGACGTAGAGGTGGCTTGGGAAACGAGAATTGAAGCTTTGCAACAAGAAGTAGCAGTTAGGGATGAGACCATTCGGCATCTCACTGAAACAATCGATAGGCTACGGTCAACGTCGCAGGTAACTCAACGCCTATACTTTTAAAAGGCAAGCAAAAGAATATGGCATTTATTGGTTTTTGAAAGCCTAAACGAAGAGTTTAGGTCAACAAGCCCGCATATCATCGTAGCTTAAAACTCCAAACAATCTTCCTCTAACATTAAGCGATGACTCTCAGTTGGAATAGATGTCATTTTTTGTCAAAATAATTAGGTGTTCTTCTAATGCATGTGATAACATCCTTTGCAATGGAGAAATTTGCTAAAAAGTTATCAATGATAGCTTGTTTCAGCATCTTATTAACAAAACCTTTCGTATACTTATTGGTCAGGTGTAAAGATCGACCCAGATAGCAGGCATCTGTTGGTATTTGGTATATCTTAAATGCGAGCATCGACCGAACGGGTGCTTACTATCTGACAACGGGAATGACATTTTTGTCTATCTCTGTTGTTCTTAAATATAAGTTTTATTACTCTGAATTACCATCTCTACATACCTATTAAGTAATTAATGTACGATAGGAAAATTTTGTATGCGCACTAAATCTTAAAGCCTAAAACATCATGAATAAGGCCAAGAGTGAAGGCTAATAGCCAAATATATATAAAACAAAACTGAATTGGTGAATGAGACCAAAGTAAAAAATTTAGTAGCAGTCTACTTATTCTTTCAGGAGCTCGCATATCCAAATATTCTCGAGGCTACGTCGTAGCCAATGTCGTAGCCAATGTCGTAACACCGTTTCTCGTTGATCAGCGAAGTTAAGCGACATTCGGTCGGATAGTAGTTGGATGGGAGACTGTCCTCTGCGTCCAGACATGTAGCGACCCGTGGTTCGGATCCCACGTAAAGCTGTAGGTCCCCTGCCTTATATGGCCTTAGATGTTGCAAAGGAGGTTAAATAACCCCATTATTACATTTCTCGTCCCTCGTCCCGGAATTTCTAATCCCTCTACTGATGTCTTTAAGGAATAATATTTTACTCATGCCGCAGACCTCAACGGGCGAAAATGTTCCTAGAAACAACGATTCAGAATGGACGGAGTTTGCGGAGAAGAATGGAGGAGAAAGGATGGAAGAAGAGATGGTCAGAAAAAATCGGCAAACTCCTCCTCTCCGCGTTCAGTTATCAGAGTCGAGCAATCCAAGCTCGGATGAGGATGAACCTTTATTTATGGTAAAGTTTAAATGCTTCTAAACCTTTTATAACTACTTCAAATTTAAATTTGTTTGGTTTTACTTATTCAAAAATTAAGGAAATGTTGGCTGGCGAGAGAAATCTTATCTTATCTTGTGTTGTTATCATAACAGTTATATGTTTTTCAGCGGTGTAACTCCATCGAATCGATCATTCACCAAAGTCCCGATGTTTCTCCTGATAACGAAATCCTGCCGTCTATTGAACCGTGTAGATCTCGACAAAGGCCGCAAATACAAAAACAGGCGACTTTGCCCCACCAACGTTTGAGAAGATCTTTGGATAGCGAAGAAGAGTTTTATGGAAAAAGAGATGTGATGATCGATGTAGGGGAGTCTTCCACCGACGACGACATTTACTCTTTCTCTTCTGACGAGGACCATGTCATATTCAGTTCAAGGTCGGATTTGATACCTGAAAAAAATATCGAAGAAGAGGATACCTCCGAGTCGTTGGAAGAAGAGTTGCCTGATGAGTATGAAGAAGAGGAGGAAGAGGAGTTTGACAGTATGAGTGCAGCTGAAAGGGGGGAGTTAAGAGATGAAGAACTCAACTCTCAAGATTGGGAGGTTCAGATGTTAGCGAGACAGCTTGCTCAAGAACAGCGAGGAGTTGCCAGGAGAATCGATAGAGATATCGCGAGTGGAAAATTACAAAGTCCATTAGCAGAATTACACGAAGCGTTAGCCACTGACAATCTCAACAACTTAACTGAATTAGATCTACTAAGATTAGAAAAAATTGTTAGGAAAGAGAGGGAGAAGCTTCGACAATATGCTCGCATGTACAGTTTAGATGAACGTCCAGTTTTAGAAGATGAATTTACATCCCTTTATAGAAGTCGGTCTCAATTATTATTGAGCAAAAGCTCAGAGCTATGTCGAGCGGGTCCTACAGAGAGGAGATTATCTACTCTCCTGAAGCAGCTCACAACTCTTCCCCCCTCCGAACAGTTTCTTCTTGACCGTCTTGTATATAAATCCTCCAGGAATAGAAGGCTAAATCGCCAACAGAGTTTGTGCGACGAAAATCTTTCTTCCTACAACACAGCTCGTTCTTTACGACTAAGCAGTCGTTCTACAGCGGCGATGCGAAGGTCTCAGAGCGTGTGCTCTCCTCCTCCAGACCTTCAGCCACTCATAAGACAATCTTCGTTTACGACGCACCAGTCTCCTCCATCCTCTTTAAGAAGAGAAGCGGTTGAAACCATTGGGGAGGAGAGCCAGGGGTACGATCAAGACCCGGAGAACCCTCAAACAGTTTCAGCGATGTTGGAATCCCTTCAGAGGTCAGTAGGTGCAATATCCGCGAGAGGATCTAATCAGCAATTAAAAGATCTTTCTCCAAACAAGGAGGAGCAGCCCCTACTTAGGCCTTCGAGGTAACTGGTGGAAACAATATATGTAAATCCTGTTATATTATTTTTGTATTACAAAGCGGTTAAAAATATACTGAAATACTTATATTTGTTGAAAATAATTTTATATGGTTTAAAAATTTATAGATTTTGACAAAAATGAAGGTTAATTTACGTTAAAATTACAAAATTTTAAAAATTACTATATATATATATATATATATATATATATGTATGCTATTGTATATCGGGGGAAGAGAAGAACCAAATAGGCCACGTTGAACATACTTTAGCTTTGTTCATTGAATTTTTCCAACTAGATATTTTGTGGGCACCTTCCCAATTCTTCCCACATCTACCCACATCAACAGAAACTCACAAAAAAATGTGGGAAAGTGGCCATGAAAAAAAAATCTGGTTGTTAAAGTTAAGAAATTAAATTAAGAAATGTTGTACGTGTCATATTTGTTTGTTTCCGTTCCTCCTGTTAAGAATTCGGTTTTCTAAAAGCAAATCCACTGTGTGTAATTTATATTGTATGTATATATATATATATATATATATATATATTATATATATATATATATATATGATATAAAAGTACACTCAGTTATGCTATTATCAACACATACAAAAAAAATGTTGTCATCCTACCACAGGGTTTTTAAATCATTACGGGGTATTGGGTAAGTCATGTGTACAGTATTTAGAGGTGCAGCTTTTCACTTGTTTACAATTGAGAAAACTAAAAATCCTATTTATTACAATAGCAATATTAGTCATTAATTCATTCAACAACATAATGTCGTACTGATATATAATCCCTTTGGAATAGAAGCTGTAAAATGCCAGCGTTTTTTAGCACTTCAGATATAGAGTTAATTCAAATATACTTATATATATATTCACCTTTTCATTTATATTTTAAAAATTTATTCGGTTTTTGCTATCTTCTAACCGTGTATTTCAGGGGAACACCAAGACTGTTATGAAACTGTTATCATCACGCGTAACTAACTATTTTTTTTATGATGTTTGCATTAGGGTTGCCCGCCATCTCTCCAGTTTTCGTCGTCAGTGTCCGGTTTTATTTTAAAAATAAACCAGTTTCGAAACTTCCGGTTCTCAATTTATATAAAAAATACAATTTTAATATTTCATTTTTAATTATATTTATTTTGTAATATTATTTAGTAAGGAGGTCATTCAACAATCAAAATTTGCGGCTGAAGAGAGTCTGCAAATAATCAAATGGCGCTGCTTAATTGCTACCGGTCTGGTCTACTCAGCGCTCGAGCCTAAATCTCTTGGTTTGTTTTTTTGTTTTTCAATATAAAAGTTGGCAATCCTATCGCAACCATGGATTAAAAACTATTAAACTAATTCTAAATTGTAAGTATATGGAAATGTAGATTCTTTATACCTGTGGTTATAGTGTTAGAGTATTATTGGGTATTTAAAGAAGGTATTTACGATAAAATTTCCGAGTACTCTGTTAAGATAATGTTCTAAGATTCAAGTAAAATGACCACTATAAACAGATATCATACGATTAATTAAACATAACAATACCATGTTTCAAAAACTCTAATTCCAACTGGAGTACCTACCACCAGCTCGGTTTGTTATTGTTATTCAGACATTTTGTTTTTCAAAACTAATCTTCAGTCTGACATTCGTGCGATGCTCTTTTTCTTTTACTCTTCCCAGTATGTCTTTTATTCATTTGTAGTATTAAAAAGTAAACTTTTAACTTGATAAACAATTGAATATTGTGATAACTTTGTACTTGGAAAAAGGTTTAAAACAACTGTTTACCAAAAATAGAATAAAAAAGTATGTTAAGAAAATAGTTTGTCGAAACAATACGGTCTGGATTCTCAAAATTGCTCAAAAAAAAAAAAAAAAAATGTTCATAAACTCCTTTTGTTTAAAATCTTCGGGTCTTTATTTCATACTTTGTAAAGAAGTTTGATTATAAATTCCGTGGCCAGTTTTGGTTAGATATGTTTAAACTGAAATGTATCATTCATGCTACTGTCATTACCATATACTTTGGTTATACTCGTATAAGTTCTATTTGAAACTTGCTACCAGACGCGTAATGAATGTGCGTTGAATTATGCATTTGAAATGTTACTAAAACGGTGCCCTCCGAATTCATAATCAAACATCAATAGGGTTTAGAGTGCCATTTTTAGACTGTCATTAATAAAACATGACAGAAGTAAATGTCAAAAAGAAATGATACACAATTCTCCATATGGAAGAAAGCGTTTAGATTCAAATTGATTTATGTTTCACCTTCAAACGCAAAATGACTGTATATTTACATCAAATTATCTTAAAAATAGATAGAGAAAAATATAAAAGTATATAAGGTTAAAAAATAGAGAAAAATTAGAGAAATTATTGTCTTGCAAATTGGTCCTTCAAAAAGAAAAATACTCTCATCTGTCTTTCTGCTATCTAAGAAGTTTTATACTCTGTATAATAGAAGCCACAATATGAGATAAGAGTCTAAGATTAGGTCCTTGAAGTTAAATTCGATCAAGAGTGTATATTGTATTCGATTATTTATCTATAGATCAGTAGCGTGCGATTATGGCTGGCCATATTTTAGTCATAAGCGTTAAACTGAAATAGATTTTAAAAATTTAATATAAGGAAATATGCTAAAATGGCTAATTGACACATTATAATTAATTCTATTATTCTAGTTTTAAAACTTTTTAAGATTAAATTTATTTTAGTATCTTTATATACATTCACATACAGGATTAAAACAACGAAGTAATTCAGAATTATCGAGCTTTTATTGGTCATAACGAAACTTAAAGTAATTTATAATCATGCGGTATTAAAACAGTTGTGGAAATAAATTTAATATTACTAAAGTTAACCATTTAGAGAGTCTTAAAAAAGAAAACAACTTTTTTCTAGTGTCAGTAACTTCGATATTAACTGAGGTCACAATAGGCAACGTTTATTAACGGAGGTACAACTCGACGTTTCTATTCAGACTAGAGCCTTCTTCAGGAGAAGTATAAGAGTGATTTCATTTTTCACACTGATAAAGTCACTCCTGCATTCTGTAAAGTGACTACTGAGGAAGATTCTTTCACTCTAAATCGAAATGACCGAGTTGTACTTTTAGTTAAAAATTTTATCGAGTTATTAGTTAATTTTATCGAGTTATTAATTAATTTTGTCGAGTTATTAGTTAATTTTATCGAGTTATTAATTAATTTTGTCGAGTTATTAATTAATTATGCATTGTTTTAGTTCTTATGTCAAATGATTTTTGTTAAGAAGCATCTTACTGGTTATGTACATACGGTGTTTTAATTTTAATTTTGTGGAGATTTAAATTTTGTGATGATTGATTGACACATGTAAATACAATGAACGTGTTTGTGAAGCTAAACATGTTGGCGTAAGTTCTACAGTGTGAAGAAAAAAAATGGAGGTACGCAGTTTTTCTAAACACAAAGAGTAATGGACTATATGTAATATTATTAAGCTTAAACTTAAGTTGATATATGTAATCTCCTTTATACATAAGTTTCGCATATTACTCTGTATACAGACTCCAATTTCTTTTTCCCCCCCAAGCGAACGAGGATTATGAATGAAATAATTATTGTAAATTTAGACACTTCACCATTGTAAGTACTGATCATTCATCACACGCCACCAAATGTATAAACCTCCTTCACATCTCTGAAAATATGTCAATCATGTAGGAAACAGTTACAATAAGGAATGGATTCATTGGAAGAGCAAGCTTTGGGCCTATTCTAAAGAGGACCAAAAGCTTGTCCTTCCCATAAATCTGTTTTTCACTGTCGCTTTATTTCCTCAATTCAACTTTTTGTAATTGACAATATTTATTGAATATGTCAGTCAGGTGTTTAACATTGATAATCAGTGAAATATCTTAAGGATAATTCCCTCTCCATAGATTTAGAATATCTTTTTTTTTTTTTTTTGGCACCAAGCACATCATAACCAGTTATCATAAAGTTAAATTAGGTTCATTTATAATTTATAATACGATGAACTTGGGGTAATTATCTCAAATAATGGAATTAATCTTAAAACACATTCGATTTCATTCGCAAAGAAATCATGTACTGTACATATTATCAGAAGAAATTAATTCCTAACCAGTTTTAACTTACTTTTGAATACAGTTCTGTCTTTTCATTACGAAACCTTTTGTACTCTTACGAATCATTCTGTACATACAGGCAGGTCACTTTTGCTTAACTTTCACGTGGTCATAAAACAGTTGGATTTTAAATTTAAAAAGTACTCACAAACTGTTGAACAAATCGTACGGTTGTTTGTTTTATCCATTTATCATTCTTAATTTCATTCTTTTATGAACACTTCTTGTATAACTTCATTTTGTAATGTCTTCTTCTTGAGGAAAAATTAACCTTTTTATTTCACTTTATATGACTATCTATCTATGTTTTATGACCATGTGATACCTTGTACTTCCCATTTCATTTTGTAAAAACCCAAAACCTAAATACAGTTTGGAAAGCGTGTATATAAATGCAATAATTTGTTTTTCACATACAAACTATTGTTAACTTTAACTTATTGATACCAAAAATAAAGATGCGAACGAGGTACAAGGTACTAGAAATTTTATAAAATCATTTATATATGTGCAGTCGACATCCAAAGTAATGGTGAGTGTTTGTTTTTTTGAGTGGAAGTGAAGATGATAATGTTTACAGTAAAGATAATTAATGAAGATGATAATGTTTACAGTAAAGATAATGTTTACAGTAATGTTGATAATGTCTATAATAAAGATAATGTTTACAGTAATGATGATAATTTTACAGCAACTTCCTGCATTAACCAATACACAAGTGATAAATATTCGTGACTCAATATTAATTAAAAGCATTTGAAATGTCCTCTGTAGTAAAATTTTAATTCATTAAAATATTTCAGTTTATAACGTAAACGGTACGGACAGCATCCAAGAAGCTCATTTCCCCAGACGTAGGTGTCAGTGTACCCCAAGGGTCACCTGAACCGCAGCAGAAACAGCGTAAGCGGCCAACTCAACTCCACCACTCCACCCAATGACAGCAGCCAGGACCGAATTACCGCCACACCGCACGAACTCCGTCTCCGTAACCACTGAGCTACCGGATGCCCATCTAATATAACGGGAATTTTAAATATTTATACGTGTTATAATGTTAAAAATATATTCAGATATTATATCTATATTAAAGTTAATATTGAGGCAATGAAACTTTACTGCCATTACATTTGAACTCTTTAAAGCAGCTTTTCCCAAATGGGGTTTTATGGGTGGCTGAAGAAGACCTATTGAAATGGGGCAAGGAGGTTAGCAAAGGAAAAATAAAGAAGCAAAACTATAAATATTTTAAATAGTTTTATTCACTCTTACTAAACATGTCATGTATTATAGCACATTAATAAGTGGAACCGTCATTGTTAATGGTACTTCACGCTCATTATGGTACCAATAAATTAAAATTTCCTGAATGTCATTTGTAGTTAAAGTTTTGACTTCAGTTTGAAGAGAAAGTTTGGGAAAAGCCGTTTTAAAAGAATGAAATCGTTGGAATAGAAGAATTTTCATTCATTTAAGAGCTTCACGCGACTTATCTATGTGTCATTGATCTCTATTTTATTCTAAATTTAACTTTTAAGTTTTAAACAAAACAAAAATAAAAATAACCACTTAATTTCGTAGGATAAAATATTGTTTAAATAACAAAAATTGGTTTCGAACAAACCACATTTTTCCTTTTCATCTTATCTATTTTTTTATCATTTCTGCCAATAATTTTTTTAATTCCAAAACGATGAATTCGATGACCTAACTGAAAGAAAATAAAAGTCTGTGTGTGGTATATTTACACTGAAATCAATTCGCACATAAATGTAAACTGCAATAAGTAAATTTTCTAATACTGTACATACTAAGTAAAAAGAGACTAAACCTTATTTTCAAATTAAGTCTATTAAGTTAAACCTTATTTTCAAATAGAGTTAAATCCGTTAAGTAAAAAGTAACACTGAATTAAAAATATGACTAATTGGTTTAACACAAGCGTAAATTTAAAATATTTTATGAATAACAAAGTTAAAATGAGATTAATTCAATCACTAAAGCTTATAATACAAAAGATTATTTATAAACATTTTTTCAGTTAAACTTAACAGAAATGTTCTAATAATTTCCATTCATTTTACATAATTTTTTTTATCCTGTTTTAGCTATGACAATGTAATATCTGGTCATTTGGTTAATCCATTCCACTTGGTCTCTTGAAGGCCTATCGACAGATTGGGTATTTGGCTCCCCTGATCATACATAGTGTGGAATGCTGCGTTCTGATTTTTTACAACTTTTATCAATGAAAAATATTGTTGTTCGTTGGCACATTGAAGAGTTTAAAGTAGGTAATTCTACAAACCATCTTTTGTATATGATACCATTCGTGAAGAAACTAACGGGTACATTAAGCTTAATGATATTTGAAATAAACATTGAAAAAAAATTTTATTTCCTTTATCCATAGATTATGTCTAGTTGTTTTACTTTGTTGGTAATTCTGATGAAGCTGCACGTGGCCTAAATCGTACGAAAACCCAAGTTTAACGTGGAATTAGAGCCATAATCCGCCTAAGTCCAGATACTCTCCAAGCTAAACTGGCATGATGGATAAACCGTCGTCTATTAAAGTTTGTTTTAATACAACTGATACACCCGCTATCCATAGCAAGTGTCAGTTTCCAACACAAATAAAATTGGCTATATTTCACTTTGTAAACGATGGCGCCTTAAATAAACAGAAGTTGGACGTTCGTTTTGTTTATTTTTCAGGGATAAACGAAAAGGGTAGCAGCTTTGAAAGCTATACCAGATACACACAGCCAGTCCAATAAAATAGGGTCTTACGCTACTACTGGTAGCTAGTCCAATAGATGACGGTTCTAATGCCAAGAGATAAATGGCATTTAAAATGCTTCCCCCCCCCCCCCCCCCCCCCCCCCCCCCCCCCCCCCCCCCCCCCCCCCCCCCCCCCCGAGTCCGTAGGCGAAGACTTTTGTAAAAGTGACAAATATTTTAAGACGTCATTCCGTTACTATTCCATAAGGCTATATATAGCAGTTTCAAATGGACGTATCAAATCATTTATAAATATCTAACAGTTCCAAAAACATTAAAGTGGATGTAGTATTTTTATTTATTTCCATCGGCCCCAAGATCGAGACTCAGTGACGGCAGGCAGCGCGCAGCAAAACTCGGCTGTTCATCCTTCCACACAATAAAAATTGGTTGGTAGATAAGTGGGTAGCCTAGTGGTTAAGACGTTCGGCTGCTGATCGGGAGGTCGTGGTAATTTCTGATCGTTCGTGGTGGGGCGTGATTCGGATCCCACGTTAAACTGTAGGTCTAAGGTGGAGTGAAAAGCTTGACCTTCCTCAGAATGAACAATTCGGACGGAAGCAAAACCAAGGTTAAACTAAGGTTAACACAAAATTCGATGAATTTCCCACAAACCTAAACATATTCCAATGATAAACTCGACCTCCAAGTAAATTTTACATGTTCCCCAGTTAGGGTGACCAGATATCCTCCTTTCAGGTGGAGTCCGTTTTTTTTTTATAGCGAAATATCTGCTTGTCTTGGGTGGACGTAATGTCCTCCTTTTGTGGAAAATGACGAGTCATGTATACGTAGACTGTATTTCAAACACTGTCGCCAGTTAAAACTCTTTAGACAGTTTCCATCCCCTAATGGAAGATAATGTCAAGTGTCAGTAATTAGTTATGTAATAGGGAAAAAAATCCAGAAAGTAGTCAGAAGTTGGGAACACGTTGCACGTTGTTAATTCTGGCAACACTGTCATAACTCGTAAGCAGTACATTCCCATAGTTGTGCCAAAGATTATACAAGTATATGTACAGTATATAACAAGATAGGAAGCTAACCATATATCTCATTATTTATCGAGTTACCACGCCAAATGAATATTAGGGGTTCACCACCTAGCTACAGTAGCTTATGGACTGAGAACTAAGCCTTGCACAAGGGCAATGATTTAGAAGTATGACATATTAAAAAACTGAATATTATCAATTTATCACAGTAATCTTCAAACCATTGCAAGCCTATATGCTTAATTTATTAACTAATCCTATATTTCATTACATATTAAACGTTGTAATAATAAATATTAAAATATAATTTAAGTTAATGTATTTTGTGGGTAATTTAGTTCTTCCAAACACTAGATTGCAGAAAAGAAAAAACAAACCAAAAGTGGGCGGAGTTTCGTATCTTATTGTCAGTAATGAGTGAGAAATTTATACGTTCCTTATTGTCAGTAATGAGTGAGAAATTTATACGTTCCTAAACAGTCTTTTGCCTCGGTCTCTGTGCTTGTGTTCGAATGTCGTGTAGCTGTGTATGCTGCGTTCAAGTTGCGAGCCATTCCTATTGTGATATTAATTTTGATCTGCGATGCGGGTGAAGAGTGAAATGCCTAAAGGCAAGTGTAAATTTAAAGACGACTGGCTAACTATTGTATATGGTGGCTTATGTTTCAGTTTAGTGTTTGTAGGTTAGCAGTAAGCCTATTTAGCACAAGTCACAATATTTAATCGGCGATTAATATTAATTTGTTTTTTAATGCGAGCATTTGGTCATTTGGTCATTTCATTTTTGAAATCTGGTCACCGTAACCGAAGTACCTTTACAAATTACTGCTAATTCACGATCTTCAACATCATTTACTATTTTCAACGATTATATTTTTACAAAAGGAATTTCAATATGGAATTTAATTTAATTTAAGTACTTTATATATCATATATCAGTATAATAAGAAAGATTTAATTCGATGTTTAAATTAAAAATAAAATGATTATTGTATGGGAAGCAATTAACTGACTTCGGATCACGTTAAGAATATCGCGCGAACTCATAGGGTGTTGGGTTCCCTATTCTTGACATGGATAATTTTGGGTTCCCTATTCTTGACATGGAAACTTTTGGGTTTGCTATTCTTAACATGGAGAATTTTGTAAAAACCTGTGAAGCTATTGGTCTCTTTTGCCATATTACCCTGACTGTTAGTACCGAGGTTAAATCATGGGATCACCTAAAGAGCAGGGCCCCCAGCCTTCTTTAATTAGCCTCATAAGCAGTGGTGTAGTGCTAAATAAAGAAGTGAGGGAACGCATTTTGAAAGTGTTACTCAGATGCGTGGGGGACAATGGCGAGCGCGGCGAGCCCATACAGCTGGGGGTCCGGGAGCACTGTAAGCCCCCCGGGAAATCTTTTGAAATCTGACCAATTTCAGGGATATTTTGAGGTCATATGCACTGGATATTAGGATATATTCCAAGGTTGAAGATGCAGTATTTCCAGTCATTAGATATACGACATCCAGTACGATCAATAAAAATAGCTAACAACTGGAATGATTAACTCAAAAAAAGTTAACAACTGGTACGCCGTGGTGACTGTTTCACCAGATCTTTATAGGCTAGCATTGCCTCAGTCGAAGCTAAAAGAAATGAAACAGTTAATGATTCTTTCTCATATTTCTTCTAGGGGTGGGAATTAAAATTTCATGACGTTAGAGATTTGTAAGTTCGGATTTATTTGAAATAGTGAGGGAACGCTGTTCCGTCTACCAAAAAAAGTAAGGGAACGCCGTTCCCACGCGTTCCCACAGCACTACACCACTGCTCATAAGGCTAACTAACGAAAATATCACGACTTAACCTAACCAATCGTTAGTCAACTGTACGCCCTTGACGATTGGTTAGGTTAAGTCGTGATATTTTCGTTAGTTAGCCTTATAAGGCTAACTAACGAAGGCTGGGGTCCCTGATCTTCAGGTGATCCAAATCATGCAATCACCATCGCTATTCTTAACTTGTTGAATTTTGGGTTCGCTATTCTTAACATGTTTAATTTTGGGTTCGCCATTCTTAACATGAGGTAAATGGGTTCGCTATTCTTAACGTGATCCCTGACTTCTTTTCTAAAACAGTTCTGATTAGACTAAACATTGGGAGTGAAAGAGCATCATTGTATAAATATACATAAGGAGTAGAAACAGAATGATGTCTGAACATACTTGTCACTCTGACTGACGTTTCTGCCTATGGTAGCAGAGCCTGTACATCTCGATAATCTGTTTTCAGAACGCTGGGTTGGAGTGGAGACCCATATAACAGAGAGGCGAAAAGAAAGCGGAAGTTTTTTATTGGCTAGTGATTTATGGGACCAGATGATCGCTGCAAGGGGTCTTCTTATAATGTAAAATAATGCTTGATTTTAATGAGAAAAAATGAAGAGCATAGCCATGAGTTAGAAAAATTCATTCGAAAATGGTTACAGATTAAACAAATTATAGGTAAAAGTTAATAATAGTGGACAATCTTTTTCTTATTTAAAAAACAAAATTATCAATAAATTTCAAATAGCCTTTTATGCCATGAATAAGTGGTTTTGTTAAATAGAAATTGTAAGTAAATCTATAAATAATAGTTAAACATGGGACTCGTTGGTGTAGCGTATAGAATACCGGCTGTAAGAGGTTATTTTGCCAATAAAATTCATCGAAAATGAGCCTTACTATATTTCTATAAACAGATTTAAACGTGTAGATACGCCTTCCAAGTCGCAAGGCTTAGGCTAGTTATTTGGTATTATGAAAGGTGTCTGTCCATATTCGTTTGAAAATGTGACAAATTTTAAAGATGTCATAAAATTATGGAAGGAAAACGAGAATTTAACTGATGAATGTATTAAAAGATCGTATTTTATGCCAAAGACCTTTTAGAAGTAGAAATTCGAGAATATTTTTAATTATTGACAATGGAGTCTCCAGAGGCGTCATTTGCGGGGGACCGTGAGGGTCGGTCGTCCCCCGAAGCTCACCAGGGGGGGCCTCCAAGACCTTTCAAATGATAGTTTCTTCAAAAAAAGGCACCTAATATTTTGTGGATTACCAGTATAATGAACTGCTTATAGTTTAGAAACTTTTTAGAATAATTTGAATAAAATAATGACAATGAATTATGACAAAAAAATTGAAAACTCTCTGAGTAACGTCTGACGTCACAATAAACAAAAAACAAATGAGCGCAGAACCATTGGAGCTTGTCACAAGCTTATGATTTATTGCTTAACTTAATTTGATAGTTAACTGTAAATAACCAGTCTAGCTGATACTATTTAATCATTCTTGTTTATATTAATTTGATTATAAAGTACATTGTGAATAGCACTTAATAAATTTTGACATGTGAGGTCTCACTGCTTTCTTCGCCCCCTCCCCAAGCCAATTTGAAATGACGCCTCTGGGAGTCTCTGATGGATATAGACTGAAATGACCTAACCCACCTAACCTAACTTACAAAAAAATACTTCCATCTGGTTGTATGCTCCGTTAAAAATTTAATAAGAAATTTATTTTTTTAAATAAAACTAAAAAATTGTCCACTATTGTTAACCTTAGCCCAAATTTTATATAGGCCTATATGCAGTGCTTTTTTCTAGCGGTACGCAACGGTACGCAATACCGGCGCCTTTTTACAAAAAAATAAAAAAATTCGTTATTAAAAATAAATAAAATAACCCATTTCAGTGTTCTTCGAAAACGATAAAATATCGATTGACACAGTAAATGTTTTTAGTATGGAGCGCATAATGCAGTCTAGAGCATAGCTTTTAGGCCGGTCCCCACTCCTCTAGGAATCCGTCAAATCTGAGTACCTGTACCTTTTTTCTAGGAAAAAACATATCTATATATCAAGTAGCGGCAATAGTAAGCCACCTTTTTTACCAGTTAGTTTGAACTTTGTGAATAAGTCGGATTTTCTTGTACGACCTTTTAAAGGTTAGGTTAACCTGAGTTAACCTAACCTAACCTGAAACAAATCAGAGGATGTGTAAAGTCTGAAGAAGCGAAAAGGACTATTTATTTGACTCGTTATTTTTTTTATTAAAATCCTAACGCGGGTGAAATTTTTTAAAATAATCATTTTTTAAAATAATAATTTTTTTAAAATAATCATTTTTTTAAATAATCGGTGGTGTAGAATGTGCCTCGGTGGTGAAGTGGTTAGCGTCACTGACTACGAATCCATCAGCCTCGGGTTCGAGACCCGACGGCAGCCGGCGCGCAGCAAAACCCAGCTGTTCATCCTTCCACACAATAAAGAAAGTGGTTGGTAGATAAATGGGTACCCTAGGTGGCCTAGTGGTTAAGACGCTGTGCTGCTGATGGGGCGTGGTTCGGATTCCACGTTAAACTGTAGGTCTAAGGTGGAGTGAAAAGCTTGACCTTCGTCAGAATGAACAATTCGGGCGGAAGCTAGCCAAATGTTAACTAAAGGTTATACGGTAAAAAATAGGCGTTTTTTCTCAACTTTCTGACAGAATTTCCCCCCCCCCCCCTTACTTTAGCACAAGCGAGTGTTTAAAATTAATTTTGAAAATATAAAATATATAACCTGTTACCAACTTGGTAAAAAATGGTCACCGGCGAAAATTTACACGAATGTTCGACCAATTTGGACATTTATGACTATATATATATATATATATAATATCTCAAGCATGAACATGCATGATTTTGAATAATGCTTAGTAACCCCTATAGGATTTTGATAATTTTAATGTCATCACCTGAATTTCGAAAAAATAACTATGGTCGTAATCTACATAACACTATAACACTTTTTTCAAGAGTACTGTTTTTGGTGCAAATACGTTATAACTTGCAAGTTATTATGAAATATAGTATCTCGTTGCTGTTCATTCATATGCTCGACCAATCATGTGACATGTATTTCCACTGTGGCTGCGAGGCAGTTATTCAGTAACCATTCAGAAAATTTCGTACAACCAACTGATCCTACTTTGCTACACACAAAATATAGAGCGCTTGTGGAAGGACATTAAATCTTGCATTTTATGCTCTGGTAATCGTAACTACCACTACTGTACGAACAGTATTTCGCCAGATACCTTTTCCTGGCAAACAGCAGTGATCATCAAACAGTCCTCCATATATTTTTAAAGATAATAGCTGAAGTTTACCCTCCGACTGAACAATACTGAGGTAAGATTTATGTTATTAAGTTAGGTTAGGTTTATCAAAATGCTTTTTTATAGTAATATTTGATGTGATTTACTCAAATCTTATATTTACTTGCTGCGCAATTAACCCTAATTCATAACTTAACCCTACAAAAAATTCCGGCGTTATAGGGTTAAGCCGAAACATCATGAGTTCAGCTTCGAATAAAATGGGTTTCGCCTCATTTATACAGCAAATGAATATCAAATATGAATAAATCACATCAAATACTACTAGAAAACTGCATTTTGGTATGATTTTGCAGGTGATGACATTTCCTTAAAATTTAACCAGGATTTGAACCCAGCATTTCTTGAGTAAAAAGTGTGAATACTGATCACTAGACAACATTTGTATAAAAGTTAATACAACCTAGGGTATATTTCATCGCCCAAAGAAACACACAACGCTTTCGTACCCAAATGTATTTTACATATTAACGTCCTGCACTCTAACTAATGACAGCATTTCATTCAACTCTCTGGTATAACACTGGGGTCAGGTAGATGATACTACAAAATTTTGGTCTAATATAACCCCTCAAATTGTTTATCACATATTGCTATCTGCTTTATGTTCGGACGAAATTTTAGGTTCACTCTTCCGCAGTTAGTCTTCGTTTTTAGGGAATTTTTTTAAAAAAATTGTCCTGTTTGTGAAAGTTTCTTCAGTGTTACTGAGTAACGCAACTCATTTTAAAGCGTTTTGAATTTTTTTTTTTTATATTTATGTAGGAAGGAGGGGGCTGGGGGCGAGCCCCCGCAGAAATGACCCCTCCACAGAAGACGGAGAAAGCAAAAAACAAGGTCTCCAAAGCTCAATGATGCCATTTTTTTTTTAATATAAATTTTGAAAAGGTTGTGTAGTAAGATTCATGTATGTGTAGTGAGGAATAGAGGTAGAAGTGTGTGTTTGAGAGCATGCTGGACTGCTTACAGGGTAGATGAGACACGGAAAAAGATCAGCTAAAGAGGACTGATAGGAGAAATGGGAGAGTTCCAGCACTCCCTGTGCTAACCTGCCTAACATCCACCTCTTAGTACTTGTCTGGTCGATTGGTGTCCACAGTCTCTTCCTATTTACAATAAACAAATTTTAATTGACTTTGAATGCTTAATACGACTCCTTCAGGTTTTTAATAAACAGGTGGGTCATCATGTCATCAACTTCCATCATTTATGATTGGTTGCAAAAATAGCCACTGTCTGAGTTTCGTGATGATACTATTTCAGTTTTAAAAATATCAGTTAACTTAGAAAGTTTAAACTAAATACATAATTTTAAACAGAAAAATTTATACTTTAAAATTACAAAATATGAATTGCCTGATTCACACTCATTTTAAAATAAGTGGCATTGTCCTATATATATATATATAGTGTCGGCGATTATTCTTCTGCAACTGTTCATGCTTTTCACCACCCGTGAATAGCCAAATAGAAAATGAAGGTGAATCAAACAATTTATTATGTAATTTCAGAGTATAATTTTTTTTGTTTAAAATAAAATTATGTATTTAATTGATGATTTCTAAATTAATATTCTTAAAATTTGCAATATTATAATCATACAACTCGACCGGTGGTTATTTTTACAGCCAATCATAGATGCTGGAGGTTGATGACGTAATGTTTCGACTGCAAATTAAAAACTGAAGGAGTCATATTCAAAGCATTCAAAGTTAATTAAAGTTTGTTTGCTATAAATAAATGCAAAATACCTTTAAAGTGTGATGTAGTCAGTGGCGTACTAAGGGGGTGCGAGGGGGGCGGTCCGCCCCGGGTGACAGCCAGGAGGGGGGTGCCATCGGGAGAGTTGAAATACCAGTACAAGTTTTCAAACCAAATGAAAAATTCGCCAAAGTAAGAAAAAAAAATTTAAAATGTTCAAACTATTACAACAGCTTAATGTTAATTTCCACTATAAATTTTTTTTTTATTTTTATTGGCAATACAAAATTTACAAACGAAAAATTAAATATTTGATAAAAATTACATCGAAAGGCGAACGTTTGTTGACGTTTTAGTCATCAGTTTGTTGAGCATAGCCAGCTGGCTGCAACTGACATTCCAAGTCTTGTTCACTTGACACTATGACTCCACATACATGAGGTATGTTTCATTAAATAATTATGATAAAGCATAAAGTGCTGGTGTTTATAACAATATCATGGTACTTATACCAGTGTCCAGTAATTTTTGACAATGTGGTATCATAGTGATGTTTAAGTGTTTATAAATGCATCGTCGTGATTTTATAATATCCGGTAAATGCATTATGGAGAGGGCCATTCATTATGCAACTACAAAGTGAGGAAATGGACATTTCTATGGAGAGAAGGGAGAGAGTAAAGCTTCGAAAAAGGATGCTGGTCTCACATTGCCAGAGGAAGTAAAAAGGGCCATGTTTGAATGTCTTGATCGCTTTCATCAAGAATTGGAGATTCGTTCTAAGGCAATGGATCAAATTCTGAAAATCTTCGCTGTTATTCAGCCAAACACTTTGGTTGTTGCAACAGAAAAACTTCGGAAGTATATTCCAAATTTGACTCAGATTTTCGATGAATTCTCTGATGAAGATAGTGTGGAAATTGGACGACTTCGGAGGCATTTGGAAGCTGCCAAAATCAGCGTTGAAGAGGCAAAGAAATGGACAGCATTGCAGTTTCTGGAGTTTATTGTGAAATGGGATTTTTGTGAATCTTTGCCAAGCTTTTCACTGTGTTTGAGATTCTTTTTGACTGCCTGTGTGTCTATTGCTTCATGTGAAAGAAGTTTTTCCAAATTGAAATTGATAAAAAATTTCTTTCGCTCGACCATGAGTCAGACGAGATTGACAAATCTGGCTTTACTTTCAATTGAACATGAATATGCAAAGAAGGTGAATTTTGATGAGGTCATTGATCAATTTGCAGAAATTAAGGCTCGAAAGCAGAGACTGTGAATCCTCTCTATTTAACTTTGAAGAATAGGCTGAGCGTTGAGACTGGATTTCCTGTGTTTTTTGTATAAAATAAAATGCAATATTACCTGTTCACTGAATTTTTAATGTCCTGCATTTTTCTTAGTTTCAATTTGCTTATGACAGTACTGTACTGTTTAAAAATCTACTCGCAAACATATATTTTTCTGTGTGTTTAAATTTTAAAATTATTTATTGGGGGTGCCAAAGGGAGGATCCGCCCCGGATGCCAAATACTTTAGGTACGCCCCTGGATGTAGTATTCTTTAACAATGTAGAAACTTCCACAAACAGTTCAAGTCTTTTAATTTACCTAAACACGAAGATCTTAATATCTGGGCGTCTAATTGTGGAAGAGTGAACCTAAAATATAGACCCAACATAAAACGGATAATATATGTGATCGGCATTTTAATGAGATCAGTGTTTTTCACTAAGTTTTTTAAGCGAGCCACTTCTTCAGAACATACACACTGAGAGAGCTGTGTGTATATATATATATATATATATATATATATATATATATATATATATATATATATATGTGTGTGTGTATATATATATATATAATGTTAAATAAATTAAATAGCATATATATATAAAATGTTAAATAAATTAAATAGCATATATATATAGTACATATATATATACTGTACACACACACACAGGGTGTTTCAGGAGGAAAGGTCAATACTTCGGGAGGTGATAGTATCGGTCATTGTGAGAAAAAAAGTTCATATGAACATGTGTCTAATTCTGAATGGTTACGGAGATAGAGCTGTTTGAATCTGATGCGCGCGCAGCTCTTCCTCCCCCTTCCCTTCCCTATAACCTTGAACCATGTAAGCATGTAACATAAGCCAATCGACAGCTGACTGTTGTGAGTGACATTGTTTGGTGTTTGAAGCAGTGTTAAGAATGCCACACACCTTCACACATGCCGAATATGCAGATATGGTGTATGTCTACGGTTTTTGCGATGGAAGTGCAACAGCTGCTGTTGCAGAATACCGTCGACGGTTTCCGAACCGCAGAATTCCGGATCGAAGAGTGTTTACCAGGGTTTTCAACACTGCGTGAGATTGGTACACTTCCCAGCGCTCATGTTTCATCTGAACGTGAAGGTCAACAGGATGTGGATGAAGTGGGAAACATTCTTCAGTTGGTAGAGCGTAGTCCTACTACTAGCTCACGAAGAATTTCTACACGTCTCGGTGTACCACACAAGAGTATGGCGAACATTACGTGAGGAAGGCTTGCATCCATATCATGTACAGCGTGTACAACACCTTCAACCAGGAGACGCTGCCATGCGACTGGAATTTTGTCATTGGGTAAATGGTAATCGCCGATTGCTTCGATTAATACTGTTCACCGATGAAGCTACTTTCACCCGTGACGGTATCAACAACATTCGTAACTCTCATCGCTGGTCAGACGAAAATCCAAATGGGACTGTGGAAACAAATTTTCAACATCTCTTCTCTACCAATGTGTGGCGCGGTATCATCGGTGATCAGCTGATTGGCCCTGTTACTTTAGAGAATCGTCTTACAGGACAAAGTTACCTAGAATTTCTGCAAAATGAATTGCCAGGACTATTGGAGGATGTTCCTTTGGCTACACGCGCTGGTATGTACTTTCAGCATGACGGAGCTCCTCCACATTCTACCCGTCTGGTGATGCAATACCTAAATCAAACTTTCCCTGGTCGATGGATCGGCCGCGGTGGTCCCATTCAATGACCACCAAGGTCTCCAGACCTCTCTCCGTTAGATTATTGTTTGTGGGGGTGGATGAAAAGTCAAGTTTACAAAAGAAATGCGCTTGACTGTGTTACTCCCACCCTTCATACCATACAGCCCGGATCTGGTACTTTCAGACGTCGATTTGTTTGGACCAATGAAGGATGCTATTTGTGGAAGAAAGTTTCAGAGTGACGATGAGGTTGTTGAGGAGGTTAATAGGTGGCTCCAGCAGAACCCAGCGGACTTTTACCAGCAAAGAATAAAGGCCCTTGTTTCGAGGTGGAGGAAAACCGTAGAAAAGGATGGAGATTATGTGGAAAAATAAAAACTTGTGAAAAAGGTGTGTACAAAATTTTTGGAACTTACAAGGAAACTTGGGGGAAAAAAAGGTGGGGTAAAATATATTGAGTGGTCCTGTAAATTACATACGTACGCAAGAGCGGATCCGGAGGGGAGTGTTGAGGGTGTACACCTTACCCTTCACTGTCAAAGTGGTTCAATAATGGTACTAGCACCATTACGTAGTCCTAAGGTTATATCCTTTTCACTAATTGATAATTAATAATACTGTTGCGAAAAATGCTCTGTATGAATTGGTCCACAATTAACCCACCCCTTATATCTCCAGTCTAACTATAGAGTAGATCAAGTCTAGCCTAGAGGGGTCAGCCTAGAGATTCCGGAAATGGTCCAGAGCGGGCAGATAAATTGAGGTCCACAGTAGGATTCCTCACAAGATTAGGTTAGGGCAATCTACCTTCACCTTTGTTAAGCTATGAGTTGATGCTGGGTCTTAGGCCACAATGTAGGCCTAACTTGTCTGACCCAGCTTAATTTAATGTGATTAACTTACTGGGGTAAAAACTCAATTAGTCACTTACTTTTAGTTATTGGAGTCTCTCCCTTCTCCGGTTGTGTAATTGTCGAGAGCGTACTTGCTGGTACGTCCTCTCGCCCCGTTCCTCGTTTTCGTTCTGCCTTTGTTCTCCTCTTCGCGGGGCTTTTTTCACCAGCGTTGTCTTGGTTTTTTCCTCGGTTGGTTGAGCGGTAATGTATCGATTACCGAGCACGCTCCTCCCACACAGTATATAAATACTAGTGTGGAGAATAACTCTGGTGAGCAACCAATTGGTTTCATCCACCCAGTTATTGACATAAAAGGAATTTAATAATTGTTAGATTAACTACCTACCTACTCAGTGAACCATTTTCGTTACCTCCCAACTACCCACTCATCAGTTTTCCATATACTGGGGGCCCCGGGAGATAAAAATTTTGGTGTCATTGTCACCAATTTTTGTGTCTGAGTGTAGACTAGCTAACTATTTAACTGTAAATGCCTGTTAATCTGATTAACAGTGCCTATCCTCACCTTCTCATGGAGAAGGTGTAGCATTTAATTAGAAGAGAAAATATACATTTATAGGATGAAACTGTCTATGGTCTTTACCATAAGAAAAGAAAAAATGAAAGTTAGAAGATAAAATTACAATTCCCCAGCATCTATTTTTTGTTGTAAAAATAGTCGCGCCTTTAATGCTGTTTGTCGCTGAGGTCTTGTGTCTGTCAATGTTGTAGTAGGATGCGTTACCACTCCTACTGTCAAAGGAATAGTTACTGGAAGTTCAGTGTCTCCAGTTGTTACTGTCAGTGGAGAAGGTTCTCCAAAGTCCATTGTTTTGGGTCCAGACTCTAAAGGGTACAAAAGAGAAATGTCTCTTGTTGTGTCACCCGTTGAAGTCCTTAATTTGACCACTCTTGTTACCCCGTCTGCCCCTGGTCTGAGTTCTGAAACTCTAGCCAGAGGCCAGTATTGTCTTGGAGTACTGTCATGTATGAGAACAAGGTCCCCTACCTTAATTGTGTCAGACCAATCCTTCTTAGTCATTTGTTTATGTCTCTCTCTTAGACCCATCAAGTACTCAGTTTTCCACTGTTTAATGAAATGAGCTTTAACTCTAGTTAAATGTTGTAACTTAGTCTGGAGTTCATTATGTCGTTGAGTCCAGTTTGGGTCTTCTGAAGAGTCTATATTGTAGTCCGGCAGGAGACTAACTTGTTCTCCCCGAATCAAATGATTTGGAGTTAATGGTTCCGGGTCATTAATGTTGTCACTCACATAAGTGAGTGGTCTATTGTTAATGATGTTCTCAATCTCAGCCAGGAGAGTGAGTAACCCAAATAAGTGTATCTGTTTTTTGCCAATTGCTTTCTTCAAGCAATTCTTTACTGTTTGTATATTCCTCTCCCAGATAGAACCATACCAAGGAGAGGCAACCGGAATATACTTCCACTTTATGTTTGAATTTTGTACATATAATTGTGTGATTTCATTGCTTAACAAGTCGTGGATGACTTGTTCACCAGCTTTGAAATATGTAGCATTGTCAGTCCAAACTGTCTTTGGTACTGAATGTCGTGCACAGAATTCTTAAAGACAGCAACAAAAGATTCTGCTGTAAGGTCCTCCACAACATCCAAATAAACAGCTCGTGAGGCAGCACATGTAAACAGTACAATGTACATTTTTTGTTCAGTGTCACCCACCCCTACAGTCAATGCTCCTGTATAGTCAATGCCTACAGTCTCAAAGGGTCTGTTGAGATTAACTCTCTCCTCTGGCAAAGCAGGAGGATTTGGTTTCCTATAGGGCCTAGCATGAATACACCTACATGTGACACACTCACTCAGGACTGTTTTAACAGTGATCCTTCCCTTGGGTATCCAATAAGTTTTTCTTAATGTAGTTAGTGTCTGTGGTACCCCCATATGATATACATCATTGTGTGTTTTTCTGATGATTAATGTTGTCAAATAGCTAAATCTAGGTAAAAGGATTGGATTTTTGCTTTTGTATGACAGTTTTGATTTGTCTAATCTCCCTTTACACCTTAGAAGGCCTTCCTCATCTCTGAACAAGTTTAGATCCACAACTACTGATGGTACAGGTTCTTTTGTTTGTTTCCCATTAGTTAAGAATTCTAACTCTTTATTGTACTCTTTTTGTTGTGCTTGGCCTATCCAGTATTTGGTTGCAACTTCTGTATAATTATGATTATTTTTATTTAGCTGTTTGTTAATTGTAGTTAAACAGTTGTGAGCAAACCTCAAACAGTAGGCTGTGACCCTGACAAGTTTACTGAAGTCAGAATAACGTTCATAATTAGTGATTGGTTCAACCTTTTCATTTGAAAAGATTAAATTTAATGTCAAGTTAACTTGTTCCACAGGCCATTGGTCTGTATTACAGAGCCACTTAGGTCCCATAAACCAAGTTTTGTTTGACTTCAACAACTTGTAGGATAAACCTCTGGTCAGAAAGTCTGCTGGATTCTGTTTAGTTGGAACATAGTGAAAGTTTACTTGTAGGCTTTCATTAGTGTCAGCTATTTCTTTTAGCCTATTTCTTACAAAGATATTCTTACTATTAATGCTATCATTCCGTATCCAGGCAAGACAAATCTGACTGTCAAGCCAGACGTGGATATGAGTTAAAAACACATCATAGTAAGCATCCTTAAGCAATGAAATGGTTTTAATGGCTAATGTAGCAGCCAATAGTTCCAATTGAGGTATGGTTCGGGTAGGTTTGAGAGGTGCAACTTTCCCTTTTGCATAAATTAGATGACTTTCTATAGGGCTTACAAGATACGCACAGCACCTATAAGCTTGTGTGCTTGCATCAGCAAACACATGAAGTCTCTGGGGCTTATCCCTAAACCCACAGCACCTTTGAATTTTAATGTTCTGCACTTTTGTTAAATCAGTAGCTAACTTCTTCCAAGATTTTTGATTTTCATTTGTTATTGGATCATCCCACCCAACATTTGTCCTCCAAATTTCTTGGAGGAGAATCTTTGATTTTATTGTTGAAGGCAGGAATAGACCATGGAATCAAAAATTTTGGAAGCCTCTGATAATATTTGTCTTTTAGTATTTGCTTCCTCATCAAGTTTAAAACCTTTAGTACAGATTGAATCATGACTGTTAGAAGTTGCATCCAAATACCAGTTCATACCTAAAGTTTTAACTCTGTCTGATGGCTCAGTAAGACCATTATTATCCTTTAAAATCTTTTTGTTTAAATCCTCATCATTTGAAATCCACTCTCTAAGTTCAAAGTTACCTTGTTGCATAATGTTTTGAGAGTGTTCATAGACTTCAGATAATTCAGATTTTGTTGTCGTTGAGCCTATTAGATTGTCTACGTAAAAATGTTCCTTAAGGAAGTTCAATGTTAAAGAGTTATTAAACTGGTTTAAATGATGTCTAATTGTCAATGCTAATAGGCTAGGTGAGCAATTGGCTCCAAACAACACAACATTAAATCTATAGGTTATGAACCCTTTATTCAAATCAAATGGATCCTTGAACCATAAGAACCTAAGTTGGTTCTTATCATATTCATTTTTAAGATTTATTCTCAAAAATGCCTTTGAAATGTCACTTTGTACGGTATATTTGTCTAACCTGAACCTCAGTAAGATCTTCACAAGGTCAGAAATGAGATTAGGACCCTCAATCAAGCAATCATTCAAACTGTGTTTATCACTGTCTTTGAGGCTACAGTTATATACTACTCTGAGTTTTGTTGTTGGGGCATCTTGTCGATAAACCCCCCTGTGGGTTAAATAATGACAACCATCTTTTTTAAAAGGGTTATTTGTTACTTCTTCAATGAAGCCTTTCTGTAGCTGTTCTTTGAAGACATCACTGTACTTTTGAATATTATTATCTTGTCTGAGTTTTTTCATTACTTTATATAAATGTCCTTTAGCTACTTTGAGATTGTCTCTTAAAGTTGGACAATTTATTTTCCAAGGTAACTCAACAAAATAACTATTGTCTTTGCACTGAATGGTGTCTTCAAATCTTTCTACCATTAACTGATCTTCTGAAGTTTGATTTGTGTCATGTATACCCACAGATTCTAGCAACCATAAAGTTTGAATTGCCTCATCCAAAGTTTCATTTGATAATGATGAATTAATGTTCTCAGTTGAGATAATATTATTCAAAGTGTTGCTATTCTTACAGGTGTTATGTAGGACTGAGTTGAGGCACATAGTATTTGTTGGTCATGAGCTGTTTTGGTTTAGGTCTAGGTTGTATTCTGATAGGTCACCCAAAGGGGCTATCCCTGATGGAGTCTGAATAGCTATACCATTACCTATTTCTACTATGCCCTTATGAATAAGATTAATATAATCTGCCCCTATTAGCATTTCAATGTTAGCTACTGTGTTGTTAGTGATATGTCTATCAGCTATTTTGTAGTGTTTTCCCAAATGATTTATGGTTTGTTCTAGTTTGGGTATAACCAGTTTGTTTTGTCCTACTTTAGAAATAATAACTGCTTCAATTTTCTTGAATTTACTTTCTAAATGTAGTTCCAGGTCAATTGTCTTATAGCTATTTTTGTCCGAGTTATCCTTAACAAAGGACGCAATATTGAGGTTTTGTTCATTCGGGTTTGGTGTCAAACCCAATTTATTAACTACATTTTTTGAAACAAATGTTTGTTGAGAACAACAGTCTATAAGACATCTCACTGGAGTGGTACTACCCTCACTATTCACTAAGTCCAAAGTAATAGTTGGTAAAAGAATCTCAGTGTTTCTTGTTACATTGTTTGAACAAGCAGAATGTCCCATGAAAGTGGCATTTTCTTGATTACCTTTGTTTGGGGGAGGTATCTTTTGAGTTTGAGTACTATTGTTTGGACACTTTGGTGAATCACACATTGATGAGACATGTCGTAAACTTTTACAAAACTTACACTTGAATCTTAACCTAGATTTACAGTCTTTCTTATAATGTCCCTGGCCAGTACACTTTTTACACAGGTTCAACTGTTCACATCTTTTAGCCCTTTGGTTAAAGTCTGAATATTTGTCACACCCAGTACTACTCTGTTCATTACTTGCACAAAATTTGCAATGTGGTGTGTAAGTTGAGGCAGCAGTTACATTAAAGTTCTGTAATGTAGGTGTTCGTGTATTATAGTTGGTCACATTTGATTCTACAGTATCAAGTTTTGTCTGTTTGGCTGTAGCTAGTTGGTCTCTGGGAACAGTCTTTGGTTTATCCATAGTCTGGGTCTTATGTGTTGGAAAATCTCTCAATTTGTAATTAGTTAGGATATTGGGGAAGTGTTTTCTTATTTGTTCTAAATTAGGATAATTTTCTCCCGTCTTTAGAATTAAAATATCTTTAACCCTCGAAGGAAGGCACCTAAGTACTATGCTTTGTATAATCCAAGATGAAGCTTTAATATCTATCTCATTGCTAACCAGTTGTCCTATAATAGCTTCTAATTTTGTATAAAAAATTTCCATATCACTATGGTTATCTTTTATGGGTGCAAATTCAAAAATTTGTTGAGATAATTCATATACAATCTCATCTTTATTAATGTAATTACGTTTTAAAAGATCAATAGCTACTTCATATGAATCCCCTACGGCTGGTAAATAGGCTATTAGGTTATAGGCTGGGCCTTTAAGGGAACTAGTTAAGTAACTAAACTTTTCAACAGTTGAAATATAAGGTTTATTACCTATTAAATTCTCAAATTTGTCAATGAAAGATGGGAATTGTACCGTGTCCCCTTCAAATGTTGGTACTAGCAAAATGGGTAACTGAGCCCTCAATTCTTGTGACTCAGGATTTAGCATGCCACTTAAATTTTGTTGAAGGTTAGCCCTACTTTGATTAAAATCAGAATTAGGTTTTTTGGTGTTAAGTCAGTCAAACGAGACCGTAGTCTCCTTATTTGCTGTTCAATTGAGATTACCTGATCATCATCATCAGCGTAAAGGTCTATCAATTGTTCTTCAGCCATTTCGGATTCAACTAACTCTGAAATACTCTCATTAATGGCTATTATTGCCTTCTTTTTAATTTCCAATTTAAGAATTACACTCTAAATTTTCCTTACCTGGTTGTGTAATATTGTTAAAAGTGTTCACAGCCTTTGTAACAGCTCCCAACTTTGCCCCCCTTTTCTTTTTTAACTTTTTCAATTCCGCACTGTCCATGTCTAAGTCAAAATTGTTTAACTGGGGATCGTAATGAAATAGAGGACAAGAAGAAATTACCAGAGAAGAGAGAGCACAGACAAAACAGTCAAGTTCAAATTTGGTTTAATCCCCCCCAAGTACTTGTGTGTCACTCAGGTCTAAGCTTATAAGAGAATGAGACTCCTTAAATGTAAATGTTTCCTAGTTAGGCCCTAGGTTGTAGACCTAATTAGGCTTGATTAGCTTAGGCTTAGGCTTAGGCTAGACCATTTAGCCTAATTCTGCAATTTTTGTTAAGTAAGGTTAAGGTTTGTAAATTCCCCACACACGGACCACCAATGCGAAAAATGCTCTGTATGAATTGGTCCACAATTAACCCACCCCTTATATCTCCAGTCTAACTATAGAGTAGATCAAGTCTAGCCTAGAGGGTCAGCCTAGAGATTCCGGAAATGGTCCAGAGCGGGCAGATAAATTGAGGTCCACAGTAGGATTCCTCACAAGATTAGGTTAGGGCAATCTACCTTCACCTTTGTTAAGCTATGAGTTGATGCTGGGTCTTAGGCCACAATGTAGGCCTAACTTGTCTGACCCAGCTTAATTTAATGTGATTAACTTACTGGGGTAAAAACTCAATTAGTCACTTACTTTTAGTTATTGGAGTCTCTCCCTTCTCCGGTTGTGTAATTGTCGAGAGCGTACTTGCTGGTACGTCCTCTCGCCCCGTTCCTCGTTTTCGTTCTGCCTTTGTTCTCCTCTTCGCGGGGCTTTTTTCACCAGCGTTGTCTTGGTTTTTTCCTCGGTTGGTTGAGCGGTAATGTATCTATTACCGAGCACGCTCCTCCCACACAGTATATAAATACTAGTGTGGAGAATAACTCTGGTGAGCAACCAATTGGTTTCATCCACCCAGTTATTGACATAAAAGGAATTTAATAATTGTTAGATTAACTACCTACCTACTCAGTGAACCATTTTCGTTACCTCCCAACTACCCACTCATCAGTTTTCCATAACTGTCAATATACGTCACAAATTCTTGATTCACTAATAGCAACTGGTATCTAATTTCATCTAAAATTAATTTTATTTTTACTCCTAAATCAATTAACTTTTTTGTTGATAGTGTAATATATCAAACTGTATTCATTGTTTTAATGATAATCGGATGGGTAATAGTAAGTGACTGCAAATTTTTTCAAAACGAACCCTGTTTTATACCCAGTGTCCCTCCCTTATGAAAATCCTAGATCCGCTCAAAGTTTCATTTCATTGATAAATGTTCATACAAAAATTGACTCGCAGCGTCCTCTGAAGTGACATACACAAAATGCAAATCGCTTTAACGAAATTGTTGAAGAAACTAAACATCCCAAAAACTAACAGACAGGCGTCGTCGTGGGGATCTGATTGAGACCTTTAAGATCATCAAAAACTTTGAAAATATAAAGAGTAATAAATTCTTCACCACACAATATACTCCAACCAGGGTCCACACCTTCAGCCGATACAAGTACAAGCCCAGACCGCGCTTGCACATCAAATATTCATTTGCTCACAGAACTGTGATGTAGCGGATGTCATTTTTTTCACATCCGCGGATGCGGATGCGGATGAGGATGTTTGGTTTCAACCCGCGGATGCGGATGCGGATGTCTACATTTTCGTTATTTTTTAGGATATATTCGAGATTTGTTGTGTTTAACGTATATAATAAGTTATTATATAGAGAGAGCTGTAGCTATAATGTAGTATAATTGATTAATTGTGCAATAATTGCTGTACTTTCCTCTGAACATATAAAATAATATCAAACATCTAACTAATATAGAAATCAATTAGTGAATTCGTCTGCAAATAAATTCGTTATATTTTGTTGAGTTTCAGCCACAATTAGAAACCATAATTGTGTTACCAGGATGCGGGACGTGAACCCAACTCAAATGAACCCCACCAACCTCTTTCCCCAACCTCCACCCTTATAGAAAGAGATCTTTAATTAGCTTGATAACTATTTATATTAAGTTTAAAGTTTTATTAGGCATATTTATAAATGAGTAATTAAAATAAAGTAAACTAAGATGTTCATCGTTTAATGTTCAAACTTAATTATAGGAAGGTTATGCTTAAGGAACATTAATTTTTCTGCCTTTTCTGCTGCCAGTCTGTTTCTCTTTTCATCATATATTAATCCAGCACTGCTAAATAATCTCTCGCTTGGTACGTTTGTTGGAGGACAGGCTAAATGTTTCCTTGCAAGTTTACTCAAGTATGGATAGATATTCTGCGTATTTTTCCACCAACTAATAGGATTGTCACATGCAGCCAGGCGTTTTTCTTGGTGATAGCTCTCGATCATTTTTACTACATCTTTTGACATCGCGTAGGTCTCGTCATTGCTGCTTGACTCAAGAAACTGAGAGACAGATTCTGTGATAGATTTGCTTGTTGAAGGTGTTGGTTCTGTCACTGAAACTTTTATTCTTTTGGTGGGTGGCGAAGCGACAGATTCAAGAGATTGAAGCTCTTCAACTGCTTTGCCAAGTGATGATTTAACTCGTTCTAATGTACTAGGTGAAAATAACTTAGCTTTGTAACGTGGATCTAAGTAGGTTGCAAGAGAGTAACTTCATACAAGAACAGCCTCTCGTCTTGTCGCTTGCATCACTTTTGCGCACAATGAACTAGTTCTATTAATAGTGTAGAATTTGATAATTTCCGCTTATTAATGACATTTTATCTCAACGGTCCACATCCGCAGTCCAAAGTGCGGATGCGGATGCGGATGCGAGAAAATGTGCGGATGTTATGCGGATGCGGATGTGACCTACATCACTAATATATATATATATATATATATATATATATTAGTGATGGATCGAGTGGTCGGTTTTTCACAACCGCGGTTGCGGTTGTGTTTGCGGTTGTCGAATTTTTCCAACCGCGGTTGCGGTTGCGGTTATCATATACTGTACTAGGAAAAATGCGTAATTATTAACTGGATTTAGCCACTATAGTGCGATTTAGCCACACTTGGTACATAATATATACTAAATAGTATTTATTTAGTAAATACCTTATGTTGAACACAAGTTTTGCAATACACCGCTACCGCTATTTGTGTGTTGCAAAACTTGTGTTCAACATAAGGTATTTACTAAATAAATACTATTTAAATGAAGTATATTCTAAACTTATATAGCTATTATGAAAGAATAGGTCAAATTAATTAACACCATATTTTGCACTGTGTTACCAGGATGAGGGACGAGGACCCATCGCACTGTTCATCCCACCTACCACTTTCCCCAGCCTCCACCCATTGGAAAGTTATGGATTATTATTCATTTGAAAAACTGATGTCAAACTTAATGACAGGCAGTGTGAATTTCAAGAATAATATTTTTGCTGCATTTTCACCTTACAACCGCAACCGCACTTATGGAACGGCGGTTGCGGTTGTGAATTTTTGTGCGGTTGCGGTTGCGGTTATTCGATCCATCACATATATATATATATACAAAGCTGGGCACGCGGATTTTTTTGCGGTACTGCGGTACTGCGGTACTACCGTGTTTGTCGGTACCGCGGAAAGTACCGCGGGAAATTTGAATGCGGTAGCGGTACTGCTGTACTTTCAGCGATCCTTTGCGGTACTGCGTTATGCGGTACCGGTTTGGTAGTGCGGTAGTACCGCAGTACCGCAGTACCGCAAAAAAAACCGCAAGTGCCCAGCTTTGTATATATATATATATATATATATATATAATAATAATAATAATAATAATAACCATGCTACCTTTGCTTTCACTCAATAAATTATATATAATTATTAAGAAGTTAATTCTGAAATGTGTATCTCCCCATTTTCTTTGGCTCCTAGAAACTAGTATACTGGTTGTATACATAAGTTGTAGATATCATTTTGTATGACACCTCATGAATGATATGATTAGAGTCCTCAGTAGGCTTTGATCCGCCTCTTTGTACCTACATTCCATGATCTGCAGGTGTTTTATATATACACATATATAATTATATATATCAACAATGACGTAAATTGAAAACTGGGGAGTGGTGGCGTCCATCGAGGTTATCCAAGTCACAAATTACATTTTAAAATCAAATTTTGCAAAATATTAATTTAAAGTCAACTAATTTACATAAAATTATTTACAGAGCTACTGAAGTAACCTACATATAACTTCATCTGAAATACACACTATTTACACAGTTTATAAACTATCTGTGTCATTCATGAAAGTGTCCAATTTTTTCTTAACAACTTTGGAGATACAAAAATAATACCAACCAACCAGTTATGTTGACTGTGATTACTTTTACTAGGATTCACTATACTCATACTGTATTGACTATTGAGTTGTAAGAAAGGTCGAAGATTAAAAACTAATGTTGAAAAATTCTTTTCTTTTTATGATTATTTATTGTAGTTATTGCAATTGCAAAATTTTTTGCAGTAATGTTTAGAATTGGAATTAATGGCTCTCAGTGGATCTAGTAATTCAATAGTCTGAACCCTGATGCTTAGAATTAAGAATAATAATGTTTGGATTTTTTTTCTTTTATCACTGAAAATGTTTTAAGATTCCGAGCTTCGGGCATCAACTACGATGGGTCAACTGAAAAATTTAAAATTCTTATTGAGTAGTTCCTATTACACTAGACACTGGGCTATCGCCTACACTTACAGTACTCAGTTTTAAGACCGTCATTGTTCTTCTATGTAATGATTAGTTTAATGGCTTCTATCAGTTTTTATTTTAATATAGCTTTTCAACTGAGGAACCAGTAAGCAAAATTACCTTATGCTAATATTTAAATAAGCAGAAAGTGTTTGGGTACAAAGTTACAGAATCCACAAGCATTTTGGGTAAAATTCCTGGGGAAGCCTGTAGCCAAGGGGGGGCCAGGGGGGCAAACCCCCCCACCCGGAAAATAATATGCTCCCCCTGGGAAAACTTGGCACTCTATAAACAGTATTGTTATTCAAGAATTTTTTTTATATTTTGGTTCTAAGAGGAATAGGTGAAGTGATAAAATAACGTTTATGTAATTGTTTTCTGCAGTATATTTCGATATTCACAAAAAATGACATTAAATTTTTTCATTGTTCCCCTTGTCAATTTCTCCGCCCCTCCTACTGATTTGGTCTGGCTACGGCCCTGTTCCTGGGTAATTGTATACAATATCCCCTCACCTCAGTTTCTAATAAAAATTATTGTAATGCGTAGAAAATAATAAATAAAACCTTTCCTTTAAGTAAAATTTTTTTGGTCGATCATATTTATGGAGATATTATTTAATTAACAATATCCATTTGACGTGATTTTTTCTGATTGGGCTATTTTTTGCTATTCTGCGACTTAATTAGTTGGTTGGTTTCTGTTCTGGCTATTTTTTTTTCTAATTGTATTTGGTTTGGGTAATACCTCAGTTTGGTCGTGTTTGTGATAGGATTATGTCATGCTGTTCGTGTGGTTTTGACTGAGAACTTGATTCGTTATATGCCCTAGATGAAGACTAAAAAAGTACATAACATGTTATTACATTATCATTTGTATAATTTAGGTCTCGTGGGTACGGGAGTGGAGCCTCCGTAAAGATCATGCATCACAAATTGGTTGGTATAGGGTTCACTTTGTGATGCGTGATCTTTACGGGGGCTCCACTTCCGTACCCCCGAGACCTAAATTATACAAATGATAATGTAATAACATGTTAAGTTATGCATTTTTTTAGTCAGAAATACATTTTTCTAGGTTAGGTAAGGTTAGATTAGGTTAGGTTAGGTTGGGTTAGTGTCCAAAAATAAATAAAGTAATTACATGCTATAAATAAAGGTTTTACATCAATTATGAAGTCAATTTCATAAAATTGAGGTGAGGGGGATGTTGTATGTACAATTACCAATTCCTGAATCCAGATGCACTTCAGAGACAGTCCATAATTACTAACCTAACATAGCCTTGTGTAACCTCACCAAGTGCTTGGCCTATATTACTAGCCAACCTAAGATATTATGAACCTAGACTGCGGAAGTTGCTTAAGTTTCTCAATAGCATTGCACAAGGATTTTTCCATTACACACACATGCCCAATACACTGGGCAAGTTTTAGGTTAATTGAAATTAGTTAATCTTAAGGAAATGTCCTCACTTGAATTTTGAAAAAATAACTGTATGGCCATAATCTACATATAACGCTTTTTTAAAGAGTATTGTTTTTTGTGCAAATACCTTATAAGCAAGTTATTGCAGGTGATTACATTTGCTTAAGATTTACTAAAATTACTTGTGGCTGACAAATTAGGCAACAGTTTTAACTGAAATTGGTAAAGATGCAGTTTCACAGCTCTATCTAAATTTTTTCCTCGCAGTTGCAGAGGAATACAAAACGCTATTGTTTACGTTGCAGATGAGTATTTTGTATTCTT
This sequence comes from Bathynomus jamesi, assembly GCA_023014485.1. NCBI lineage: Eukaryota > Metazoa > Arthropoda > Malacostraca > Isopoda > Cirolanidae > Bathynomus > Bathynomus jamesi. The sequence goes on from JAJOZX010002601.1 coordinate 474,778, forward strand.
TCGTGACTTCGGGAAAGAAATTTAGATGGAGCCATGAAAATGAACCAGAAATTGATCGAACCTAATCTACCAAGTGCATTACCTATTACATCGTACCCTAATTCAACACAGTCTTCTCGCATTAATGATAATTCACTCATGAAGCAACTGGTACACATGTCCGTCCTAGATTGCAATAACCTGGACAATGATTACCAAGTTGCCAGATTTGCTAGTATTAGTTTGTATTTAAAATATTAATAAAAAATACTTTACAGGGTTTTACAGAAACTTTACTGATGCCATGGTCTTCAGACAGTCTCCAAATATACATATTTATGGTTTTTATGACTAAAATATCGGTATTCATAGAGCTGTGAAACTGCATATTTACCCTGAAATTATTCAAGCTCAACATGTAGGATGGAAGTTTTGGTCCTCCTGTTTAGTGGCCCCATATTTTAAATAGATTTTTCCAAAAAGATTATTTATTTTGATTAAGGGTTAGGGTGGATCGATTTTACATTTTTTTTGATTTCCATATTCTATTAGAGACAAAAACTTGCGCATGCATGAGAAAATAGCCTCCGCAAAATCTTAGCTTAATAGGTAATCATCTTCTGCCCCCGGCAGAGCGATGAAAATCATATTTTAGTAGTCAAAAACGTATTTTTCTTATAATTTTTAAAATATCAATATGCATCAAAATTATGCGTGTGTGTTATTTCATGCCTAAGCAACGATATAAATGCTATGGGAAATATATAAATGCATTATTTAAGACAAAGAGCCGATCTGAAAATATATATATAAATTACCTATTTTTTCAATATTTGACGTTGTTGCCGGGGGCAAAAGATATTAACGTAGGACAACGCGCTTGGAAAAACGATCATATGAGGTCTTTTTCATCGACTTTATAGTTATTAGGAATAATTTTGATGCATATTGAAATATTTTAAAAATTATAAGAAAAATATGTTTTTGACTACTAAAATATGATTTTCATCGCTCTGCCGGGGGCAGAAGATGATTACCTTTTAAGCTAAGATTTTGCAGAGGCTATTTTCTCATGCATGCGCAAGTTTTTGTCTCTATTAGAATATGGAAATTGGAAAAAATGTAAAATCGATCCACCCTATTAAGGGTACTACTTACCTTTCCTGGTCCTAAATCAAAAACCTTAAATTAACATGAGCAACATATATTTATATAAGGGTAATTATGTATTTTATCCCACTCAGTCATTTTACACACCAAAATACATTTTTCTAGTAGTATTTGATGTGATTTGTTCAAATATGACCTCCATTTCCGTTGGAAATAAGATCCAACAAAGTTATAGTACTTTGAAGTTTGGCTCATTTTCAAGGGAAATGGAAGTCAAAATCTAAGCAAAACACATCAAATATTACTAGGAAAATGTATTTTGGTATTAATTAACCTAACCTAACCTTACCTAACCTAACCTAACCCTGGCTAAACGAGCCTAACCCTGGCTAAACGATCCTAACCCTGGCTAAACGATCCTAACCCTGGCTAAACGAGCTCTCGTCTGTATCCACTACCTAATCCATAATAAGGTAATACTCTAGGCTCATTTAGCCAGGGTTAGGCTCATTTAGCCAGGGTTAGGCTCGTTTAGCCAGGGTTAGGCTCGTTTAGCCAGGGTTAGGCTCATTTAGGTTAGGTTAGGTAAGGTTAGGTTAGGTTAATTAATACCAAAATACATTTTCCTAGTAATATTTGATGTGTTTTGCTTAGATTTTGACTTCCATTTCCCTTGAAAATGAGCCAAACTTCAAAGTACTATAACTTTGTTGGATCGCATTTCCAACGAAAATGGAGGTCATATTTGAACAAATCACATCAAATACTACTAGAAAAATGTATTTTGGTGTGTAAAATGACTGAGTGTGATAAAATACATAATAACCTATATAAGGATCTTGTGGGTTATAACCCATCATTTTTGACAACAATTAAAACTAACGAAAATATCATGACTTAACCTAACCTAACCTAACTTCTACTAGTTAGGTTAATTGAATGCCTAGTTAGGTCAACTGTACACCTTGATGATTGGTTAGGTTAAGTCGTGATATTTTCGATTGTTGTCAAAAATGATGGGTTATAACCCACAAGATCCAAAAGAAATTAGAATAAATGGTTTCATTCACCAAATATGTATTACTCACAATTGTAGGTTTGCATTAAATTGCAGGGACCTGGAAAGGTAAGTAGTACTTGATTAAGTATACCTAGTATTTTATGCAGTTTTACTAAACTAACTTAAACTAAACCTAACCTAAAAATGGGGCCACTAAATGGGGAAAAGTTCCAAAGCTTCAATTAAAATTCTGATAAAATTGAAGCAAGACTGAAATTGTATGCATGAAAATTTTTCATATTGCACAAGAATTTTATAATTTTGAAAGTAAAAATGGTAATGGTTCAGAATACGGGTGCCACTTAATTAAGCAAAATTTCAAAAAATATTATAGAGACAAAGTTGTTTCTCTCATTAAAATACGTTGATTGCATGTGTCGCATAGTGAAAAAAACGAAGTTAGAAAATTACGAAAAAATATATATAGCTACTATGAATCTAGGAAATTTTGAGTTGGCAACCCTACTGTCGTTCATTCACTTCAGTTTGAAAATGGCTTCGGTTTTTGACGGATGTGCGGTGACGCTAGTAGAGCTCGTGGCTGTGTTGAGAACTTGATTCGTCATGTGCCCTAGATGAAGACTAAAAAAGTGCATAACTTAACATGTTATTACATTATCATTTGTATAATTTAGGTCTTGGGGATACGGGGGCAGAGCCCCTGTAAAGATCATGCATCACAAATTGATCAGTATAGGGTTCAGGGTGTAACCTGGGTTTTTTCCACCAAAACATGCTAAAACCATTGGTTTCCTGTTTAGGATAAATCTGACCATTGCTATTACAGTAAATTATTGATTGTGCTGTGTTCCCCCACCCAAAACACCCGGTTCCCATGGTGGTTCCCCCCAGATTGTTGGGGGGGGGGAGGGGGTGAAATCACGCCAAGCAATAATTTACTGTAATGGCGATGGTCACATTCATCCTAAACAACAGGAAACCAATGGTTTTAGCATGTTTTAGTGGAAAAACACAAAAATTGAGTTGGTGCCCCTATTCTGAACCGTTACCACAAAAATTTTGCCAAATATAAAAGTACAGTGTGAATTTTGCAGATTTTACAATTTGGTTTTGAACTGCCTCTGAAGGTAAAACTTTGTCACTGAACACTGTGGATAGTAGAGTCTATAGAACCTAATTGCTAACCTAACCTAACCTAATTTAATATATTACCAAGGTATTATGGACTCTGTTTCTAAACACTGTATGGATAATAAAGATTTGCCCTTCTGAATTTTGGAATTTCACTGCAGTTTAGAGACAAGAGCCTATAATAGCCAAGTAATATGTTAGGTTAGGCTAGGTTACTACAGTCGGCTCATGATATTTCACGATTTGTTATAATAGTTTTTGTACTTCATAAACCCCTAAATTACTACCTTTTTTTTAAAAATACTTCTCAAGCTTCACTCGAAAGTATTTAAAAAAAAAAAGGTCGTAATTTAGGGGTTCATGAAGTACCCTACGAAACTTATGACAAATTGTGAAACATCATAAGCCTACTGTAATCAGGGTTGTGGAGTCGGAGTCGTGGAGTCGCACGTTTCAGGGCGGAGTCGGAGTTGGTAAAAAACTTCCGACTCCAATTTGTGTGTGCTGTGTCACCCTTAATTTCTAAATCCTAAATACTAACATTTAGGTTATTTAGTTTTTTTGGTCAATAAACCTTATTCATTGATAGCCCCTAGATTAAGTTTTTTTAATATTTTTTTTTTACATTTTCAGAATATACAATTAATATTTATTTAAATATAAAATATAAAATTTCACACTTAGTGTGGTGGTGATGAAATGTCTTATTATTATGATAATTATAGAGTGAAACACTAGAGGAGTCGGAGTCATATATTTAAAATGTGAGGAGTCGGAGTCAGATTTTTAGATTTTTTACAATGTGTGGAGTCGGAGTCGGAAAATTTTGGACCGACTCCACAACCCTGACTGTAATACCAATGTGTTACTAAACAATAGGGTGCCACATAAAAATCATTTTTTGATTTTTAGGACGGCCCTTTGTGGGATTGTTAGGTTGGGTGAAAAAGCCCTGAATATGAAATTTTAGCCAAATTGAAGGATATTTAGGGGTTCTGCATCGACCATCTCTGGCGTACCACATGTCAGAAGTAATGAGTTTCTCCAAGAAATTGCTGCAGCTCCAAGGGGTAAAGTAACATGTACAATGTCAATATAAATGCTATCATATACCATGGTGTAGAGGACAGTCACAGCTATATTTCCATAGCATTACTGTAAGTTTATTCCATCTCCAATATTTTTTTTTATATTAATATTTTTGTCGCGGTTCAAAAGTTTTTTTTCAAAGTTTCACCGTAATACGTTTATGCTTTGTAATCCAAACCACACCAACTGGCAACCAGCTTATAACAACACAATACGCAACTAGCAAACAGTGCAAACACCTTAACAATATTATTCAACATTATTTCATAATTAATTGGAATAAACTTGTCCCACCATGCCTGGGTAGCAGGATACTATTCTGTGTGTGTAATGTTATTAATAATAAATACAAAATCATTAAATCAATTTCAATTTTATTGCAACAAAACAACTTAATATTATTAAAATAAAAAACATTTTATTCTGTATTAATCATAGTAATATACTGAGCCTACTGGCCATATAAATCAAAATAATAACTAAGAAATAAAGTATATACGATTATACATTGTTATACAGGATTAATAGGAGTAACACCCTATAAAAATGAAGCAAATTCAAATATACCATAAAGTACTCCCAAACCCATTAAGGATTTCCGCTGTGGGCGCTCGGGTGCTCTTTGCTGTGCTTCTCAACAACTTGCATCAAGTACTGCCATTGCTCCTCGTCCTTGGTGAGTGTGAGATTGTAGTTCTGCATCAGCGCGACCCCTCGCTCCGCCCGGACATTGACAACGCTCAACGTAGAGACATGGCATTTCCCCACCAGGTAGGACGCATTGTTCGACCAGGTAGCCGGCTCCAACTCTAGGAAAGAAGTATTGATCGCGAGCCGCTTGAAAAGAAGCATGCTGGATGTCGTGCAAAAGTCTGCGACTGTCTTTCGCTCGAGCTCCTCCGGGCAGACATCCAGGGCAATGTGCTTGGGTGGCTCCTCGGTGCCCTCGAGATCCTTGATGGCCGTCGCAATTCAACTCTTCTCCTCCAGCGGAGTGTCGTCATCGAAGAGAGCGAGGGTGGCCAGGTGTTCACTCAGGTACCAGAGATGTCATTGAAACACAGGGGAGGTAGCCTTGGACACGTCCTTGTTCACCTTGTCATAGTCAACCAGCGCCTTGAGCATCGCCAGGTCAGTTCGAGGGGCAGCGGCGGGAAGGGGCGCCGTAAACCAGGCTGGAATGTAAACCAGCAGCGCAAAGTTTATGAAGCGCAGGATGCCCCGGGCCTCGCGAGCCTTAATGGGGAGCTGCTGCCGGAAGAGGTGGAGCTTGATGGCGTATATCACTTTGGCCATCCACCGGGCGCAGTGGAGTGCGCCCGGTCGCATGAAGTGCACACCTCGCTGGGGGACGCCTCCAAGCGCTATGATCGCCAGCTCCAGGAGCTCTCGGTAGTCGTCCCACGGCTGGCCCTTGGTGATGTGACCCTTGAAACGCACGATCAGATCGTCTCGTGCCTTGAGCAGCGGCTTAGTAAGGTCTTCCTTGGAGATTGCGCTGAATTGGTCGATGCAGATGGATTGCCAGCGCTCCTTCAGTCGCGAGAACAGTTTAATGTCAGGACCAGAGGAGGGGCCCATGCACTCGATGAAGGCTTTCTCTGCCACCAATTCTAGCATGTGGTGCCGACAGGCCAGGTTCAGCAGCTGGCGGTGAAGGCCCTGCTCGATGAAGACGCAAGCGCCCGAAACGACGCCCATGTTGGCAGCTGTCGTGTCAAAGGAGAGCCCGATGACACGATCAGCGATTCCCCAGTCATCCAACGAGTTCAGCACAGCATCTGCTTGGGCGCGACCAGTTCCAGCAGGCAGCTTCGGCACGGAGAGAAGTTTGTTGACGCCGTCGCCGGACACGACTATGGCGAGGCGATCGACCTTCTTGCCGCTGAAGTTGGAGACCATCTTCCCATCCCAGTGAACGATGAGTGGGACACTGGGATCGAACGTCATCTTCACTTCTTTGGCAATTTCCCCTCAATGACGCAATCGCCAACGCCGAATCGTCTCGTGACTGAGAGCCAGTTCATCTGTGTCTTGAATATCCAGACTGGAAGCAGCTGCTTTCATGAGTTGAACGGCTCCACGGTTGCTTGTTTTGGTCCGGTCCAGTGCCGACGCTAGGTCTTGAGTCATAATGTTCTTTTTGCAACGGCGCTTTGTAGGTGGATTGGTTTCCTCTTCTGTCGAGCAATTAGGCGACGACGACGAGTTTGATGATGTAAGGGTTGCTGTTGCCAGTGATTGCTCTGATTGCTTTTGCCGTTGCCTTTCTTTGGCAGCTTCACGCGCGGATGCACATTGCTCAATTCCAGTGAGGATTTTGTCCACCCCAGACATGACACCACGGCGACCCTTTTCGCGTTGAGCAAGAAGGAAGTCGCGATCCTTCTGGATGGTGATGACAGAGAGGGCGTTGTCAAGAGCCACGTCAAAAATGTCATCGAGTCCCTTGGTGAAGGCCGCCCTGGCTGCCTCACCTGTGGCGCCGGACCGCTTCCGGCTGCGCTGCAGTGCCTGCCAATTGTCGTAAAGTCTAAGCAGTTTTCGCGCGGCGCTTTTGGAGGTCATGGTCGGGGTTCTGGCCATAGCCCAGAAAGTATACACCTCGATGATCACATTACACGCCGCCTCGGCTAGAAGTTGTTTTTGCACCTTATGAAACTGTATAAACCAGCGAAGCACTTCACCATTTGAAGGTAACCTGTTTCCCGTTAGGGGGCTTGGGTTGGCATGTCTGACTAGCCATATCTCGGTCTTGGATCTCAGTGAGCTTGCGGTAGCCATCACGAGATGATCATGCATTGAATGCATGAAGGAGACTGATTGACTGAAGACTGTGACAGTGTGACTCACCACACTAACCCGGCGTTGCGCTGTTGCCAGATCTCAATGCTGAAAAGTAGTGAAAATATATACAATGAGAAGCAAATATTAATTATAAATATTTAAATTTATGAAATGCATAAATTATAGCAATATATATGCAGGGTTGGCTGGTTTAACCCAAATGGTTTAAACCATTGGTTTAAACCATTTAAAAAAAACATGTTTTTCTGGGGTTTTTTGTTTTTTTATAATTTCAATTTTTACAACACAAATTATTTAATTCATAAACTAATAGCTCTAAAACTAAAACTTATATTTATATTGATAAGACCTAAAAACCATCAGTTCAGGGTAGCCTAGTATGTACGGTAGTATATAATATAGCTACCTTGCACTAGCAGGCCTATTTAATAGTGGCATTGCACATAAAAGGATTGAAGTTACCTGTATCAATTACATTATAAACGCATGTAGCTACAAATATAAATGTTGTTATTAGGTTTATTTTCATTTTTGTGAAGTTAGCACTTCTTACATCTAACATCTTCCAATTAAAAAATGAGACAGTCAGCAATTCTAATTTCTGAGTACCAGTACCTAATTGAGTTATCTGAGTTTTTTTTTTTTTAAAACCATTTTTTTTTTTTTTTTTAAACCATGGTTTTTTTCAACCCTGTATATATGTAATAGTGCCATGGTTACAGGTTTCCCAGATAAATCCATTATTTCGAACACACGGTAGCTACAACAGAAATGGTCGATGCGGAACCTCTAAATGTACTTCGATCGGGCTCAAACTTCATATTTAGGGTTTTCTCATCCAACCAAACAATATGACTAAGGGCCATTCAAAATTTCCAAATTCTAAAAACTGCCCCTATAGAGTGTGGCACCCTACTAAACAATGATGAACTCTTGTCTCTGAATTGTGTATGGATTCTGCTGTTTTACTGGACATAATAAGAAAATTGGAAAATAGACAAGTAAACAATTTGAAAACACTTTTATAGTCATACAATGTAGATTTTTGGAATTATTTCCAAAAATTATACAAATGTGTATTTATATTTACAAATATAGTAAAACCTGTATTTGTATTTGAGGCATTCTAAGGATGTATTTGAATTTGTATTTGATTACAGTATTTGCTGTACAGCAATACCCTGATTAACACGGTTAATTCATCTGTAGAGAGTACCATGTTATGTGAATTAGCATTGATCAGGAATTGTAATCAATATGAAATAAGTTTTTCATTCTCAGATGTCAATAATAAAGAAAAATCTGAAAAAACAGTCTTTTTGCATGAAAATTAACGTTTTATTTGTGAAACAACTGCAAACAATTTAATTACAAATATATTTAATTTTTAGCTAAAAGTGCACTCATTATTACATTCTTTTTTAATCTGTTAAACTATCCATGAGACCACAACTAGCAATAGTAAAAGTTTCTTCATACATTAGTGCTTTCAAATGAATTGTCATCTTGCTACGCAAAATTCTTTTTTATTACAATCTTCAAGCCAAACAGATAAAAGCCATTCCCTATTTACCAAGTATAATGTATGTTTAAATTTTAGTTAAAAATTAACCCCCTTTGATTTTGGAAAAAATGTTTATATTTTCTACATTTTTTAAAATTAACTTTGTTCCATTCAACATTAAAAAATGAATTTTTGTCAAAAATGTTTGCTACAAAAATGTGCAAGAGCGAATCTGAAGCATCGCTGTTCAGGCAATGGTGTCAAGGTTTTATCAGCATTGAATGAATGAGTGTTATGCGGGGTATGCCTGTATTTGTTTCACATGCATGTCAAATACAAAGTACCGTACCAACTCTCTTTTGCTCACATATATAATATATATCTCCTGTAGAGAGACTTTTCAGTGTTGTGGGTAAAGTTTTTTGTCCAGACAGGTGTAATTTAAGTGATTCATGATTTGAAGATTTAATGTTTATTAAATGTAACCAGTACCCTAACAAGAAGTAATCAATAGCTTTTTCTTAAATACATTGTTTTGTATATTTTTTGACAGTATTATATTATATGGCAATGGAAGTAATGGTGTATATTTGTATTTGATAATTCATAAACTGAAATAGTTTTGTTTGATATTCCCTGTAGGAGTGTCTTTGTATTTGTATTTGCTTGTGTGTATTTGACCCCATCCCTGGACTGGTAAGTAGTTTTTCAGTTTTAAGAAAAAAATTGGATTTTTTTTGGATTGGCCACATATCCAGTATCCAACCTATCTGACTCATTTTTCAAATACCATATCTGGTATCCAGCTGGATAATTAGGCATTTTTTTCAATTAAACATATATAACTTACCAAATCAGTAGTAGTTCACTTTTTATTTAAAATATTACCACTCCATAATTTTTATCATTGGACTGTGAAGCATATACAGTACCTACAATGCTCAGTTTATGGATAAGTGAATTAAAGACTGAAGTTTAGGAATAGAATAATATAATTAAAAAATATTGACATTTAGATGATGTAGCTACAGAAAAAATTAGGAAAAACTTTTCATGTTTTCTGAAGTTTAACTATAAATTTTCAAATGATTTAAAAAGTTTTCTAAAGTTTAAAAATAGTATACTCAGACCCGACTAAATCAACACTCAGTATTTCAGCTATCACAATAATTCAGCTATTTTTCTGTTTTGAAATATCAGGCAAGTTTTAGAAGATTTGTGGAAATAGTCAAATTATACAGTAATCACCACGTGATACATACATCTGAACCACACACATGATGAAACCTGCACTCCAGACACCCATCATATTTCCTGCTGAAAAACAATTTTCCTCAAGATTTATGGAACTTTAAGCTTATGGTTATGCTTTGTAAATTATTGGCACATGGCAACAAATAGGTCATGATAATTTTTATCTCGTATTGTAATACTATAATTATTTGTGGATTAACTGAACAAATACAATGTGTATTTATTGCTAAAAAAATAAATTTCCAATTTATCTAGCTACTTTTTAGCATACATAATGCATTTGTATACCAGTATTTATTTACTAGAAATTATACTTAAATATCTAATCTGGAGATCCTGTGATTGGTCTTTCTCATGGCTTTCCCCTTGCTTGACAAAATATCCCTGTTATTTCACCAAGCTTGCAAAATTCATTTGTATTTTCTTCATAGTTGAATTACCCACTGAAGTTGCTGGGAAAACCCCTATATTTCAACAAAATGCCAAAATACTGATATCCAATAAATTTTGGAACTTCATTGTAATTCTTACCCTTCAGGTACTGTATTTCAACAAGGGTAGAGCCACACATGTGTCAAATTAGTGGGGTTTGAGTGTATTTCTAAAACTTTTGCTTGAAAAAATTTTAGATCAAATTTTAATTTTTTCCTGATAAGCAAAAGCTTTTTGGTATTAGCTGGAGATAGTGTGTTGCGATTATCAGTGTAAATTTTAGTAGCTATACTGAATAACTGCTCAGAATACACTGAACATGGAGGCACATAATAGGTATATTTCGCAACTAAGGGGTTTTAAGTTTAGAAATTGCAGGGAGTTTTGAGACCACCAATCCAGTGGATCCACATGTCTTTGTATCAAAAGTAGTTTAAAAAAAGTTAAAAGTTTCAAATTGCATTTTGCACATGGTTTTACTTTTATGTTCAATGAGTGATCTCCATTGTGCAATAGATTTAGTTTGTGGTGTCACTGCATTTTACAACTGGTTAAGCATTCTTCAGTTTCACTACATGATGCCAGTAAGCACTATTTAAAGACTGACCAGTCCAGCCTATATTTATGTACTCGATACTCTGTTCATGGGGGCTGCTTAATTCCAGCATCCAATATTGCTTAGAACAGAAAGAATTAGGGTGAGCAGAATCATAATTTCACTTGGCTGAGATTATTTCAATCATTTTGCTCCTAATAGTTTAAAAATAGGTTCTCACCTTTATCATTTCTAGGGGCATAGCCTGCTTGCTTCTTTTGATGATTTATGGTGGAAGGATTTAAGAGGAATACAGCTTTTTTTACCCACTTTATTCAGTAAACAAGAAACCCTTGTGTTAAATACATAAGCAAGCAAGTATTCAAAGGTGACCCCCAAAAAATAAGAAACCTTTTATTACTCGTATACAAATGTACATCTAAAACTATGCACTTGGATTTAAAATATTACACATCACTTCTCAACATAGTCTCCCTGTTTCTCAATACACTTTAGTCCAGTGATCTACAAGCTTCCTAATGCCATCGCAAAAGAATGTTTTTGGCTGTGTGCGTAGCCAGTCATGCACTGCCTCCTTCATAATCTCCATGAAGTTCTTTAGCAGCTGGGATTGCAATAATTAGTGATTAGATGTTTGAATACATATTGATCCATGTGTCATTTTCATTCCCAGTCATCTGGTGTAATTTTCCAACTCCCTTTGATGAAAAGCAGCCTCACACATTGATTCCCCCCACCTTCTTTTTTCACCATCAGAATAAGGCATTAATTCTTATATTCTTCACCAATTTGTCTATTAACAATTTTCCTCCTTTTATCGCTACCAAAAATTTTGAATTTGCTTTCATCACTGCATGCAATTTTCAACCAGTTGAATAGCAAATTCTAATCATACTATCCAAAGCCAGAAATTTTAGATACCTCACACTATGCTCTGACAAAACTGTCTTTCTTCCAGTTTGGACTAATTTACAGGTACTCCTTTGATTTAAAAAATGTTTCTTATGGTATCTGACTGTACCTTCACTTATCCTCAGCATTTTTGCAATACTTGTATTAGAATAATTAGGTACCCATTTTAACAAGAGCAGTCAATTGTCCTAAGTCTTGGCTAGGTAACTTGCGTGTCTTAACCATCCTCTTAAATTGGAAATACAGGAATACCTCAAAATTCATTGTTAATTCATTCTGGAATAACAGAATGAAATACGAAACAACGAAATTCGAGGTAAATTGTAACATGTTTCAATGAGAAAACATTTTACTGTATTATGTTATTAAACAGATTAATCAAATTCTACTCAGTTTTTGGCAAAATATACAATATATTGCGTTGGTAAACAGTTGAATTTTGTCAATTTTGATTTTTTTTTTTCACATTTTAAAAAAAAATGATGGATTGAGAAACTATAGGTTGTAAAAGATTGATGATGAATCTGCGAAATGACAAAATTTAAAATGATGAATTTTGAGGTATTCCTGTATACAAGTAAAAATTTCATTGAACAGCATTAAAATGAACCTACCCCTATCGAGGCTGACAGCACACTAAACTGTGCATAGTCTGTGCCACTAATTTAAAAATTTATAACTAAAAGCAGAAATGTCATAAAATTTAGCCTTCTTTAAGTTTTGGACATATGCACGTATGTCATCATATATTGAAGCACGCTAATTGGACATATGCACGTATGTTGCTGTATTGAAGTGGTTAAAATGCCAGACTGCATAAATTTAAAAATTTTATAACTTAAAGCAGAAATGTCATATAATTTAGCCGCCACCTTTAAGTTCTGGACATAGGCACATATGTCATCATATAGTGGAGCACGCTCTTATATGCATATATGTCACTGCTGTATTGAAGTGGTTAAAATGCCAGACTGCAGAATCTGCAAACTTATTATATAACCCCCATTTTTGGAAAAATTTTCTCTTTCCCAATTATGAGAGTTGTGCCACTGATGTACTTTGAGGAAAAAAAAAAAATTCTTACTAAAAAGAAAACCTATCAGTTTTGTTTCAAGCCACTCTGAATGGTATAAGATTTGTCATGCCACAAATTGAAGGCAAGGACTTTATATTGCATTTAGACACTGTGAAACCACTCAGGCTTATCAAAGTTATCCAAATCATAAATGGTCTAAACCTATATCATTTATAATTTTGTAGAATGACTTCATCAACTGATTATCATTAAACTACAAAGCTATTTAGTAACCCACATATATTTGTACTTGTCTGCTCCTGTATGGAATATGGTACACTTGTGTGTGGTGGCTCAACCCACACAGCTCTAATTGACAGGGTGGAATCAAAGGCTTTGTCTCAATTCCTTGCCTCTTACTGACTACCTTCAATCCCCCTCTCTGCCACAGTGTTACCTCACTCTCTTTAGCCTACTACCCCTATTATAACAGACATTGCTCTACCAAACTTTTGATATCTCTTTTCTGTCCAACAATGTAAAGTTTTCTGGAATATTACTTTAAGCATTATAATATACATAACACTTAATTTATATGGATATAAAATTATTCATGGGAATATACAAATAAAAAGAACTATGTAAAATAGAAGCTGATATCTAAATTAGGAGAAGCCAAATATTTAATAAGTGCCAAGATCTAAATTTATAAAGCCTGAAACTGGTGGGAGTGAAGAAATATGGAAATGATATTACATGGTCAACCTCATATAAAACTAATAAATAAAACAGCAAATGAAGATATGACATACCATATATTTCTAATTGTACCATTTCTGAAATGTTATAAAGTTACAAATTAGAAATTGGAAGTACAAATGTTTCCCTAAATTAAAAAAATGGTGGTTAAAGGAGCTGATAACTTTATATTTACTTTACTATTTACCACATCATATGGTACCGTAAGTCATTCCAAAAATATACTACTATATGAATAAAAAAGTATCTTGTATCTATCCAGTCTACAAGTCTGCGTTCCAATTTTATTATGCCCTCAAGTACTTCTGTGGAGCTTATATAAGAAAAAGTTGCTTATGTCTAGATTTAAAATTGAAAACATTCTCATCATCATCGTCATATCTCCTCTCAAACAAATTTAGATAGGCTTCTACTTACTCCCTTCTTACAATCATTTAGGTATAATAAAAAGTAATGGACTCAACACTGATCTATGTGGTAGGCCTACTCCACTTTTCACTTTCTTCTACCCTAATTCTTGACCATTTAAAATTACCCTCTATTGTCTTTTAACCATTCTACCCAACTTATGACTGACCTTTATATTTCATGAGCTTTTAATTTATACAGTGGTTTCCTATATAGAACCTTGTCAGACAAAATGCCTTACTAAAATCCAAATAAATGACATCTACAATTATCTTGTTAAACTATCAACAGTTCTCTCATTTTCTACCTCATTTTTACCAGCCTTTTCGGAAATGAGTACTATATTTGTTTTTCCAGTCACAGTCACCAGGTAGGCTTCTCTCTATAATTAATAGATCAAATGAACAGAACAGTTAGTGCCTCAGCTCCTCCCCTTCCCTGAGAATCCTAGCAGAAATGTTATAAGCATTATGAGCCTTCAATTTATATTGAAGTCTGTGTGGAACCTTGGAACCTTCATTTTTACAGTGAAAGAAATTATTAAATCAATATTTGCCCTCAAAATTTATGCTGCAAATTTGCAGTAGGCTTAATTTAGGTAATTATGTATATTGAGTAACTCAGTCATTTTACACAACAAAATACATTTTTCTAGTAGTATTTGATGTGATTTGTTCAAATCTGACCTCCATTTCCCTCGGAAATGAGATCCAACAAAGTTATAGTACTTTGAAGTTTGGCTCATTTTCAAGGGAAATGGAGGTCAAAATCTAAGCAAAACACATCATATATTACTAGAAAAATGTATTTTGATATTAATTAACCTAACCTAACATGAATATGTTATTACATTATCATTTGTATAATTTAGGTCTCAGGGGTACGGGGGCTCCACCCCCGTAAAGATCACGCATGACAAATTGATCGACATTTTAGCGTCGGAAATTCAAAAATATAAAATATAAAACGCCATACTGATCAATTTGTGATGCGTGATCTTTACGGGGCCTCTGCCCCTGTACTCCGGAGACCTAAATTATACAAATGATAATGTAATAACATATTCAATATTTCTATTGCTCGGGAGTCATTAGAATGCACTTCATATATTAAATCCTCAAAACAATATTAGCACCCTTCACATGTCATTGCGACCAACATCTATGAAAAACTAACAGAAGTGGAACTAGCAACTTAAAAAGCCTAGCTCATATATCATGTTCTTCCCCGCAAGGGGGTTCTAAGCTCGTGCTCTTGAGTGCTCTTTGTGCTCGTTTGTACGTGCTTGTTCCTGGAGGTTTCACGTGCGCCCTCCCGGCCCTAGCACCCAAGGATGATGGGGCTCGACCCTGCAGTCCTTGTCATCCTTGGTCTTTTTCCACTTCGACTGTCCCCTCCACCCTTTCTTTTTCCTCTGTCTTTCCTCTCACTTTTTCTTTGTTTTTCCGCTGAGATATGCCCTTTAAATAGAGGCGAATCGGTTCTTCCCGAACTAAAAAAAAAAAAAAAAAAAATATGTTCTCATGATGTCACCAATCAAATATTGGAAGGGTGGGAAAAAAATGCAAAAATGTCATAATATTCAAATTTACATAATTTGGTAAGGATGCATCTGCGAGCATAGTGACTTGTATGAAAATGATGAGAAAATTATGCTTTAATATTTTATAATTATATTTGCTTTTGATATTCTGAGTACGATAAAACTCGTATTAACCTTAATTTACCCTAATTGGTAAAGTAACCAGTTGCTAGTTACTGCTAGGATCTTCAATAATTGAGAAGTTGTCTGATTAGTGCAAATTAGTTCATAGTACCTAAATAGTAATAAGTAATATTACTAAATTCCAAAGTATTTAGAAAATTAAGATACAATACAGTACTAGAATTTTGATATTGTACTTAGATGGATCTCTTATGTGCATAAGGCCAAGGCTAAGTTTAACATATCTTAAACAGGTTTCTTATTTAACAGGTGCTGTGTATATTTTCTAGTGACCACTTGAGAAAATTGATATCAAAATCTTTTGTAAATTATTCTCTCACAAACTCCTATGAAGACCATGAATTTTTAGGCCAAATCTGGAAGCAAAATCAAGATTGAAGGTTGATTCCACAATATGGCTTTGTTTAGCTCAATTAGTTTTGTTCCAACTGTAGTACATTTTTATAATAATTCTGAGATAAATTAGCTAACCTGCCCACTTCGAAGAAAACTACTGTACAATTTTTAAACAATGAGTTGCAACCAGACTTCTTCATTTGATTCAAGTGAAGAAACCCTTTTTAATGAAAATGATAGTAAGAAAGAAGAGTCATCTTTAGAAATAGATTCCCTAAGTAAGGAGACTGAATCTTACTCAAATAGTGTTACCAGTAACTCGCATCGTAAATGTATGGTTGATACTAATACAACTAACACAAGGAATGACTGCTCTGAAATAAACTTAAACCCAATTGTTTGGCAAAAATTCCAGTTCCTTATATCAATTCTGAAGGTCAGTGTAATAGACTAATTTAGTTTTACACATGTTCTTGTAAGAGAAATACTGAATTTAATATTTTATCAAAGTTAATGTTGCAAATAATTAAGTGATTACAAGTGCTCAGAAAAACATGGTTTATTAGCCAGGGTAGGGTAGTGTAGTGTTTGATAGGTAATACTGTATTAGCTTTAATATAAGCTAACTATAGAATGAAGACAGCTAATTCCAGGTACAAGTATCACAATTGGTTGACTGACTGTTGATATGCTACATGGTTAATAGCCATGTGAATTTTGTAGCTCTTTTGGTAGAGTTGGAGGAAGGGATGGTAAGCAGTTTCCTAGCAAAAAAAAAAAAAAAAAAAAAATCATACTGATTCATCATTTCCTTCAGTGTCTTTTTCACTTTAAAGGGAAACTTCAGCTTGGTTGTGTTTTAATTTTTCAAATTTTTGTCTTGCATCACATAGGCCTAACTGCCAGAAGGCAAAATGACTTTCACATACCAATAGGCAAGTTGGGAATCATTAATATATTGGCATTTAAGCTGCTCAACTAGTTGTTGTTCCCCAGTAGACCCTGGCTACTAATTTCTAAATTGGAAATGACTGTAGTTGTACCAGAAGACTAGGCTGCATTATAAATGCTTTTTAGTTGGAACTGAATTAAAAAAATATGGTACTGGTAACCTACCAACCACAGCTAGTTTTTGTATGAATGTAAAAGCTATGGTATGACACATTAAACTATGGCAGGCTACTAGGCCTAGGTCTAATTTGTATTATTTCCTTTATTCTATGGTAGGCTATGAATTTTTACTTGTATAATAACTTATACCATACTGTACTTAATAACTAAAATTTTTTCATTCATCAGGATATCCAGTTGAACATACAAGAAATGGACATGTTGATACTTGATCATCATAGAGACGATGATGACAGGAAGAATCTAACTTCTAGAAACATGTCAACTGATTTGTCCGCTGATAATTATTCCCTGAACCCTTTGGTAAGCCAAACACCCCTTATTATTTTTAGGGGTGGGGATGATTGTGATTTATGAATGCCTATGACAGTTCATCAAACAAATAGTTAAAGAAGGTGGGGGATTCTTTGTTTATTAGCAGGTTTTTTTGTTTTTTTTTCTGTTACTGTACAATCAAAGTAAGTTACTATACATTTAACTGATAGCTACTATTTTGTCTTATTTTATTACCAATTAGTATTGTATTAAACTGTGTTCACAAACATATTACCTAAAATGTTGATCCATAATCTCCACTTCTTGATCTGGTTAATTTCATTTGCTGAATAGAGAACAGGTTCACTGATACTTAAGTTCACATTATTCTTTACTAAGGTTGATCCATATTCTGCTGGATAAACTGGATCAGTGTGAAGAGGTCATTAACTATTAGAAATAAATTTGTGGCACAAAATTTAAAACAAAAAATTATAACAGTTATCATTAGTTAATAATAATAATTTATGAAACAATGTAACAAATACATCTCAAATCACTCTTATTTTTAAAAGGTTTTAGCCAAAGCCCACATCTATCTGTCAGTCCATGCGCATTGTAACATATAAAACCAGTTCATGTGGAAGATTTTGAATGGAAATTTTAAGCCAATGAGATTTCAAGATTTACTTTCAAGTTCAGGAGGCATTTACATTTTAAATGCAGTCTTACAAATGTTGATTCACTTTCACACGTGTGAAGTTTAAGAATTTTGATGGGTGTGGCGTTTTTGTAAATTTATTGATTGATTGATGGTTTCTCTGGACTTCAAGTATAAAATTTTGTACACACTTGGAGGGACTTTGTTTTAACATAAATCCACTGGCATTCTGAACTTGAATTTAGTTTGTTTAAATGTTCTCCACTTAGGTCAATGCTGCTGATTCATCAAAAACAGATGAAGCTAAATTGAATGAAATTTTAGGTCTTCTTCACCGGATCACTGGCACTCTTTCATCCTTTGAGCAAAATCCCCTATTGGTGAGTACTCTACATACAGTTTAGACAGGTTTTCTCTACTGTAACTTAATTTTATTTTTTGAGGTTTGTCACAGTACTTTACAATTATTTTTCTGGACTGAAAAAGTTATAATTAGGAGGAGATTCGAATTTCTAGAAAAATATTAGCTTCTCCATTTCCCTTCATTATCAGTCATAAAGATTTACCCTTGCAAACCTTTAAATGGTAACATTTAATGTGAAATATTTAATTATGGTCTTGGAAGCCTCACCAGTATGTAGTTGGTCTATGTTCACATTATAACATGTAAATTTACAGTTGTTCCAAATTGTACACGTATAGGATATATACTGTATTAGGTATACTAAGAAATGTATACTTTTCAACATTTCAAATGTTCTGTGTGATGATTCCTCATTTTACAAAGGTCAAGCTTGTCATCATACATATACAGTACAGGTAGTCCTTGTTTTACAGAACCCCTTTATATGGAATTTCACACTTACAGAAATTTTATTTTAGTACCAAGGTCCATTATATGGACAAAAATTCTGCAGTTACAGAAATTTTTTCAGAAAAGTAAAAAATGAAATTTCCCTGCTGAGCAATGATAGACTATATTAAATGCCTTACAAGCAAAAAAAAAGCAAGATTAGATGATTTTTATGGCTAGATTACAAAAGTACATGATCAAATCCAAAAGAAAATGGTATCACAATGGAAATATAGAAAACTTCATTTTTTGAAGGAAAACTGCATCACATAGGGAATAAAAATTTGGGTCAGACAGTGAAGCTGACGACCCTCCATTGCTCCTTCAGCTTCAAGAGGGAGCATCTGATGATGATGTGGAAGAGGAAGGTGCTGCTGCTGCTTCAACCACCACCTGACTTCCTTTCCATGACTCACAGCAGTACCACCAAGCACTGATCAGCAGTTTTGGGAGGTGAATACAACTATTTATGCAGTTTATTTCCGCCACTCCAATATAATTTATAAAAATATATTAAAATAATATTGTTTTCTATTTAAATGTGTTTAAAAAGGTCAAAAATTATGTTTATTATGCAGTTTTGGGTTGGAAAAATCGTCTGTAGGAACACATCTCCCATTATATAAAATGGGATTTAATGGGAAAATAGGGTCTGTTATACGGAAATTCAGTTTATAGACAACTTTTCAGGAATGTAACCCTTCCATATAATGAAGACTGCCTGTACATATATATATATATGATGACTGCGACAGTTACTTCTGAAATATGTCTTCATAGCATACTAAAAATAACAGTAACAGTAGTAGTAGTAATTCAACAGTACAGTCCAATAATATAATTGATTGTGTGATGGTTTTGAGAACATAGGTTAGATGCAGCAAGAAATATAAATGTGCTAATATTTGTGTATATATATGTTACAGGGTATCTATGTAACTAGAGATTTCATGAAATCCCTAAAATTTTCAGGGATTGCATGCAAGATTAAGTCGTGGTATTTTCGTTAGTTTTAACGAAAATATCACGAATTAACCGAACCAATCATCAAGGGCGTACAGTTGACCAAACTGGGCATTCAATAAATTTCCTATAGGTTTAATGAAAATATCACTATTTTAGGGATTTCATGAAATCCCTGTTACACAGATTGCGTGTAACATAATATACACCTGCTGTGTGTGTGTGTGTGTGTGTGTGTGTGTGTGTGTGCGTGCGTGTGTGCGTGCGCGCGCGCCTTTCCTATACATATATACTAGAGAACTGCCATTTACAAGCAAATTTGTTTCATTGGCAGAATGGGGTTATTTGACAAATCTTTTTAGATATTGCAGAGAACTGAGGTTATTTACATTAATTTTAAAGAGAGAAGCTATTTAATGCAAAAGAGTTTGAACAGAAAATATTTAATCAGTGAGACTTTAACTTGAAGCTCATGAGCCATTTAGATTTTGAGTATAGCTTCACAAATTTAATCTCGCTGGCTTTGGATGTGAACCTCAAGATTTTGGTGGTTGTGGTATTTTTGTAAACTTATGGTTTTGCTGGCTTTTCCTTAATTTCACAAATTATGAAATTTTGCATAATCTTGGCGTGACTAGATAAAAATAGTCTTTGGTTTTACTATGATATGAAAATAATGCTATTTGTCTATTTTTATAGTTTTTAGACACTTCCTCCAACTCAAACCAAACAAAAATCCAACAGAACCAGCTTCCTATAGACCCATTACTTTACTATGCACACCTTCCAAAGTAACAGAAAGACTAATCTTACAAATCACCAACCCACACATACCACTATCGCCTACTCAACCACGACATTACTCACTAACCTCACGCAGCACATCATGGATGGCATCAACTCCAGATGACCAGCTCAACGTACACTATTAGCAACAATAGACATTAGTAAAGCATTTGATGCTATCCCACGCTTCCCTCTCATAAACAAACATGCACAATAACACTAAAAGATGGCTGAGCAACTATCTTTTAGGAAGATACTCACATGTCACATTTAATGGCAAGTCATCTAAAAAAAAGTTTTTTCCGAACGGGGTCCCTCAAGGCTCTGTTCTCTCACCAACACTGTTCAACTTATACATGCATGACATTCCAACACCCATAGATAACAAGCTTACCTTATCATCATATGCAGATGACATCACTCTAACATCCACTCACAACAACATTGACACCGCTACAAATAACCTACAAACATAGATAAACAGTATACAAGACTGGCTCACACACAATAGACTCAAAGTAGTGCCACAAAATCAACCATCACCTTGCTTACAATCAATACAAAAGAACATCAGATAACTCCACAGCTTCCACTAAACAACAACAACATTCCACACACTCACAGGACCAAAATACTTGGGGTCACATACAACACATCATTATCTTTTGCAAACCACATTCAGGAAATTAAAAACAAATGTACGTCAAGACTTAACACGCTTAAGGTACTAACAGGCACAAACTTTGGACACTAGCAGGAAACAACATCACTCGTATACAAACAATATATTCGCTCAGTTATGGACTATGCTAGCCCATGCTGGGCACCCATTATCTCAAACACACACAAAAACACCTTACAGACAAAACAACACACTTCGTGTCATTACAGGATGCACTCAAACAACACCAATAGAACACCTGCACACCGAAACAAAAATACTGAAAGTTAGGGAACATTTAGACATGAGGGGAACGCAATTCATGGCAGCAGCGACAACTAACCCACAACACCCTTGCCACTACATGTACAATCATGCACCGATACCTCGCACCATTAAGGTAACACCAGAGAGACATTATAACCAAATACTCCATTCCATACCACGCCCCACAGACATCACACAGTACAGAAAACACACACACACACACACACAAAGCACTGACACAACTCGGTCCGAATGCAGTCCTAGGTGCGAAGCCGCCACCCATTGACAGGTCAGAGATCAGCCTGAGCAGATCGGATCGAGTTAACTTAGAACGATTCCGATGTGGACATCACCCCAACTTACGGACATATAAACACAGACTAGACAACTCCACAGACGACACCTGCCACCTGTGCCACGACACACCACAAACAATTGAACACATTATGACAGACTGTACCGCTCTAGGACAACAACGAACACAACACATCACTAGTGTGCCGAACCTCTGGTCCACTCCTCGATCAGGGTGGGCTGATCGGTTAAACAACAACAACAACAACAACAACAACAATAATTTCGTAAATTTCTTCTTCTACCAAATAATTTTACTTAGGATTATTTTTGAGTAAATGAGAGAGAGAGAGAGTTACAAGGAGTTACAAGGAAAAGAAGTACCTCAAAAGGCCTTGCGGCCCATACCGAGGAGGTACCAATGGCAACGGGTGCCAGGGAAAATTTTGTCTTTCAACTATGCTAGCAGTAGTAGAAAACTGGATAGAAAAGTAGAAGGCTCTCTCCCCACCCTCCGCTCCCTCCCTGCCAGAGGCAGGTACGGAAAAAGGTTGAAGAAAATACCTTGACCCTGGAAAAGTAGCCAAGGAAATTTTACAGGAAAGTGGAGAATATATAAATAGCTCTATATTTAGCTTGCTCACAGAGACACCGAGCAAGCGAACTCCTGCAGAGTTTCCTGAGGTTTTAATCTTAAACTATGAGTGTGTTCAGTACTTTGTCTAGCCTATTTTTAAACAGATTTACACTTTGACTGGAAACAACCTCTGAGGGAAGTTGGTTCCAGATATTAACTATTTTATAGGAAAAGAAATTTCCGCAGACTGAGGTCCTAAATGTCTTTACACACTCAAATAGTGTGCAAGATTTCGTCTAACCTTTTCTTGAACTGATCCACAGAGGAACTGTTCACAACTTCCGAAGGTAACCTGTTCCATGTGTCACAGATCTTATACGTAACGTAATTCCCACACACACTAGTCCTAAACCGTTTCAAATCCAACTTCCAACCATTGTTGCGAGTTGGGTTATCATTTAAACTAACATACTTCTAAAATCGACATCGTTGAACCCTCGTAAGAGCTTGAAAACCTCGATCAGTTGACCGCGCAGCCTCCGAGTTTCAAGCGAAAACAGTTCAGGGCGCGTAACCGTCGATTGTAGCCCATATGCCTAACGGAAGGGATTAACTTTGTGGCCCTCGCCTGCACTCGCTCCAGCCTCTCAATCTTTCCTGAGGGTGGGCGACCAGAACTGCACAGCATACTCCAGGTACGGCCGAACAAGGAAATTGTACAGTGAGAGCACAATCTCCTTGTTCCGAAACTGAAATTGCCTCCTGATATAACCCAATAGTTTCTGGGCTTTCTTTTCCACCTCTACACACTGTTTCGTAAACTTAAGGTCGCTGCTAATTAGCACACCCAAGTCCTTTTCTAAATCAGTCACCTCGATATTACTGCCCAACATCGAGTAGTCCGACTTGGGTAATAACCCAACATTTCGTCCTTTACAACAAGGAAGTGATTTCATTATTAGAGTTGTTGTACGAATGGAATGTTGAATTTAAAATTACAATTTAGGTGGTGCAACTCATACGATATAAAATAAAACTTAGAAAAAGTAACATTCAAAAAGCTTATTTCCTCACGGCGTTGGGGTGAGTGTGTCCCCGAAGGGTCACCTGAACAGTGCATCCATTGCCTGAGGAATACTTAAACTTTAAGTATTCCTCAGGCAATGGATGCGAAGCGGCGTGACCAGTGACGCGAAGCGACCCCAATAGCGAAGCAGTAAACAGATCAGATCAAGTTGGGCAAACCACGCAATCATGTCTCTCGAAGATAAAGTGGGATGCATTTTTAATGGAAAATCGTATTTAAAATATAAGTTATTAATGTAAATTTTGGGTGCGCAAATGATATATTGTGCTTGATCCCGCAGGGGATGAAGTTTCAGCGCTTCACCAACCAAAAGTGCTATAATGCGCGGAACACGAATGTTCAGAATTGCTCCAAAATCAAAATGATTTGAACGCGTCGCTGGTCGCTTTCCTCATCGATTCCGCGTTCGTTGCCGCTAACGCTATTGTGCGTCCACCCCAACTTGCGTATGCATTTGTATCGTCACGTCGCTTGTGTATAGAGTATCTGTTTGGTTTGTAACGAGTTTAATAATCTTTTATGGCTGCAATTTAATATTATGAGTTTGTTACAGTTACTTAGTTCACATAATGCGGTAGTTCATTTTGATGCCATGTTTCGATATTTAATCTGTTTAAGTGGTCATTCATTGCCCATTAAATGATAGAGTAAAATTATTTTTAATTTAAGAAGCTGTTTACGATACAAAATTATCTTAGTCCTCCATTTTAAACATTTCCAAATGATAAAATGTAAACCCGATTTAAGAGTTAATATTGAATATTGCACTAGGAAACGCGCGTGTAAAGAACAGAAGACTATTATTATTGTTATTATTATTACTAGCAAAAGTGAGCCCTATGGGCCCACTTACTGTGCTGAGCAGAGCATTTTTTAACCTAGTGAGTGGGCGACATGAATGTCACCCAGGGAAGAAAATTTGTCGCCCAGTAAATGAAATTTTAGGTTACTGGGCGACAAGGAATTTTCAAAATTTGTAAAAATAGAATTGTCTTGGAAGCCATATAAATACATATAATACACGCACATATGCCACAATTAGAACTGTTTATCCTAAATGTAAATATGAAATTTACATTGAATATTTATATATACAGGGTGGGCCGTAAGTTTCCATACATAGGAAAAATAACATTTTTGTATGGACACCATTTTTATTTATATAATATGCTCTACATGGTTGCCATTGTTTTGAAAACACATTTCAATACGTGTTCCCCACTGTTGATGAACACGCATTAGCACAATTGACGTTATGCTTGTAATGGCGTTGGTGATACGTTCCTTTAGATGATTTATGTCTCGTATCTTTTCCTGATACACCATGGCCTTCAAGTGCCCCCAAAGATAGAAATCAAGGGGGTGAGATCTGGGAGGCCACTCCACAGGACCACGCCGACCAATCCAAGCATCCGGAAACTGCTGATCCAAATACCGACGCACGTGAAGACCATAATGAGGTGGAGCTCCATCTTGCTGGAAGTAAACTGGGAAGTTACCTTCCTCGTTTAGCAGGGATGGGAAAATCTCTTCTTGCAACATGTTAAGATACCTTTCGGCATTAAGATTTCCACTGACAAAAAAAATTGGTCCAATAATTCTGTCACCCCATATCCCGGCCCACACCATCACTTTACCGGCACCTTGCATCTTCGTCGGACTCAGCCAGTTAGGGTTAGCATTACTCCAATAACGTATGTTTTGCCGATTAACCTCTCCATTGACGTAAAAATTTGCTTCATCAGTAAACAAGATCTTACAAACGCATATTCTTAGGGTATCTGAAACATAAAAACAAACGTTTAAATTTTCCTATGTATGGAAACTTACGGCCCACCCTGTAGATAATGCTAGTGTTATTTCAGACCACACGGGGATGGTGGCCTGATTAAGGAACATCCGGATCCATAGTATCCTTAATCCAGGGGTGTGCTGGGACTGGTTCAGTCCGGTTCGCCCGAACCGGTTGTTAAATTTTGATTGGATCACGGAACCGTTTGTTTGTTTTTAACAAATATTTAAGTCAGTAGAAATTTATTTATATCTAATTTTTTTTTCATTTTTTCAGGATTTTATAGAAAAATATAGGTACTATCACAAGCAGGGGTCGTTTCAATATTTATTTATTTTTTGATGAAAAATTAGTTTATTTTTAGACAATTATGTTATTAATGAGTACAGGGCTATTTAAAATGATCCATCCGATTTCAACTGAGAATACTTCCGTACCTATCAACCGTGCATCAACTGGGCATACACCACATGAAAGAGCAAATCTCCAAGTTTTACAAGATCACCGCGAGTGGGCTCCAAAGTCACGCCGTGGCCTAGCCTAGCAACAAACAGTCAAACGAAGTGCTCACTCGCCGTTGGATTGGTCGCAGTGGGCCCCATGACTTGGTGCTCCACAGCTGGCCCCCTAGGTCGCCGGATCTTACACCGTGCGACTTCTTCCTTTGGGGGTACGTTAAGAATACTGTGTACGTGCCACCGTTGCCCACATCTTTGGATGAGCTCCGAACTCGCATTGTTACTGCCGTAGAGTCAGTGACAACGGACATGCTGGAGCGAGTATGGGAGGAATTCGACTATCGTGTCGACGTTGCTCGTGTAACTAGGGGAAGTCACATAGAGCATTTATGAGGTGAGACACAAAACTTGGACAGTTTTTCTTTTGGTTGATGTATCACAAATCACACTGTATTTGTAACATTAAAAAATATTCTCATTTGAAATCAGGTGAATCAATTTGAATAGCCCTGTATAAAGAATGTTAAATAATTTCTGCCAAGATGTTACAAAATGCTGTTTGGAAAAGCTAAAATGCGTTGGCTTTCGGGGCTCTGCCCCTGACCCCGCTGGGTAGCTCCCGCTCACCCCAGACCCCCTAGCTTAATGACTCGCGCCATTGGCACTCGCCGATTTACACCCCTGTCTGTGTCAGAACCGGTTGTGAAGAAATTGGCCCCCCAATTACTGTGTTCTTTTCTATAGTTTTATTGATCGAATAATTGAACCCTCGGTAATTGGGGGTCAATTATTCGGTCAATAAAACTATATTGTATCAAGCAATGAAAATCTTTACGCGTTCCAGTAAAAAATTGAAACAAAGAAAAGCACATTTATTTCTGAGACAGACAGACAGGACTCCCTTTTTATGGTATAGGTGTTCGTTGTATTGTATACACAGGGTGTCTCATAAGTCCGGTTTATTTAAAATTACATTTACAAAAGTAATGGTCATTTCGTAACACACCTTCCCGTTAGATTAGCAAGATTAAGCGACGATGGGTCTGTTCGTTAGTTGGATGGGAGACCATTTTGTTCATTCGGATGATGTAGTAACCTGTGGTTCGGATTCCATGTAAAACCGTAGGCCCCTATGTCACGTGACTTTTACCGTTACGAAGGGGGGTTTAACAACTTTAATATAACATTACCGAATCCTTTAAACAGAAACTAGATGCTTATCTTGCCTTAAACTCCCAGTTTTTTTGTTGTTGTTTAGCTGATCAGCCCACCCTGATCGAGCAAGTCGGTGGCACGCAGGTAACCGATGGCCCTCTCCGGAGTGGACCAGAGGTTCAGCGCACTTGTGATGTTGTGCTAGAGTGGTACAGTCTGTCATAGTGTGTTCAATTGTTTGTGGTCCGTCCTGGCACAGGTGGCAGGTGTCGTCTGTGGAGTTGTCTAGTCTGTGTTTATATGTCCGTAAGTTGGAGTGATGTTCACATCGGAATCGTCCTAAGTTAACTCGATCCGATCCGCTCAGGCTGATCTCTGACTTGTTAATGGGTGGCGGCTTCGCACCTAGGACCAGTTGGAAGCACTTGTTAGCGCGTAGAAATGTAAAATTTTCACTTGGATTCCCTCCTCTGCACTTTAAAATTTTCCCTTCATCTTTAAATTCTTTCCTACCTCTCAACCTCTTTCTCTGCTTTGCTTTGAAACTTTCAATTCTCTTTAAATTTTCTTCCTTCTTTCAACCCTACTTCGTAAACAAACAGCCTTTGTTGCTGTTTGTTGTCCTTTGTATTATTACTAAATTATGGTTTAGGACCACGAAATGAGATTGATTCATGACCATTCACATTATAAAGTTTAATCTTCGTTTTAATTTCTTTCATTTTTAAATACTGTAAACGAGATTTTAAGGGTAAGAGTTGTAATTAATTGCGAGTGGGCTTACGCAACAGTTCATTAGTCTTTCAATTGTTCTTTCCAGTCTTTCCATGTTGGCATCAAAGTCTTCGAATTTTGGTAGGCTTTGTTGGTATGTCGAAATATTATTATGCCTAGTTTTGAATTGATAATGAGTGAAGTACACTCGAAAGAACGAATTCAATTGCTGGGTTATTAGGCAAAATGTTTAGTTGGTTTATAATTTTCACGAGTGGCTTCTTTGGAAGCCAGATGAATTTGTTTATCCCTTAGGTGACTCGTTAAAAGCACCATAAATCCAGCTGCATCTCCCACGCACATAACTATAATCTCAGAGTTGATGACGGGTCAAGAGCATGGCAGTTGTACCCGCGATAATGCCTTATTGATACAGGTAAAACTAGGCGGAAATATGAATTAATTCAAGGTTATGTTGAAATTCTTATGTTTTCATTAACAAGTTAGAATTTTTTTTTATGTATGGCAATTAAAAACTTGGTGTTTTAACGAACTTTAAAAAAAAAACTGGGTGCTCTCGTGGGTCTTAGACTAGATTTTCTTTAAATATTGATCATAAAACTTCTTATTTAGATTACTTAGAAAAATAAATTCTAGTTCATTGAAGTACAATTTCTTTATTCAAAATTGGAAGCTTCACTTAAGAAATTCGGTTCTTTTAAATGGCAGGAAACCGAATGACGGCAAAAATGTAGGAATTATTTCCGATTACGCGGGCAAGACGCGAATAACGCGGTATTTTTTAAGCAAACGAGCTGAGAGTTCGACACAGTGATGTGTAGTGACATGGCGTTGTTATATTTTTTATTTATTTTTTTTTTTACGTGTCTTTTATGTGTTTAATTATTACTCTGTTTTAATTACAGTTCCAGTATATTACTTTAATATGTAGGTAAATGTTCTATATTTTAGGTAAAAGTCGTATATTTTGGGGGTCTTTGGAAACTAGCCTATTTGCCATATAAGTTTTAAGAAAAGATAAAGCAGATTGTGGTATTGTGGGATCTTTTGGAACGTAACCTCGCGTTATCAGCGTATTCTGCACTATATTATTTGGGTATCCTTTTCGAGTAAGGAAAGGAAATTAATAACACGCATGGTTTAAATTTTATTTCAAACAAGTTCTTTCATTAAACTAAGAGTTAGTGAATCTGCACATGCGT
The DNA here is from genome assembly GCA_023014485.1 of Bathynomus jamesi. Taxonomy (NCBI): domain Eukaryota; kingdom Metazoa; phylum Arthropoda; class Malacostraca; order Isopoda; family Cirolanidae; genus Bathynomus; species Bathynomus jamesi. The sequence continues at coordinate 503,695 of JAJOZX010002601.1, forward strand.
TTTCATAAGTCTTATCAGATTTGCAATGCATAGGCTTCAGTACCGTTAGTACACCAGTAATACAATAGTAGTAGTTCACTAATACCCATTTGGGTAAAACCTCCCATAACCAAGTCTGCCCTGTCCTAATAGTCCTAGCCCTAATCCATTATGACCAGCGTGCACGCTCCCGAAAAGCCCCCGATGAAGCCCACCATACAACTCACCCCTTAAGCCTAATCCACCTCGCCAGCCACCCAGTGGACCTAATCCTCCATATCCACCTATGCTATTTAGTTTTCCATACCTATAAAGTCCTTCCAAACCATTTAATCCTCCGTGTAACCCTCCATGCAATCCTATAGGTAATCCATACGGGAGAGCGATTGGGTTATATCCCCATCGAAAAACCCTATAGTTAGGATGGAACCTGTGTCCTTTGTTGAGGAAATGACCATGGTTGCCATATCCTAAATGGCCGTGCCCTCCTTGATGATGGTGGTGACCCTTTCCATAGTTTTGGCGGTTGTGGCCGTAGTCGCGTAATTTGTGGAGTTTGTGTCCCTGGTTGTGTTGGTGACCATAATCCTCTCCAAATTGGTGGTCATACTTCTGCTCGTACCCTTTTGAATAACCTTTGGAGTAGCCGTGTTTCTTTCCGTGTTGGGCTCCGTAGTTGAAGAAATCCTTCTCAGCCTCGTCCCTGTCTTTGTAGCCCCCGTACAAGCCGTGTCCGTATGACCCGTGACCCCTGTGTCCCGAATGATTGTCGATGCCCCCGATCCCACGAAATCCGTGGCCGTGATAACTGTTGCCTCCGCCATAGATTCCCCTCTCCTTTCGGGCACTAGAGGCGGTTATTCCCTCAGATGGACTTTGTTCTATCGCATTCCTAACAGATATTTGACTTTGGGAGGATGTAGGTTCTTCGTGTCGTTCCGTCACGCCGTTTTGAACCACCGAAGTGAATCGGTTGTCGCGCGGTTTGTACGTCATTCCGTCCGTTAAAGAAAGCAATGATTCGTCGATTATGCCTCCCTTTCCTACTTTTCGGTTTTCATCATCTTTCCTTCGCGTTTCAATTTCCTCTTTCCGGGATTCACTCAGACTCCGTTCGGATTCACTGAATCGGGAGGGAATGTACTTCAAATAACTATCACTGATTCCGCGCATCCCTTCCCTTCCGCCTGACAAAATAACGCCGGACCATCGCGTTTCCTTAGAGCTTTTCTGATGTGAAACGTCATCATCGAATCGAGCGGAAGTCGATGTCAAAGCGAGAAGGCACAGCAGTAAACGTTCCTGTAATAATAATAAATAAGATAACAGGCATTAAGCTCATTTCCCCACGATGTGGGTGTGCGCGCTCCCCGAGGGTTACCTTTAGCGCGAGCATTAATAGGTTAAGAAGCTAACTCAGCGCAACCCAGGAGCCAGCAGGCGGGAGCGAACCAGAGCCTCACCGCTCAGAGTTCGCCACCGTAACCACTGAGCTACCAGGCACCCATACTAATAATAATGCAAAAGGAGAATAATTAAATTTAAATTAACTACAATACATTAATCATAAATAAAATATGGATGGAATTACTGGATACGGAATAGGCGGGTAATGCAGCCTATTTATATAAACTGAAATTTAATGAAAAACAATAGAATCGAAATGAAGAATGTAATTTGTTGGAAATTTACGGATTAGGTTTGTTCTCAAATTATTATTATTTATTATTATTATTGACACCGATCTGAAGATGGCGGAGGTAGGGCGTTCATTGCGGTTTTGTGTGTGTATACGGTTGGGTATGTAGTCACAAAACCACATACCTACCGACACTTGCGTGTGGTCTTAGTGGTCACAAGACCACTAAGGCCACACGTATTCGGCGTCGATAAGAATCTCCATCCGATAAAAAGCATTTAATTGCAGTGTAAATCGTGCGTACTCAAACTTGGTTTGAGTCTTGAAGGTCTTTTGGTAATGTGGTATTTTAATCCTTATGCTTTGTTGTATGTAGTGTCAATTTGGATTGCGTTCAGCCTACCTCAATAACTTTTTATAGCTTGGTGAGGCTTAATAATAATAACCTCAAAAATGACATTAAAGGAGTTGGTCCTGGTATTAAATAGTAATTAAATAGTAAAAGGGGTACAATTGACTATTTTGAATATTGCGTTTTCCTCACCTTCAATTTGGTGTTCATGTTCGCGTCTTGGCTGATGATGATGAGATACTGCCATGCTCACTGGCACCTTATTATTATATAGGTCTTAATAGAAGAATAATCAATTGTTCAACTTAGGAAGGTAGGCGACACCCTACAGTTTTGAACCCCTTTATCTCATTCACTTCCTTAACAATGAATAATGGCAATGAAAAACGACAATTCATTTTCCCCTCCCTCCGTATTTTTTTATTCATTATTTTTATATTTGAAATTTTGTTTTTGGGAGACAATTATGGAAAATTGTGTGAAATACCTTTTATACATTTAAAAAAAAAGTATTACCGAGAAAAGAAATAGTGACAAGCAAAATTAAGACCTATTGTGTCTCAAAAAAAATAAATAATAAATAAAAATTGAATGAAGGAAATATAAAAAGTTTACAACGTGTCCTTTGAAAATGTTGCAAATTTCAATTACATTTTAAATTTTATTCATATCTTTAAAATGAAAACTCCTTCACTGAAGTTACATTTAAAAATTCAGTTCCATATCATTTCACTAAATCATAAACTTTATAATAATTTATTAAATTTCACGATGGTTCACCACACACACACACACACACACACACACACACACACACACACACACACACACACACACACACACACACACACACACACACACACACGGGTTGGACAGAATTATGGAAACACGCATTTTCGATGCTATATTTTCTGGTATCATTAATGGCATTATGTACTTTATTAAATTAATATGTAACTGCATATAATATTGAGAACATCTTCTATTTTAATGTGTTCATATTGGTTTTTTATGTTCTTGTAGAATAAATAAAAATATGGCGCTTGGAAAAAATGCTACTGACTGTGAAAGGGGCCTGATAGTAGGAGCCCGTTTGGTTGGTGTCTCAATATTAAATTAAAAGTCGCGTGATTGTCCCTGCACCTTGAGGAACAGTCCCATAGTTATGAATACATGGAAAGAAATTAAGAAAAAAATACACCACATAGGCACAGAATTGTTCCCATTATTCTCCGAAACTCCAAATTCATTAGAACTTTGGTACTGGTTGGTGTTAAAATAGGCTTCAATACAGTTCCCATAACATAGTTATGACTGACACTGGTCTTTGCGGACTACTATTAAATTTTGAACAAAAAAAGTTTTGATGCAACAGTCTTTGATTGATTCTTCACAGCTTATAATTTATTATATAAGGTTCTTCTGTCGCATTCTGTTAGTGTTGCTCTACGCTCACTATATTCCTTATTTGATCTCTCTCAATTATTTTTGCATGTATTCATAACCTTGAGGACTGTTCCTCGAGATACAGGAGCAATCATGTGACTTTTATTACTGAAACACCAATGAAACGGGCTCCTACTGTCATGCCCCTTTCACAGGCAGTAACATCTTTTCCAAGTGCTATATTTTTATTTATTTTAAAAGAACATGAAAATCCAATATGGACATATTAAAATAGATGTTCTCGATATTATATGTAGTTACATATTAATTTAATGAAATAGATAACGCCATTAATGGTATCAGAAAATATAGCACCGAAAATGTGTTTTTCCATTATTTTGTCCAACCCCTGTGTGTGTGTGTGTATATTTTTGTAAAATTTTTTTTTCAAAGTATGACCGCTCATGGCCACCAAAAGAAAGGTGGATAGCAGAGCGAACATAAAACGAAAACTATGAAACAGCTAGCAGAAATGAATAATAGACGGGAAAATATATATATATATATATATATATATATATTATATATATATATATATATATATATATATATATAATTTATTATATATAAAATATATATAATTTTTTTTTTTTTTTTTTTTTTGACAAAAACTTCTTTCGTCTATGCAATGGAAAATCTGTTTACTTAGTTTATATTTTCAACGAATTATGTTTTACATTTTGTATAAATAAAATTCTTTGTATGTATATTTTAAATATATAAAATAGATTTTTTAATTGAATTTAGACCTGACCTACTGTACAGGCTACACCATCGACTTAATAATTATTTTCATCATCTTTTCTATTTCAAATAAACGTATAGAAAAGTATATAGCCAATGAAATACTTGCTAAATGATGCTAAAAAGTGTCTCAACCGAAGCGCTTGATGGCAGTGGTAGTGTCGTATTTTATGAACGGTTCTTTTATCAAAGGATACATGTGTAATTGTTGAATGTCTCATGAATTATTCGCTAAATAATTGATAATTCTTGATGAGGTTTGTTCTATGATAAAGTATCGCGTTACTGACGTATCTTTCGATACGATACAAATAATAAAAAATGTATCGCGATACGATACAAGATACAGAAAATGTATCGCGATACACCACCACCACTATATATATATATATATTATATATATATATATATATATATAATCATTCGAACGTTAGTTTCTAAGGAGCTTGCTTAACTTTCAGAAAGAAAAGAAGGACAAAGGTTGCCTGAAGAAGCATATATATTGGCCGACGTTTTGGAAGAATTTCCTATCGTCAGGACTAAAAATTTAATACGTTAAAAAGCTGATTTTAAAAATTAAAAGTCAAATAAAATTTTAAATAGTTGAAACTAAGTTAACAAATATAAAAAATGTATGGGTTGAATAAAAAGGATAAGAACTAGCCGCACGAACGAGCACTTACGAAATGGATGAATGAATTATGAACTGCGAATAGGAAAAGTATAGTTTCGGTCAGTTGGTTGTTTAAGTTTGTTATGCAGTGCATAAAGGGGAAGCGGCAAAATCTATGTTGAGGAAGGGAACAGTATATTTAATAAGAAGTGATTCCAAAAATTTTAGGGTTTTTCTGTCTGTCTGTCTGTCTGTCTGTCTGTCTGTCTGTCTGTCTGTCTGTCTGAGCTAAAATGTAAACATTTTTATATTGGATGGTGTGATGGCATTTATTAGTATGAGACCGAATGGCAGCGTTTTCCTTTACATTAATTAGGAAACCAGATCTGTATCTGACGCAATCGTTCTGTTGACCGGAAGTATGTTCTTCGATTACATCGAGGACAATTATAAAGGAATATGACTCTGGATCCTGTTTTAAATTTTTACCCCCTGAAGAAGGAAGATTCTCCCGAAACGTTTATCAGTATATAGTATGCTTCTCCAGGCAGTATTCGTCCTCCTTTTCCTTATATATATTGTATTTACTATTTTCAACTTTTTTTTTTAAAATGACTTAAATCCACCTTTCCAGGCTGATGAATTGAACGATGATGATAAAGAAGAAATAAAAACGGATGGTGATGTTACCCACGGAAATGATGACGATGCGATTGCGGACTTTACTGATGATTTGAAGGACTTCGCCGCTATAAATAAACGAGAAATTCTTGAAAGGTACAACAAAGGCAGTGTAAGCACTTGGACTCAAACGGAGAATTATGGACTTCATGAAGACTCTTCAGAGGGAATACTTCGCGATCAGTCTGAGGAACGGAAGTACCCCATTCACAGATTTACTAGAGAAACGACAGATCTCAGAAACGAGATCGAGGATGCGGTACGAAGAAAAGAAGCTCTTGACGAAAGTTTTAAACTGTTGTTGATTCAGCGACGACAACAAAAACAAGAGGAACAGTCTCCTTGCAAGGAAGAAAGAATTAATAGCGACTCGCGCGCCGCAAAGTCTGGTATCGACAGTAGTTTGAACGATGCTAATCTCATTGATAGTCCGAAAGCTAGTAGTGCTGCCGGCACTGAGGAAGTAGATGGTTTAGATCAGGTTCCAAAAACGGATGTTGAAGATTCTATAACGAAAGGAACCATCCAAAATGAAGCCATTATAAGGGAGCTTCGTAATGAGGAAAATGAAATACCAGGTTTGGCAGAAAGTGGGTTAAGCACTGAAATAAACTCTCTGAATATTACAATCAAAGAAATCCTAAAAGAAAATCAACAGTTAATCGCCGTATGCAACGGTTTCTCAGACTTAAGCAAGCGTAAAGGAAGGATGAAAGAAAAACACTTGAAAAGCGAAAATGGACTGGACGGGAAAGGCGCCAAACCAAGAAAAAAGAGCAGCAGTAAAGAGAAGTTGTACAGTCAAAGTTCGACAGAACACTCTGAAATACATACGAGATCGCTTACAGATAGGCCTACGTCTGAAAATTCGGATAAGGAGGATGTTGGTAACTTAAATCTCTTATTAAATAATCTAGGCCTATCGGGACCTAATTTGAAAGCATCCTTTGATAAAAAAATCAAAGAACTTTTGAAAGAACAAACTGATATTATCAATCAGTTACATAAAGATAAGAAAATGTATAATGAAAAATGCCATATGTTGGAAAGAATGGTGGCCAAATTGGTAAGGGTAAATCGTGAGAGCAGGATGAGGTTTACGGAAGAGTTACACGATTTTGATGTCGAGAACTGCAGATTGGAAGATGAGCTGCATACATTGCAAAGGAAGAATCGAAAGCTGTCTAAGAACCGCGTATGGGTCCAGTCTTTAAGAGAGGATAGCGTTAATCGTGATCGTCCGAATTCGGAATGTGAAGCCAACGCGTCCAATTGCGATACAAATTCTTCAAACCACGTCGTCTGTTTGGCCCATATTCAGCGGCTCTTAAAAGAAAAAGAAATTATTTTGAAAGATTTGAAACAAAGCGATAATTGGGAGAAAAAAAACACAAAAAATAAAAAAGATCTGAGTGAATCGTATCGCTACATTTCTGCATCGGAGAATGACCTTTCGTCGGAGGCTTCCCAAACAAATAATACCCATAAATGCTCTTCTTTGCCTGTCATTGTAGTACAAGACGAGTCGGACGAGAAAAGGGCCACGGATGTATCCAACGCGAGCGCGTTCAGTCTGAATAGCGAAATGAACGTTTTGAAGAGCAGAATGGACTACTTGGAGGGTTTTTTGAATGGACAGATTAATCGTGAGAAATCGGACGAAACTTCGAGAAAATCGAATAAATGTTCCCACTGCTTTCGCCATACGAGTGATGATGATGATGATGACGACGTCATTCCAGAGAAAGACCGTTCCGAAGGGATACGCAGCCATCCAGCTACTACACACAGTGAAGAAACGAGTACCAAAATGGGTAACTCTTATAATCTTAATACAATATGAAGAAGGCTATTATTATTATTATTATTATTATTATTATTATTATTATATAAATATATGGATGCACTCCCATAAGGAAAACTGTTTGTATTTAACAATACACCCTATCATGGCATGGTAAATACACGAAAGGGCTTGGAGTCGCTATTCATTTTTTCTTTTGGGTGTGTATCGTTAATTTTACGTGTTTAATTGTGAAATTCATCAGTAATGTAACATATATATGTTACTGCCTTTTTGCAAAAGGGTTAAGTCGTGATATTTTCGTTAAACAACGAAAATATAATGACTTAACCTAACCAATGGTCAAGGGCGGACAGTTGACCTAAGTAGGCATTCACTTAACCTAAATCAACTGTCCGCCTTTGACGATTGGTTAGGTTAAGTCATGATATTTTCGTTGTTTAACGAAAATATCACGACTTAACCCTTTTGCAAAAAGGCCGATTTCGCATAAAGGCCGTAATATATATATATATATATATATTATATATATATATATAATATATATATATATATATATATATATACATATACATATATATTTAAGATAAAAATGAAGACGTAGAGCAAAAAAGTCATTATATTTGGCTGCAGCCGACGTTTCGGGCAACTCTACCCATTTTCAAGGCCTAATAAACAAAAGCTAAAATTAATGCATGACAAAAATATACGAATGTCAAAAACTAAAACTAATTTAAAGTACAAAATTAAAACTGTTCAAGAATAAAAATTAAAATTACAGAGCATAAAACAGGCATAAGCCAAAACAAATCAAAAGTAAAAATTATATAAATGACAAAAATATACGAATGATAAAAATAAAAAATTAAAAACATTCAAACATAAAATAGTTAAAAAACTTTACTAATAAAAAGTTAAACGAAAAAACACAAAAGTGCACCAAACATACCATGCTCACTTGACAGTCACAAAAAACTGAGGCGAAAAGGAGACAGGGTCACAAGGGGGGGGGGAATTTTTTAGTTTGTAGGTATTCTAATTAATATAAAGGGGGTAAAAGCTAGAATCAATATTTAAACTGGAGTTCAGAAATTTAATGCACAAAGATTCGTAAATACGGAGGAAGGACGGGCATTTTTTTTTTCCCTTGTGACTCTGTCTCCTTTTCGCCTCAGTTTTTTGTGGCTGTCAAGTGAGCATGGTATGTTTGGTGCACTGTTTGTGTTTTTTCGTTTAACTTTTTATTAGTAAAGTTTTTTAACTATTTTATGTTTGACTGTTTTTAGTTTGTTTTATTTTTATCATTCGTATATTTTTGTCATTTATATAATTTTTACTTTTGATTTGTTTTGGCTTATGCCTGTTTTATGCTCTGTAATTTTAATTTTGTACTTTAAATTAGTTTTAGTTTTTGACATTCGTATATTTTTGTCATGCATTAATTTTAGCTTTTATTTATTAGGCCTTGAAAATGGGTACAGTTGCCCGAAACGTCGGCTGCAGCCAAATATAATGACTTTTTTGCTCTACGTCTTCGTTTTTATCCTAAATGTAAAACTACGTCTCCTTAGGAGGGATCCTATTTGATATGTATATATATATATTTTATTCATTTATTTATTTATTTGGTCGACGAGAGATTCTATTAACACAAGTTGGACAGCGCTGTATCTCAGTGGGCAACACGGTTTCCCTATGAACAAAATGAAGACATTGAGGTCGGGGGTTCGATTAATAATAACACAGGCCTGCGAATGAGAACTTTGTAAGAGTTGTTTTCTTACTAATAACTGATTTTATATAATTCAGCTGCGCTGATTTCGAATAAGGTGTCCATTTTTTCTATCGCGTAAGGATTTTTTGCAAAGTGGAAGGGAAAAAACAACATAAATATTATTTATTTCAATTTACATTAGATACCTATTTTGCTTTGTTATACTAATTACAAATGCAAACAACTTTAAAAAGAAAGAAGACTATTAACGTCAATTACATATTCATCTTTATTTGTTCTGAGTTTTCTTGTGAAATCTATGCCTTTTAGTCTCCAGTGTATGCGCTGTTCCTTTTCTTTTATGTAATAATTCTGGAGTATCCCGTTTCAACATCCAGCAGTAATCAGCCATCATGCTGATGTCCCACCTTCTCTGATATCTCTCCTCCATTTCTTTGATGTCTTGGTGAAACCAAGCCTTTATAGGCAGTAGTTTTTAATCAAAATTTAATGAAAATTACTTACATATGTAATATGATATTTTGTGAAAAATCTGTGTATGATGGCGAAAACTGAATATTATTTTTGGAATCAGCGTGTAAAAATTACTATATTAAGTGATAAAATATTTCGGACAACAAAACCATCGCAGGCCTGTGTAATCCAAGAGTTACCGCAGTAAACGGTCTGGTCTGGCCTGAGCACTGTTGCCAGTTTTGGCCTCCCGAACAAATTATTAATTATTAATGTTGGGTTAATTAGATGTGTTTTGGAAATTAAGTTCTTAAATATACGACCTACTTAAAAAATGTATTAACAGCAATATACAGGATTATGATTAGTTAAGATAGGTTAGGTTTAGGTAAAGCAAGATTATAAGTTAGATTTAGGACGATGAACAGATGATAAGGTTAGGTTATATATATATTAGGTGTATAAAATGTTTTGTTTGCGGTTAATCTACAGCTTCTTCTTGATTGTCACCCTGTGAAAACTTGCAGAGAACGAATTGGCGTCCTTGAGGCTGAGAATTAAGTCCTTGAAGATTGAAAAGGATACAGCGTCCAAGAGAATGGAGGAACTGATGGAGTTGACGCGGGATCTTGCTTTCCATTTCAGAGCCACAAGGGAAGAACTCACCAAGACGAAAAGAGAGAGAAATTTCCTTTTGGAGAAGTTGAAGACGAGGTGGGTGATGACTGTGTGTGTGTGTGTGTGTGTGTGTGTGTTTAAATCTTAAAAACCTCACCTCATTGTAAATTTTTATTACTAGAATTCGCGGCATAACATGGAATATATTTTATAATTTTGCTTTTAGAAAATATACTGCTGGAAGGATCGATTTTTATTAAAAGATCAGGTCTTGAAATTTGAATATAGTATAGTATTGGTGTTACTAATAGTATTACTATTTCTAATTTTACCTATGGTCGCTATTTTCCACTGCCGAGCCGATTCCAACAATACCGTCAGAACCTCCCTAGTCTTAATATTTAAATGGCTGTGTTCATAGTTCTATTAATATTTTAATCACTCATTATTAGTCTTATTTATGCCTTTATATTCAGTGTGTTTCTTTAATGATTTGTACAAATTTTTATTTACAGATCTGAGGTGAAGCAAATAGGTGAAACTTTAAACAGCGAAGAGACTTCCTTGAAGATGCTCCACGATATTGAAAAGCTGCAGGGAAAATGTAATCATTTACAGGTAATTTGCCGACCAGTAACTTTTCAGATTGTTTTTTACCCATTTTCCATTCTCCATGGGGGAGGGCACGACGGAGTGAAAGCACTCGAATCAATTACAAAGATATACATTGGGATCACCATCGGGAATAGGTACCAGGGATGGGGTCAAATACGTATTTGTATTTACAAATACACAAAAATGGATATTTGCATTTGTATTTGAGAATTTAAAAAGCTGCATATTTGTATTTGAGCCTTTTATTTGCCGTATTTGCTTCAAATACAGTCAAATACACTAATGTAATATAACTGTGCATATAACTACAAATTGATATGAACAGTAAAAATCAAACATTGAGAAATATGAATTTATTTTCTTTAATTATGCAAAAGTGCAGAAATATCAAGAAGTGTGAAATAATTTTCTCTAATAAAAATAATAAACAAGAGGAATTTGTTACTTTTCTTGCCTTGGTGTGAAAATGAAGTCTACTTTGATAAGAGCCAAAGTATTGCAATGTTAAGTTTTATACAATAAGTACTATACCAGTATTGTCTTACTTGAGGGGTAGCCGAAGTCAATAAATATTATCCGTTTATATTTAGGATGAAATTGGTACGAAATTTGTAAATACAGTAAAAATTGTATTTTCATTTTATTTGTATTTGAAGCTTCATATTTGTATTTATATTTGTATTTGGGGATTTATAAATTCGAATATTTGTATCTGTATTTGAATTTGGCCGTAAAAGAAAGTGTATTTGTATCTATATTTGTATTTGGGCAATTGTATTTGACCCCATCCCTGATAGGTACCACCCCAACTTTTGGGATTCACTATTAATCTCCACGACAAAGTTTTGGGTATGTTTCAAGTGTTATGTCGGGCGAGACCAACGTCTCCATCTCAACATTTACACACCACAAACCGATTCCATTCCTCGTTGTTTCTCGTTAACTTTCGTATCACGATTTTATTAGAATATCGTAATTCTAATGTCTTCGGTTAGTGAATCTGTTTCTTGACGTCCCTGTGGTGTGTGTGTGTGTGCATGTGCGAAAAAAATTACGGTAACTGAATGCCGATTTAGGTATAGGAATTTTCAGTTGTGGTGAAAAATACGAAGTATATAAGAACATTAATAGGTTCTTCTAATTTCTAAATTTGATGAAAGCATCTAACTTTAATATAAAACTTTTGGTCGAACTCGATCGTTTTGACGATTTTTTTTAATTTAAAAAAGTATGAGATATTTCTTAAAAATTATGAACACAGTTACAAGTATACAATTTAAATACAAATAGAAAATATTAAATGTAAAACCCGAAATTATATATGTAATCGTACTATAGCTTTACAATTACTGTAATACAGATTTTTACATTTCTTGCTTAAATGAATGCGTGTGTGTACACACACACACACAAACACACACGTATGTGCGTTTATTTCTAGGTCTTTCACAGGCTACGTCGCGGCCAGTGTCGTAACACCGCTTGCGTCGATCATTGAAATTGAGAGACATTGGGTCTGGAGAGTAGTTGGATGCGAGACCGTCCTTTGCACCCAGATGGTGTAGCGACCCGTGGTTCGGATCCCACGTAAGGCTGTAGGTCCTTTCCGTTATAATATGACCTTAAACGTTGCGAAGGAGGTTAAACGACCTTATTATCGTTGTTGTTGTTCTGTTTTTGGTCTCGACTTTTTTTTTTAAATCACGCCCCAGCAGAACATGTTTTACGAAGTTGAAGGTGTGAATTAAAATTTTGCTGACGATAACTACAAATTTGATAATGGCCAAAATCGATTGTTGAATTTACTGTGAATTGGACAGAAATCTCTCGTAGATCACTGCGAATTTAGTCTGCATAACTAATTAAAGAATTACACTTTGATTTTAATTCATATATTGCGTAAATACTGGTAACGTACTCGTTAAAGTAAAGTAAATAATTTTTTATTTGTAGCTCGAAGTAGATCGTGCTTGGAAGGAGGCCCACGCGAATGCTTTAGAGAAAGAGAGAATAACGTCTGAGAAGAAGCAGCTCGATAGTTTTCTCACCTCCAGTTTAGCTAATATTGAAGAAGAGGTAAGGTCTAGACAGGGCAAGGTTGCCTAGGTTCAGACTCGGGAGTTAAAAACTCTGAATGTTTATTAATTTTTGTACTGGAAAAATACGAACGCATCATTCCACAGCTAGAAATAAATGATATTCCATCTCTGTTCTTGTTCTCGCAGTGTGGGGATAATGGTCGAGTTACTTAGTCAGAGCCTTTAACTTTCTTCCGTTATCGGAGGGGATAGTCTATACTATTTTATTTTGCAACTACTTATCTTACTCTTATCCCTAGACCAGTGTTTCCCAAACAGGGTGGTGCGAAATTTCAGGAAAATAACAAAAATAAGTATGTAATTGAAAGTTCTAAAGTTACTGAACGTAAACGAATTTGAAACGAAACATTGACGATTCATGACATCCATACGGAAACTGTATTGGCCCAATTTGATGTTATGTGGTGTTGAGAGGGGGTAGGGGGTGGGGGAGACTGGATGTTCAGCAGTGCGAGACAAAAGTAGAACAGGTGGTATTGATGTTCTTTGAGCCAGGAAAGGTTGGAAACTATTGCTCCAGACGGAGATTATCCGTTTGCTCATTTTTAGGGTTTACGGGAATATATCGTTATTATTGTAATTTTTTATTTTGTTTCAAGTTTTCTCTCTCCAAAATTATATTTATGCCCTGACCAAAAAAATTTGGAGGGGCCATACTGGATTGCGGGTGCGTGTCCGGTCCGTAACTACATTCGAACCTCTTGACATAAATTTGATGAAACGTCATACATGTATCGTCGCGAGACGAAGTGTCGTGAATAAGACTCGGGATCTCTGCACCAAAGGTCATAATGGTCAGAGGTCAAATGGAGCCCTTTCGTTTCCGCGCCATAACTTTTCAGCTGCACAACACAAATTAATGAAACTGCAAAGGTGCATCATGACACGACGATGTGTCACGAGCTAGAATCAGATTCTTGCACCCAAAGATCAGGGTCACAAATATAGGAAAGGACAGCGATGTCGTTCCGACGTAGTTATTGTTTTGCTCCGAGATTTGTCTCTTAGTTGCATGATAGAATCGAAGATCCTCAAGAAGGGAATTTAGCGAGTAAAATTGCCTCGTAAAGTTCACTCACTCACTCTCAAATGTTTTATTCATTAAAGAATTAAAAAAAAAATATTGAATTTCTTGCATTTGCTTTAATAGAATAGAATAGAATAACCTTTATTAATAATAAAATAAATACAGTAGTCTTTTTACAATGACATAAATAATTGTGAAGCTCGACTATTTATTTATTTTTTTTTTTATTTGGTCCTTAAGCTTTAGGCTTTACTGGGCTCTTATTAAAAATAAGCAGCTAGCCGTTATAAATTAATAATAATAAAATAAGTAAATAAGTATTATTAATAGTTAAAGCCTGTATTTCAGTATTAAACATTATTAGTGGACATTAATCCAAGATTTTTGTTAGTATCCCATTATTAATCGGGATTTTAACTTGGTTTTAAACAAATTTACATTCGCAATATTTTTTATATCGGCATGCAAGTCATTCTATAGTTTCAATCCAATGAAAATGGGTAGTTTTTGAGATGAAGACAATCTAAATTGAGGTATAACAAGCTTTGATCTATTTCTGGTCTGATACGGGTGGATTTCTTGATGAGTTACAAAATATCTATTTACCCATTGCAAATTAATGATTTTGCTCTTACACTCGTAAATAAAAATAAAATGTGCCAGTTTGGTTATATCATTGAGCTTTAGCTCTTTAAATAATGCACTAGAGTGATCAAGGAAATCAGCATCAGATAATAACCTTATTGCTCGTTTTTGGATGACAAAGATACCATTTAATGCGTTGTTAGCGGAGTTTCCCCAAACAAGGGTGCAGTATGTTATATAAGGAAGAAGAAGAGTATGATAACGAGTTGTCAATTGTAGAACTTCTTTTCAGTAAAACAGTTTTTGAGTCGGTTTCCTCCTCCATCACTAGTTTTATAGAATCTAGCTATGGATTTTTTTTTTCTTTAGAACGTAAGGTTGCAGAAGTCTGTGAAGAAGTTGGAGGAACAAAATAAAATGAAGTTGGAGAAGCCATTGCCTGACTGTGGTATTCAGAATGTAAAGGAAGAGGTGAAGGTGATGAATGAGGGAGAAGAAGAAAAAGGAAGACTAGAAGGAGGGGAGGAAAAGGTAAAGGAATTTAAAGAAAAAAAGAGTTGGACATCTTTGAAAACGGTCTATTTATTGTTCATTCAAAGCCGTATCCAATTGAAAAAAAATTCTCACGCTTGTAGATCAAACTAGTTGTTAGGAATTAAGTACAGTAATTATTTTGAAGAAAGCCTAAACTTGTATGAAACTTACCTGTATGTGATCAAGTTCATGGTTGCGTCATAACTAGTGATGTACCGATTCCAGAATTTAGCCGATGCCGATTCTTTACCTGTATTATAAAAAATCAATTCACTTTATAAATTTATTAATGTAATGTGAAAACGTTCAGTTTTCACATTTCAAATTTGTTTAAATGTTTTTTCTTAGCTCACTCCACAATATACAGTACCAGAATTTGTTACTCATATACCGTAGCTAAAATGATGTTAAAAAGTTTTATTATCCAGTAAAATAATTTTAGTTTCATAAATTGAATACTGTACCAATATTTAAAGTAATTGGTTTTCCTCATGTTGAAGGTATAATATTTTCTTTCTTCAATATAAACAACAAAAATTTTTCATTAAAATTTCAAGACCCTTGTGGCCTATTTGAATAAAAAATGGATACACATTTTTTGTTTATAAAATAAAGTCAACGTAATAAGATGGCTTACGGTAATATAAAAATTATAAAATCCAATTTAATATAGACTTGTTATTAATATAGTGTAGGCGATTACCATAGTTTAAAAATGTAAATTGACGTAGAACTTAACTTATTAAGCTTTCCATTTTTCGTGACAAATATTTTCATAGTTACACTTTGAAATGAATAGAAATTATCAGTGTTTTTTGTAATTAAAATGTCAAAGAATCGGCTAAACTTTGCCGATGCCAATCCCCCCAAAATGGCCGATTTTGCCGATGCCGATTAACCGGTACACCACTAGTCATAACATGCAAATGAACTATCCAAAAATTAAAAAAAAAAAAGTTACTTCAAAGAACTTTGACTCGAAGTTTTGAATGCGAAACTAAAAAAATTTCGTGTATTGTTTTATCAACTTCTTGACCGACGGCCTTTTTAACGAGGGGAGAAGGGCGTGTTTAAAATTTTGTTCAAGAGCGGGCTCATTGCTAATCTCTGAACACTACGTTCGTTATATGTAGTAGAAATAATTAAAAAAAAAAAAAAGTGGTTCTAAGAATTTTTGTATCGCTTACGAATGTGTGATGATATATTTCATTTGAATGAACCTTTCAATTTTTCATTGTGTCCAGAAGGTTGACAAAAGTAAATAGACACCTTCGGTTTTTTCCATTTTTTTATTTGATTCTAAAAGTCAATAAATAATAGATTTATTAAATCACTATATTTAGAATCGTGTTGCTTTCCCCTTAGCATTATGTAAAACTGACATACGTTCTAGTATTCCATTGATGAGCTTTGCCATTTGTTCTTGAAGACAATCATCGTGGTGTCTTTTTGTTAACCCTCTGTCAACTTTTAACTACTGTACATGCAATTATTTTTCTGGTGGTGGTTGTGACTTGTTATTGCGAGTTAGGTGTACTTCCTTCTCAAAAACTTTTTATCATCATCAATGTTAAAAAGTTGAAATTGCCACATTAGGCTGTATGTTTTTAAGAACTTAGGAGTTAATTTTGAAGTCTATTTAATCTTTGTTACAAGAAGTAATTTATATTTATAATATGAAGTAACTGAATTAAAAACAGGTTTTATTGCTAGCAAAAATATAATGATTGCTTTTAAAATATTCTAAATATTTTTCCCTGCGGATACAACCAGCCACTTCGATATCTTAGGTATGTTATCCAAACCTCGTTTCCTGTTATCCGTGGATCGAACGTGACGCCTCAGTTCCAGGTTAAAAGTACCAATTTACTTAACAACTGACTACTATTAGGTTACCATCCACCTAGCGAGGCTCCCGCTGTATATTTTCACGGAAAGAATGAGACTTAACGATCTTTAATTTCCTACTGCAATTTCTTCCTGTAGGACTCGGTTCAGTCGGAAGCATCGAATGACAAGGAAGAGAGGCAGGAAGATGATTTCAAGAAGGAAGAGGACGACTCGAGGTCAAAGAAAGAAGAGGCGAATGCTAATTGGCAGCAGTCACTCCTGTGGTTACAGGTAATTGAACTTATTGGTCTGTGTTGAGAAACAGTTATAGCAATGAATAATGAAGCGCACTTGATTTCCCCGTGATCGGAGGAAAGCTCAAGAATTTGAGCTTTCGGATTCTTAAAAATGAAAAAATAAGGGATGAATGTAACAGAGACAGACATATTGGAATGGTCTGTTCACTTATTTCGATGGAAATTCATTGAGTACTTTTAGGTGGTGAAGCATTGATTTGAGACAGCTACTGAATAGACCCAATATCACTTACTGTAACTATAAGGAATAACATGAATGCTTAGTATCTCCAATCTTTCAAACGTAGTGTTCAAGCATCTTCAAAACTTTTTACCTTTATTTCGAATCTTTACCTTTTTAGGGAGGGCGGGGCATTTTTTGCGTACGTTTGCCCTTGGCCCCTCCTTCCTGCATAAAAAAAGTTGCGTGCACCCGTAAGTAAAATGCCTTGCTTACGGTGAAAAAAGTAAGCAAGCTCATAGTTTAAATTTGAAATATCCTCTAAGATTGCCTTATTTTGACTCGCTTATCTATTTTCTGAGTGTTTAGAGTCACTGAACAGGATCATTACATTGGTTAACACTCGTGCTATTTGTAAGGGGGCTTCGACAATTTTATTTTACGATCATGGTGGTGGTCTCGCGTAATGATTTTTGTTGATTTAAGAGACTTTATTCTCAAACCATATAATTAATTCTGCGTTCCCAAAATGGTATTGTTTTATGGTTTTCACTCTGCAGAGGTGCTTCGTTGAAGAGAAGTTGCACAATCAGTTGCTGGAGGCTGCTGAGAGAGAGAACTCTGCAAGGGTTGCAGTTTTACAAGAGACTGTGCAGGAGAAGGGGGAGAAGTACCAAGAACTGCTGGTGAGGGAATTAATTTATTTAATAGGCGCCTCAGTGGTTGTGTCTCATCGTCGCTGACTACAAATCCATCGGCCCCGGGATAGAGACCCGGTGACGGCAGGCGGCGCGCAACAAAACCCAGCTGTTCATCCTTCCACATAATAAAAAGAAATTGGTTGGTAGGTAAATGGGTACCCTGGGTAGCCCAGTGGTTAAGACGCTGGGCTTCTGGTGGGGCTGTAGGTCTAAGGTGGATTGACAAGCTTCACCTTCGTCAGAATGAACAATTCAGGCGGAAGTAAAACCAAGGTTAATATATACAGTATATAAAATAAAAAATTTCATTTTCTAACGAATTGGGGTGACAAGACAGAAACAACCCACGTATGAAATGTGGAAGGTAGTGAAGAGGAGAAAAAAAGCGTACACATCCATTCACACAAGCAGCCTAGTGGACAAGCGCCCTCTTCATGGCTAAATTCCACACCTACGGCGTGGTGGCGCAGCCACGCCTTGTCAAAAAGAAAGTCCCGAACCTCCATTCCAACCTACTTGCAACTACTATTCGTGCGTCACCCAAATCAAGTCGAGGCTTGCTTATGCAACCATTCACCATGTCCACCCATTTTCTCGGCTTTCTCTTCCATTTCAATCGCTCTTACTCTCGAACGGGCACGGAGACAAACGCATCCTTGTTGTGGATGTGTTGTAGACTCCAACATTTATATTGAACCATTTATTCAATTCTTTATTTAGTTTCATAAACTTTTTCAAGATCCATAAAAGCTATGTATACCTTGCAATCCTTTCGCATACTTCCTCAGTCACTTGTCTCACTGCGAACACTTGATCCACGTAGCCTCTTCCACCTCGGAACCCTCCTTGCTCACCAAGCATTCCGTAATACTACGAACTCTTTCTTTCACTACACACCTTCCCCACTATACTCCACAGACTTAATATCTCTATAATTCTTACTTTCACCTTTTATTTTGTACAAAGGAACAATTATTGCTTCAAGTCTTCAGGCACTCACTAAATTTTCCATGCACTCTGATATACGCACTCCAATCACTCTACAGTAAACTTTTCAATACCTCATAGGTATTCATTTCCCCATATATCCCATCCACACCTGCTATTTTCCAGTTTGTGAACTGCCGCTTTCACTTCACCAATGGTTATGTTCTCACATTACAAAATCTCTTCCCACCCATGAAACCCTCGAAATATCCGTTGAGCATTCTTTTATCTCACTCTCAAAATAACTTGGTGTAAGAATGTAAGAACTATAGTGTCTAGTGGGGAAGGCGTATGGTAGGATAGTGATATTACAGAATGCTTGGTGAGTATAGAGGGTTCCGAGGTGGAAGAGGCTGTGTGCATCAACATCAAGTGTTCGCAGTGAGACAAGTGACTGAGAAAGCATGTGAAAGGTATACATTGAACTCTCGCCGTTCGGGAGGGTTATGTTAAGAAATTGCGCTAACGGCAAAATCATGAATAACATCTTTAATTCAATGGGAAATAGGGGTTCAGAATAACTCCCAATTTGTTGGTTTGTAGATCACTTGTCGACAAATAAAATCTACGCAGGGGGCTGTCTAGTCCTGAAAGAAGAATGTTGACATGTTTTTCTAACATGGTCGCGCTTGCTAACATATGACACTTTCGCACTTATTGGTGCAGTAGCACTGACACACCCTTATTTTGTCCGCTTTTTTAATGTACCATATGATCGACTCGCTAAACCAGATATTGCTTGTTGACCGCCACAGCGCTTGTACGACTTCCAAGTTTGTGTAAAATTTCAATCTTTTCAGTCGATGCCATCACTTTGCGCTTTATTTTAGCACTGTTTTCATTACCACATGACTTTAGCTTGTGGGCCATAGTTACACAGTCACGCGAACCGCCAATTCTGATATAAAAAAATGAATAGAGAAGCAGTGTAGTTAGTCTTAGGTATATTTGGGGGGAGTGATAAATGCGGTGGAGAGTTTGTGATGAAAATAGTGCGTGAGAGAGAGTAAATAAAGAACTGAGTGAATGGTTTCAAGTAAACGTTGGTGTGGGTCAATGACGTCTCTCGACTGTTCAAGAATCGGGTGATGAGAGAAGTTAAAGTGCGAATGCTTGAAAGAAGAATTAACTCGGTATGTAATGGGAATAGGTGGCACCTGTCGAATCTGTTATATGCAGATGATAATGTACTATTTGTTCAGTGTGTGTGTGTGATATATGCTAGAGGCTGTTAAGAGTTTTGTTGCGGTGTCAGAGAAGATTGTTGAAAGTGAATGTGGAGAGTGAAGGAAATTTGGACTGTCATTTGATGGGGAACAGTGAAACATTAGAGGTGGTAGGGTGTTTTGAACAAGAGAGGTACGAATGCAGAGGTTTGTTAGAAGTAAATAAATTTGGAACACACTTATTTTTGACAGTCTTGAAAGACCACCACACGGCGTATGAAGGAGTAGAATTGAGCCATGTCTGTGTGGATGCTTTAACTTTTCCCTTTTGTCTTTCTTGCCTTCTATATTTTATATCCGAGCATGTCTGCCTTCTCACTCCCAACTCGTTTGGAAAATGAGGTTTTTTACCGTGTGCATATATACACACCCAGTTTTGGAACCCTGTCCTTGTCCCAAAGCTGGGTCTTATCTACTTGGCATAGCTATTGAGGGAAGCTATATTTTGAGGTCTTTGTTTGTGACGGTGCCCAAGTTGGATTTCCATCATGAAAAAGGAGAAACTTCAGTATTTGCCACTTAACTTAATTAAATCCACTATAGTCCGAATAAGTAATGTCAAAAGTTTTTTGTTCAATGCACATAAGGTGTGTGTATTCCGTAAAAGTTATCTCAAGGGACCATTCTGAGCTGTATCGTATCATATAACCTTGATTTTGCTTCCGCCGGAATTGTTCCTTCTGACGAAGGTCAAGCTTGTCACTCCACCTTACACCTACAGTTTAACGTGGAATCCGAACCACACCCCACCACAGGCGGTCAGAACTTAAAAAGTCCTCGACCTCCCGATCAGCAGCCCAGCGTCTTAACCATCACGGTACCCATTTATCTACCAAACAATTTTTATTGTGTGGAAGGATGAATAGTTCGATTTTGCTGCGCACCGCCTGCACAATCCCGTGGCCGATTTGTAGTCAGCGATGCTAACCACGACACTACCGAGGCCCTTACGTTAGGTCGTATACGTCGTGTAATATATATATACACGGGTTACGTCAAAACATCGCTGCCCGTTGATTAGCAAAGTTAAGCGACATTCGGTTGGATGGGAGGCCGTCCTCTGCGTCCAGACTATGTAATGACCCGTGGTTCGGATCTCACGTAAAGCTGCAGGTCCCCTCTGTCATATAGTCATGTGACGTTAGATGTTGAGGAGGAAGTTAAACAACGTCATTATTACATTTTATTAAGTTAATAAGATTTTAACTTCATTTTATAATTAAAAGCTGATGTTGTAAGGCACTTCCATTTTATTGTTAGAGAGGAAGAATCGAAAGCACAGGGTAAAATATAAGTTAAAAAAAAATGTCAAGGGATAGAAAACGTTTTACGTGTGAGCATGAAATACCTCCTCTTGGTCAAAAAGAAATGAAAATGTCGAATCTTTTTTTTTTTTCCTAGGCAGAGGACTTTCACCTAAAAAATAAATATTTATGCCGATTAATACAACGAAACATTTTTATTGAATGTTTTTCTCTACTCCGAAATTTATTAAAGTACATAAACGTTGTTCAGACTACCTTCCCAAAATTGTTTGGCAGATAATTCTTAACAAAAAATCAACTTTTTCTTATTTTCATAGGTTTCTGTGCTTTTTGACCTGAAAAGGCCGAGAATCACAACCATTTTGACCTAGGTTGTTGGGAAGCATTGCCGCAAGGAGCTTTAAGTTTTCTGCCTTGAAATCGGCCAAAAGCACCAGTTCCGGGGTCCCTTGAATCATGTTTTGCACTATAACTTTTTATCTAAACAAAATAGGCACCAAATTAAAGTGTTTTTAATCCTCTTTCTAACTTAAACAATTATGATAGTCTTGGAACAAGAAATGGTACATTGGTACATACAAAGATTTCAGAAATATCACAAAATTCGTTTTCTCACACTCAAGGCGTCTTATTCATGACACAAATTTGAGATTAACATTTTGTCAAGTCTAATCGATCAAGAAGTGAAAGCATTACATGATGATTAATTTCATAATGACATTTACACAGTCAGTTGTTGAGAGTTTGTTTCTTGAAGCTGTCAAAGCGGCGTCTGTTGAACACAGCTTGAAGGAGATAGTCCCTTTGCTTGGCATCTGTTGTTATGACATTTGCAAAGTCGCTCATCATCTTGACACCACGTTCAGCAATGTCATTCACCGCTTTCAGATTCTTAGTCCAACGCTTTTCTGTGGCCAAGACGTGACAGGTTTCAGAAGCCACTCCGATCCAATGTTCAGTGTGTCCAGCAGGAAATGTGATTCTGGGTCAATGAGATCAACCAGGGTGGTCTTAGCTGTGACACTCTGGAATAGAGGCTTTCCTGTTCTGAAGCTGTCTGGCTTCTCAGTGGCATGTAACTGGGCAGCAATGTCGTGCTTCAATGTGTCACTCAATCTACTGCTGAACAGGGCAAATGGCACGACTTCCTGAGTCAGGTACCATTTGTGGTTTTCCATCTTATTAAGTACTGCATCAGCAAGCTCTGGGTCAGTTTTCTTGTACTTCAACATGTCCTGGATTAGACTTAGATCATTCACGGGAGCATCTGCAGCAGACATTGACATCATCCATACAGGAGTGTAGAACAGCGCAAGGAAGGTGTTGAGTCTTTCCAGCTTTGATACAGTGTCTTCGTCGTACTCAAGTTGATCTGCAAACATCAGCATTTTCATGGAGTACAGGTTTCTGGCCATCCATCTGGCCTGATGAATGGCGCCTGGTCGACTCCAGTGAATACCTCGAGGCGGCGTTCCTCCAAGAACAATGACTGTCAGTTCAGCCATTTCCCTGTAGTCGGCTCTTGGAAGCCTTTCTGCTGTTAGAATGTCTTGGAGTATTTCTTCACTGTTCTTCTTCTTTTCCTTCAGCCATTTGCTGTTGATAGCCAGCATCTTTGGGTTTTCCTTGGACAAGTCCGTCCAAACATCCTTCAGATGCTCAAACCAGGGATTATCTGGCCCCTTCACCTTCCCGAACAGCTTCTCCCAGCCCAGTTGACACCTGCCTGTGGACAGTACGTGGAGGTTCTGAGATATCAACTGTGCGCCCACGGAGCTCCCTCAGCTCCTTGCTTAATGCCATTGTGAAGTAACTTGTAGATGGTTTTCTAGATTCTGATTGAGTTTCCTGAAAAATGATAGATTATTAATTATTAATTATTATTTATTAATTATTAATTTTATGCTCTCATTTGATACCTAATTTGTTGCTCTATCTTGTTTAGATCAAAAGTTAAAGTGCAAAACATAATTCAAGGGACCCCGGATTTGGCGCTTTGGCCGATTTCAAGGCAGAAAATTTAAAGCTCCATGCGGCAATGCTTCCCAACATCCTAGGTCAAAATAGTTGTGATTTTCGGCTTTTTCAGGTCAAAAAGCATGGGAAAATGTACAGAAACTTATGAAAATAAGAAAAAGTTGATTTTTGAACATGCCTAATGACGAGCGTGCGTGTATTTTTTTTTTTTTCTTTGATCGAAAAGTTGGACCAAATGAAGTCGTTAAGGCTTATTCTCCCCCCTCTGTGGTTTGACGTGACGAAGGAAACCTACAGCTTTACGTGAAATCCGAACCATCTATGGCTCGGTACATCATCTAGACGCAGATGATGGTCATCCATCCAGCTAATATGAGATTGTAGACACCAATCGACCAGGGCAGTATTCTTGGGCGGGTGTGTGACGTTAGGCAGGAGACACGAACTGCTGGAACTCCCGTTTTCCGTCACTGATATTTCTTAACCCTCTGAGCAGTCCACATGCTCTGAAAAATACACTTCTGCCTCTATTCTTCGCTACACAATCCTTACATATGTATATTAAAAAAAAAAAAGGAATGGCATCAAACGTTGATTTCGGCTTTTTCCTTCTATAGTGAGTCATTTTTGTCTTCATTTGTGCATTCCTGTATGTATTGTTCAAAGTATATTTTTATAACAGCTTCCTTTTTAATTCAGACAAAGTATAGGAAACTACAGTCGATTTTGTTGGCAAGCAAAGCCGAAAAGAAAGCAAACAAGATGATGCTTAAGGAATGCACGGCCAAAATTCAAGAATTTAATTCAACAACAACGGCCATTGAAGATAATTATAAGGTAAGGGTTTTGTTACTACTTCCATTCCCTGTGGGACAGGCAAGACTCAACCACTTTACAGTGGAGACAGACAGTATTCTAGTTACGAGTTACCTTGTGTTGGAGCGGACCTAAATGTGAAAGATTCACTTAATTGCTTTGTTATCTCTGCAAGCAATGGTGATACATTTTCAAAATCACATTTGCTAACGATTTGGGGTGAGAAGGCGGAAACGGCTCTGTTGCGAAGATGGAAACTAAAGCGTACACATGGAGGCGCGTTCCACCCACGTCATGGCTTAAATTCCACATCTGCAGCCTTTTATACTCATACGCAATGATACTTCAAGGTTTACAAAAAAAATGCGAGGCAAAAATTGCAAACTTACAACAAACCACCCTACATGCAAACACGTTTCCTGGCACAGTTATTCATTGTCAGTCCGTGTTCTGAGCCATCCTCTCCTAACCTTCGCAAACACGCTCTTTACAACTCTTGTCGGAACGCCACATTTTCGCCAGTATACACTTTCAGCACACCCACCACCTTTCTTAGAATCATTCTACTGTTAACCCCATCGACACTTGTACCTTTTATTATCACACGGAAAGTCTCTCATAGCTTGGATCCCGTACTTTATCAGAATTTTTAATTTGTAAGTAGCTCAGTATTAAAAAATAATTGGAGGATTTCTACTTATCTCCTGCCGCATTAGGTGATGCTTTCGAGTCTAGGAAACAACATCGGAATTGCCGTAGAGATTCTTTCATCACACTTGTATTTCGCCCCTTCGCAAGTGCATCCCAGTCCCGATTTGTCCGTGGATCCTGCATTTTGGTTCGCTGCACAGTGCTCAAGATTGAGGTAAATGAATAACGAGCTGAGCCAAAGTAACAGTACATGACAAATTTCGCCGTCATATTCTCTCGTCTTGCAATATAGGATTCAGGTTTACAGAGTTGCGAGTCTTTGCGCATTACATAACAGTCGTGAGTATGTTGGTGTTTGTACAAGCAGCTGGCAAATAAGAATGGGTACATCAAGTAAATCGGGGTAAGAGATCATTTGTAACAATATCGGGTGTTGTAAGTACGATAGTAGTCCCTCCTAAGGCTATTTGCGAGTCTTTCTGGTGTTTTGTTTAATAAGTCATATGGGAACATAAACGAAACGTTTTTAGAATAAAACCATTTTCGTCCCCAGTTGTTTTGAGCTAACAGTCAATTTACAAAGGAGTGGCCGGGATAGAAGGGAATTGGGAGTTTAGAAGACAAGATGAATTTAAAAAAGAAAAAGCGAAGACGGAAAATTTAGCCCTATCAACTGCTCGCTGCGTAGCACAAAATTGCACACCCCGCTTTCCTTTAAGAATTGTTCCAATGTCTATCAGTGAGAGAGGCCAAACTTCGTAAACAAGAATCGCTCTGCCCGGATTTGTAAATTATTTGGTTTTACATTTCTTTAATTTTTCTACTTAGGAATAGACTTCGACTGCAGTCCAATAAAAATTAGTCATTCGGGTAAAAATCAAATAATTTACAAGTCTGAGTGGTGATTGTGCAGTTTCCGTTTCTAAGTGCAGCGATTCTAGTTTCCAAAACTTGCCCAGTCACACTAATGTAGACTTTGGGACAAGTCCTACAGTAAACTAATTTAAAGGGATTTTTCTGAAAATTCGTACGTAGTGAGTTCGATTGAACGTGTGACAGAACCTGAGGCGTACAATGAAGTTATTCATCTGGGATTAGGATAGAGGCGAGGGCACACAGCTGATAGTGTTCAATTCTCTCTCTAAATATTTCATACAGGTGGTTGCAGTCCCAAATGCGTAAGTTGTGTCTTCGCTCTTGGAAAGGGAACGACGTTTTCACTGGACAGAGATCGTACCGTAAAATCAGGAAGAAGTTGATCGAGAAAGATACGCCGCAAGGTCATTCTTTGAATCTGGAGTACGAAAGACGAAGTCCATACTACACCTTGAAGATGTCCCAGTCTACTCCAAATTCCCCAACGAGGATCGCTGATGACGTCTTGAAAGGAAAAACAGACTTACAACCCGATGAAACTTCGTTGTCTTCTCCCTCCAGTATCTTATCGTCCCTTAATGACGCCGAAATTAATCTGACAAACCAACAAGTGAAACTGTTACAGCATAAGTACTGTCAGTTTAACGACCTAGTTGGTATCTTCAAGCAAACGTCCACGGAGGTAGATTCTATCAGTGTTTCGGCACGCAATTCCGATTTAGTTTCTGGAAAGAATAATGCACATTGTGAAATTCATTCCACCCATAATGTAACCAATGGTGATAAATAATATTATGGATGAGAAAATCTGAAAGTAAATACAATTTTTGTCTTGTGTGTTTTAGAGAATCATCTAAAGAAGAGACACTGAAGTCCTTCAATACTGGAAGGAACTTAGGTGACCTCAATATGATTTGTTAGCGCTAGATTAATACTGTCGTTTCCCTTTGAACTAATTACATCAAAAGATTGATAGGTCAGTCTGCTCTCATTTCCAATTGGATGATGATTACGTTGGACGTGTTTAAAATTTGCACTGGATTCGTTAGCAAACCTGACATCTTTCTTGCGCTCCTTCAGTTATTTTTCCAAAAATTTTACCCGTTTCTCCGATACAGTTTTTGTTACAGTGATGAGCAAAAGAATGACGTCACATTGGCTAACGAATCCAATAGTTTTTAAACGCGTCCACCATCATAATCACTCAATTGGAATGAAAGCAAAATAGTTTTCACTTCAAATAATTAATATTGGAGTCTGATAAGTTGAAAGTGTTTCAGTGAAAGCAGAGAGAAACTATAGCGTTAATCAGGCGATAAGGCAGGCCTAAATCATCCTAGTTCCAATCCTCTCGAGTATTTTAGGAACTTCACGTCTCTAACTTTTTTATCCTGCAGCTTGAAAGTTTATTAGTACATTAATTACGTAGTCTTTTATACTCCGTCCAAAGAAAACCGCCTAAGATTAATTTTTAGTTACTCTAGAAATAAGTCGTTGTAATGCTTGCAATTAATAAGGTTGTGTGATTTTAAGTTAATCAAAGTTCTGAAATCCATGGAGGATTTTCATTGTATAATGATCTGTGAAAAAATATGCTCAATAAATCCTCCAAACCCTTCTCAGTAGCAGTTATTTATAGTGTCATAAAATGCAGCGCTTTACATTTAGAATCTTTTTTTTTTGGTAAAAACAACTCGGTTGGTCGAATGCAAAAAAGACAACAATTTTAGAAAGAGAAATTAATAGTTATGGCAAAGATCTAGAATTTATGACTGAAGTAAGGTAGTTATTTATACCTGGGCGCGTTATTATAACGGCTTTCTTTAATTAATATCATTCAAATATTGAGCCAAACAGTATTAAGTAGTTTAAGAAAATTTATTATTAAAATTGTTTCAAGTAAATAGTGTTCGAATAATTAATCAATTGAATGAAATCTGTACCTGCCTTCCTTGTAGTCTTTTATATTAAATGTAAACGACACTATTTTTTCAAAAGCTTAGTGTAAAATTAAAAAATAACTTTTATATGAGAATATTTAAAAACTATTTTAGCTAACAATTTATGGAGTCACTATTTATATGTAATAGTTTATGGGAATGTCGAAACATTAAATATTTAAGCAGCATTTTTCTTTCATTACAAATCCACTTTCCAAACGCTAGAAGGACGGAAATTTTGCTTTACTAAAAGGGGTTGCAGAGGGTCAAAATGATAAATCACATTTATTAACCAAGAAGCTGCAAAAATGGGTCAGATTGACCCATTCATCCTTCGTGTTAATATAATCTTGCTGATCAGCAAAGAACAATGTAATTGGGTGACCTGGAAAGTGACGTTCTTTTTAGCAAACGATGAGTGAAGTTAACATTTTTGTCAGATTTAACGTTACTAGAAATACTGACCCGTCGAGTCAGGAATTAAAATAATCAATGGCAACTAAGTTTCAT
Organism: Bathynomus jamesi; assembly: GCA_023014485.1. NCBI lineage: Eukaryota > Metazoa > Arthropoda > Malacostraca > Isopoda > Cirolanidae > Bathynomus > Bathynomus jamesi. The sequence goes on from JAJOZX010002601.1 coordinate 531,875, forward strand.
TACTGTACTTATTCATAAATAAGTGTTAAATTTGGTTAAGGGGCCGATAAAGCATTGTTTATAAAACTAGTCAAAACGTGTTTCGCGTACTTAAAATACTGAATATGGTACCTTCACAATATCATTACCGTCTTTTCCAACAATACTGCTCTAGTTACCTTTCGAAGTAAAGTCGAGTTCATAGTTTACGTCGTCCAAACCTTTCAGTTCCTCGAGGTCAACCTGCAATATTTTAAGTTAAGTTATTAAAGCAGCAGGTCATCGTAGTAAAATTAAACATCGTCGGTGAAACGAGCACACTTGTTTATTACACAATGGGAAAATCCTTCCTATCTATTTCTTTATACACTAGGGAGAGCAACGATAAAACAAACTAATTATACTTTAATACCAACAAAGAAGAGTTACGGTTAAGTCGTGGCCATACTGGCCACGTCGCGATATCATGCCTCCAAATAATGTAACGACTCGTGGTTCGATCATATGTAAAGCTGTAGGTTCTCCCCAAGCCATGACTTTTGATGTTTTTTGGGTTGCTTAGCCACTCTCATAACAAGTAAAACAAAAAATATATACCTACACATCTTTTGAAAGTCGACCACTCTGCAGCACCTCACATCATTTGCGGGATTTGATGTAGGAGGGAATTGGTTCCGCATCTCTTCCTGCCCTCGTAGCCAGCCACGTTTGGCTGATTAGTGACTTCGCACAAAAACCTGTCCATTTGGTTCTTGAAATTATTCACGTTGGCGTGGTCGAAGTTCCTCAGTTCTTTGGGCAAAATATTGATAAGTTTCAGGCCTCGTATTCTGAGGGTATTTTTTCCACTCTTTTTCATGGCCCCCTTGTCCCACTAGCTGGGACAGTACAGCTGCTGCTCGCTGCTGCTACTCTCTCATTCCAGTGTGTTCTATTTCATTTCTAAGGTTAGGGGGACAACCCTTTAGTACCTTCCATATACACGGTGAACCAAAAGTAGGTGGACAGTAGGTTGAATACGGTTTGTGTTATATTATATTATAACTATGGTGTTCATTATAACTATGGTGTTTGTGTTATATTATATTAAATATTATAACTAAATTTATTTAAATTTTATTTTGTATTATAGTATACAAAAAAATTAAATATGTATTCTCAAAATAAACGTTATCATTTACTGTCCACCTACATTTGGTTCACCCTATATATATATACACACGGGTGGTCCAAAAAATAGATGAAAAATTTTTTTTCAAATTTTTTCTATTCCCACCCATTCATTTTGTTCCACTATGAGAAAAAATCATTTACACAAAAAATGAGAATATAAACATATTTAGAGGATGCGAACAAACTCAATTTTTGAAGAATAGTCACTTTATTCATGCCAAAAAACAAATGAAACAAAACTGCAACCATATAAAGAAAAATTCAACACTTTAAATGTTGGACTTTTTGCATGTAGCGAATTAAAGATAGTGTTTGTCGTAACCAATATTATAATAAAAAAATATTGGTTTACAGTACACACACGTCTACACATACACATTGTATATAAAATGAAATTAATACAGTACATTAAGAGAAGATCAGACACGTACCACCACGATGATAGCTTGGCAAATACTGAAAGTGCTATTTTTAGAAATTATTTCGCAACCCCTTATCCTATCTCAATTGAGCTATATTTTTGCACATCGTAATATTTACCATACAGGAACAATATGCGAGGGTGGGAGAAAATAATTTCAAAACTTTGGTTTTTTGGACCACCCTTATAATACACACACTGTATTATTGTGTAATGCTTGAGTCTTCTTTCCAGTGTGTGTTTCAGGGATTGTAGACCAGTAGTTTTTACCTTTTGTTTCCGCCATCTTAAACGTAAAAGTCCTTTATTTGGCTTATGAATTCACAAGGTCTCCTTTTCTGTATGGGCTTGCTAGTACTGAGCAATACTCAATTATTGATAGGACTACTCTCTTCCCTAACTTTAGCACGTTTGATTTTCTGCTGTGGAAGCTCCTCCAGGTAATTGCCATTACTTTTCTAGCCGTTGTGATTTTTAATGTTACCTTGTTATTACCATACAAGATGAATTTTTCTTGGCACAAGACAAAGATATGAAGTTCAGCTAACTTAAATAAGGTTTCACCGTTTTGTAATTTTTTTTTCTCTAACTTCCACTTGACATTTCCTTGCATATCTTTGTGTCATCCGCAAAACACGATACGATCACTGTCTGCAATACAAATAAAATATTAATTTAAAGTAGAAATACATACAAAAATCTTAATCTGTAAATTTCACGTCAGTAACATTCGTTGATCGGTTGATGACGGACTTAAAATATAAACAAGTTAAAAATAAGACAACTACGTTTAACTACCACCGTGACTACAAGCAGCAGGATTTGTAAATACAAGTGCAGATATCGCAAGAAAACAATACTGAAATTTGGCAATACGAAGTTTCAATTCCTCATTCTTCAAGATTAAAATTATATAACATTATGTATAGATGGGAGGGGGAGCTCGAACCCCGATGATGATGGTAATAAAAATACAGAATTTAGAACCAGGTACATCATTATCGGAGATGAGCTTGCGAAGTGCAATGTTGCAAAGAGCATTCAAACATTGCAAGACCTTTCCCATTTTTTTACTTTGATACTATTTTATATATATACACACAAACCTGGGGTGGGGCTTAATCACCGCTTATTTATGGCAAGTTTATTTTGTTTAACGCACAATAAAGGGTCTTGTGCGAATTTTCGAAAGAAACCGATTCCTTCAACGCTGATACTCGCTTCTTTCAGTTTTTAGATTCTGATGAAGATGGCTTAGTTTAGCAACAAAGTCAGTAAATCGTTATCAGCTTCGTTATCGGAGTTTACACACACATACACACACTTTTTTGTTTGATGGGGTTGTTTAATTTCCTTCGCAACATCTAAAATCGTATGACGGAGGGGACCTACAGCTTTAAGTAGGATCCGAACCACGAGTCGCTACATAATTTGGTCGTACAGGGCAGTTCCCCATCAAAGTACTATATGCACCCAATATCGTTTAACTTCGCTGATCGACGAGAAATGCTATTACGATATTGGCCGCGACGCAAAAAACGTTAGTTTTCCTTCCGCCATAACTGTTCATTCTGACGAAGGTTAAACTTTTTGCCCCACCTTAGGCCTGCACAATTTAACATGGAATTCGACCCACGATAATAATAATGATTGGGGTTGTTTAACCTCCTTAGCAACATATAAGGTCATGACGGAGGGGACCTACAGCTTTACGTGGGATCCGAACCACGGGTCGCTACATAATTCGGATGACTGTCTCCCATCCAACTACTACCCAGACCTAATGTCGCTTAACTTCGCTGATCAACGGGAAGCGCTGTTACGACATTAGCTACGACGTAGCCCATTCGACCCACGACGCAAGTCAGAAATTAGTCTTGGCCGGACTCGATCTCACGAACTCCCAATCAGCAACCCAGCGTGTTAACCACTTAGCTACTCAGGGTAGCCATTTATCTACCAATCAATTTCTTTGTATGGAATAATGAACAGCTGGGTGAGCTAAGTGCCGCCTGCCCTCGTCGGGAATTAAACAGGGGCAGGTGGATTCGTAGTCAGCAATGTTAACGACTCGACAACTAAAAAAAAAGCTTCGAGACTGACAGTAACCACAATCCAATAATGTTCAAACTAGCCACTGTGCCTTGTAAACCCCATTTCCGGTTTCCAAGGGGGGACTACTTGAGGGCGTTTTTCTTCTGGTAGAGCGGGATCCTCCCCAAGATTACCGCTTCGTTAAGAGCGACTCTCGCAGAATCAAGCCCCTCCACTGTGGAGGCGCGAGGACAAATGTAGCTTTACTTTCTCGTGTGCCCAGCAGAAACACTATTGAATTGTGATTATTTGCAGCTTCAAAGCATACCCATCTGATCGAAAAGATCATAACACACTCAAAAACTAATCTAACCTAACTTAATCTAACCCACATCATCATTGTCGACAGTTTGTTAAGTCGATCAGATGTAATCCCGATATATACACAACGCCTATATTTAATTACAGTACAAGTTAAAGATATTCTAATATGAAAAAAATAAAAAAATTTAGTTAAATTATTTTTATTTAGGAATTACTAAAACGGCTATGTTTAATTTAAACAAATACGAGGATTTGGTTCGATCAACTAAATATTTGTTAAACACAGCAAATTATATTATTAGCAATAAAACTTTGTAACACTAAACAAAAATTTAGGTTTCCAAAAATAAAAGAAGTGACATTTCTCGTTTTTCAGTCAACAAAAAAACCATATACATGTAGATCTATATATTTTGTACACCATCCTATACCAATAAAAAAATACTTGGAAAAAGTGGAAAAAAAATTTAATATTAAATAAATAAACAAAAAAGTGCACATTGTCCAAAAGTTTCATGGTTGCGTTCTTTTCTATATTGGGGCGGCGCAGGCACCCAGCAATGTTGATCAATTTTTGCAAAGTGCCAGCCCCCTTCCCCCTGGGGGGTAATGGGGGAGAGGGGTGGGAGTAAGGGGGGTTAGCCCCAAGTTGCATAAATGGAGGTGAGGGGGTTTTGGGGGAGAGGGAGAATGACCTCCCCCCAAAGGGGTAACCGGTGCCCTCGCCTTAGGCGAGTTTGCGAAGCACAAGCACTGCCCTAGGGTAGTGAGCCGAAGGCTCTGCTTATAAATAATTTTAATAAAATCTCAAACAAATTCACCCAGAAGACAATACAATACCTTACAGACAATACAAAACAACGCACTTCGTATCATTACAGGAGGCACTCAACACCAATACAACACCTGCACACAGAAACAAACATACTGAAAGTTAAGGAACATTTAGACATGAGGGGAACACAATTCATGGCAGCAGCGACAACTAACCAACAACACCCTTGCCACTACATGTACAATCATGCACCGACACCTCGCACCATTAAGGTAACACCACACACACATTATAACCAAATACTCCATTCCATACCACGCCCCACAGACATCTCACAGTACAGAAAAAAAAAAACAACAACCCACAAAGCACTAACACGACTCGGTCCGAATGCAGTCCTAGGTGCGAAGCCGCCACCCATTAACAGGTCAGAGATCAACCTCTGGTCCGCTCTGGAGAGGGCGATCGGTTACCTGCGTGCCGCCGGCTTGCTCGATCAGGGTGGGCTGATCGGCTAAACAACAACTCTTTAAAGCAATCATCCTCCGTCCAGGAATTGGGATCGGTCCTCAGGAAGGTATCCTCCGCTGCCTTCCTTCAACAGAGTGAAGATTCCCAGGGTCCTTTTGGTAACCATTTCATACAAATTCAAATCTTCAATGTTTCCTTCAAGCTTCAATCGACGAGTAATAGTGGTATTCTCGTTACGTTGGAGGTTTACGAACATCTTCCGTTTGGTCTCGGCATCGACTCTATGATCGAAGATTGCAAGGCCGATGAGATGCTCTCCAAGATACCACAGGTGCCGTTGAAGAGCTGTAGATGCTGCTTTGGAAATGGTCTTGTAAGAGTCAGTTTTTATTATTATAGACCTTTACAAGTTTATGTAGATAATTAACTAAATGCCAGGGTCACCAGCGCCCAAATACTAGATTGGCATCCAGCACTGCGGCGCAAAAATTAATTTTAATAAAAAAGGGAAGGACTGATTATAAAATCATCAATATGAATTTTGTATTTTATTGACAACAATTAATAGATTATATGCAACAATTATTTATAAATGCAAAGGGGATTTTTACCCGTAACAACTTTGACATATAAATGCTAAATTAAATAATGGCACCGTTTAGCTAATATATAACAGTCTGCAACTAATACTGATACTAATATAATAATAATAATATTGTGCAAATAATATACAAATAATAATATATAAATAATGTAACACTAATAGCCACAATGACAACCTTGTCTGCAGAGAGACAGACAAGAATACTGTAAGTGATATTTCAGAGAAAAAGAATAATAAAAATGGCAAAAATTAATAATTAATATACATATGCTATATAGGCCCAGTAACCTGTGGATGATAAATTACAGTTGATTCTCATTACGGGATTGTGTTAAGTTGAATGGGAAAACTAAGGAAGTATGTAGGCCACCTGCTAAGAAAATACATGAAACATAATAGCAGAGCTGGGCATTTGCGGCATATTTTGCGGTACTGCGGTACTACGGTACTACCAAACTGGCACCAAACCGGTACGCGGAAATTTGAATGCGGTAGCGGTACTGCGGTACTTTCAGCGATCCTTTGCGGTACTGCGTTATGCGGTTCCGGTTTGCGGTAGTACCGCAGTACCGCAAAATATGCCGCAAATGCCCAGCTCTGCATAATAGGCTTATATTATAAAGTAAAATATACTAAGAAAATTAATAGGCAGGCCTATGCCTCTTCAATATAATAGAGCTGAGGTTAATCTAAAACAAAGACTACGGTAGGCCTCAGCTAGGCTAGAGTTACAATTTGGCTTTTGCCTAGATAGACCTTGCCTAGATAGACCTAACTTAGCCTAAGGTAATTTATTGTATGAATTGTACAGTATATTTATAGTATGAATCTTACAGTACTAATCACAAACACTATAAGGCTTGTTAATCTCTGCAGTATGCGGTATTGCATACAGATATGCAATAGTAAAGAATATAAACATTATAAATAGGAACTTACCACGAAGAACCTTTGCTTGCTGGCGCCGTGATTTCAAATAAATAAAATGTGTAAACGCGGCGTCCTTTGTGTTGTTGTACATAAGCTTGTTTTTACTATACAATTTTACCAACAAGCCAAAATAATCCTTAAAAGCCAATTCATGTCTAGTCACACCACACTGAATGCTTAAGAATTAAATTTGATCACTGGACATGTTTAACTTGTATTTATTTATTTATTTAGATTTAAATATTTCACTCATGCCAATTTGTGGCAGTTTTCACTAATAAAAAATAATCTTGTGGTGCAAGGCACTACAGTCTGATTTGGGTACTTTTGCAAGATTTTAAGAAGCAGAAGCAGAATATAGTTGAAAGGAGCGTTGATTCCGACGGGGGCCTCGTTCCAAAAACGTGCGTAGACCAAGGCGATAAACAGAGAGAGCTCGGTGATATTCTCCGTCTCACGTGCTGTCAGCTGTAGTTGATGCTTGAACAGATAAATTTTGAGGACGTAGATGGCCTTGGCCATGCAGCGTGCATGGTGAGTTGGTCCTGGAGCGCAGCCTTTACTTCTTTCTCATCACGGCACCCGAGGAAGGTGAGGCAGAGTCGTAGCAATTCCTCATAGTCATCACACGCGATTGTTTAGACAGTGAACGGAAGTACGGGATCATTTCCTCTCGAAGCTGGAACATCTTTGAATCTCTGAATAAGTTGTTTGAAGCCTTCATGAAGAAATCCTTCTGAAGTGATGGCCATTTTTTCTGAAAACGTTTAGTGTGTGTCATTTCCGGGCCACCTGTGGGTCCAAGAAGTGCGTTGCAGGTGTTTGACAAGACGACTTCAAGGATATGATGTCGACAAGCGATCCAGACAAGTTCCCTGCCTACTGCTTTTTCAATCATGGTACAGGCTCCCCTGTGAAGGCCAGTATTAGACGCAGTTGTCAAATACGAGACCTTGGATCTCACCGCAAAGATTCCAGTCATCACTCGTCGAAATGCAAGCCTTGGCCTGTTCTCCTGTAGCTCGTATTTTTGGCAAGGCTAGAAGTTTTTCATCCCATTTCCCGTAACGATTATCGCGGTTCGTTCGGCTGTTTCCTTTGCGCCGCCGATGTCGGGAAGTAGTTTACCATCCCAGTGAAGAAGAAGGGGTCCAACAGAAAACGAAGCTTCATCCTCTTTGGCTGCTGCCTGCCTTGCTTGCCTTCTTGAACGACAGATGGAGCTGCGTGAGTCATCGTAGAAATATCATAGCCCAGGGCTTGAGCGACTGATCCAGCAACGAAGACTGCTCCTCGATCGGGAAAGTTGACGCGATCAAGAGCAGCAACCACATCTGGTGATGTGAAGATATCGTTTCGGAGGATGAGTGTGTACATCTGCTCTTCCGGTCGAAGTCGACGGACGATAATCATCGTCTTCAGCATTGAATTCTTCAGAGGATGAAGTGGATGTGCTGGATGATGGAAGAGCAGCAACTCCAGCCTGGAATGCAGCCTCTCTTTCTTTGTACCTTAGAGCTTTGTCAGCATCTTTCTCCTGTCGACATCTCTTGCGGTATTCCTTGGCAAAATTAATCTTGTCAGGGCCTGCCATAGTGCCATACTGCAGGAAAAGATGTCTTCTCGTTGCATCATCAGGAATTGGCGGTCTTCATTGTCTATCACCTTCAAGGCAACGTCGAAAAGCTCTGAGTGAGTGTCTCTTGGAACTCTCTCTCTTTCACTCTGCAGCTGCGTCTTGCGGTTTTTCTTCAACGCAAGGAACTCTTCGTACAACTTTAACAGCTTACTAACGCAGGAATCGGTCTGCTGTGTAGGAATCCTTGCTCTCTGCCATACTTGCAGGGCCTCTTTGCAGGCCAAGTTGTAGCTCTCTTTCAAGGTCTTGGACTGTTCATGGCGGTGAAACTGAACCAAACTTAGCACATCACCACATGTGGGTAGCCTTGCAGTTGATAACCTCGTTGCTGGGCTTTCCTAGAACCCACGTTTCTGCAGATGAGCGAGTACTTTTAGCCATAACCTGAAAAATGAGAAAATAATGCATTAACCGTTTTGCACCAAAGCACAATTATACAAGTGTTAAAGTACGGTAAAAAAATTGCAAAGTCAAAATAAATAAAGTAATACAATTGGGATCAAGTAAAGATAAGCACCCCCAGCCTTCTTTAATTAGCCTTATAAGGCTAACTAACGAAAATATCACGACCTAACCTAACCAATCGTTAAGTCAACTATACGCCCTTGACGATTGGTTAGGTTAGGTCGTGATATTTTCGTTAGTTAGCCTTATAAGGCTAATTAAAGAAGGCTGGGGGTGCTTATCTTTACTTGATCCGAAAATTGGTTACAGTGGTTGATGGGTAGGAAGATATTCTTAGCCAAATTTTTAAAAATATAAATTTGCATATAAAGAACAATTATATATTTATACTGAATATAATACATGTGAATTAATAATTATATATACGAATTAATACTTACACGAGATACTATTCCTAAGCTCTTGAAGTTTGAACGAACTTAAAACTGTCCTCCAATAAGTTTAAACTCGAAATGATGCACGAGTAAATGATTTGTCTGATTCACAAACAGCATTATACAAGAAATCGAACCATTGCATCATCCTCTGAAAGGTGGGCGGAGTCAATGTGGCGTGACTGCCGCGTCCTCTAAAAATGAAGCGGGTGGAAAATGATTAGCTAATTAATTAAAAATGTGAAAATCATAGCGACCTCTTATTATGTACTGAACCGACAGATATTTCGCACAAAATCAATTCACATCTAAAGGAATAAGAGCAGCCACGTGGAGAGCATTTCCAACTATTTTGAAATTTTAGCCCAAATTTTGGACCACCCTAATATACAGCTACGGTTAAGAAAGTTGAAACACGTTCTGGTTCTGTGAAGCTGTAACAAACACCTAAAGGAGTAAAACACTGTACATTTAGTATTCTAAAATTTGTTAAATAGAAATATACATGATGCATGCTACCTCTCCTTCCTAATCTTCTAGCATCAAGTTCTCGTAGTGCTAACCCTTATTTTGACGCACTACACGAATCCGCTATGGCATGGACCGGACAAAACGTTGGATGGTTGAGCAGTCTTGAAAGGCCTGCCAAGTTGTCTGTACGTTTGATTCCACTTCATTCCGGTTTCGTGGCTGCCTTTTTCGTATCCCTCCAGAGTTTCTCGACTGGGTTAAGACCTGACGAGTTTCCAGGTCACCCCACTAGAGTATTATTCTGATCATCCAACCACTTCACTAGTTTTTCTTGGCGACAAGGCGCACCATCATTCTCGAGGAAATCTCCTGGAAATTGGAGTAGTGATGTCGACAGCAGGTAGTTTAGAAGGGTTTGGAGATTATTTCCTGTTCATCCTGTCCCTTTGTATAGGATATGTAGAGATTAGGGCGGAGTGTTCTTACACTTTTTTCGATTTTCGTTTTGTAATAGCGCGGAAAAGTGGCTCTTCCACGTCAAAAGTGAGTGTAAAATCTCAGAGATCTGCAATAATATCTTCTGCCTCCGCACGCGCGTTGAAAATCCAAAAAATGCGCCAAAATACAAATTTTTTCAATATTTTCTTAGTTTTAATTTTCATCCTAACTTCTTGTAATAGCAAGGAAAAGCATCCTAAAGGTTTATTTTAGACTAGTTTTAAATATTTTTGTCCTGCGATAATATAATTTCTTCTGCCTCCGCAAACGTTCCAAAATACGGAAAAATTTACGTAAATAGCGTATTTTATAATGACGCTATTATGGTCAACTTCGGCCCTACACAACAGTTTATTCGTTAATTATGTAAGTTATTAAGTAATGCAATTAACAATTCATTTTATCATATTTTAGTAATTTAAGACGTTTATATATTTGAGCAATTAAATAATTTAGGTCCACCAATGCAGTTTACTTTGCATATGCTTGGTTTATTTTTGAGGACTTATTATGTAATATGCATGCAGCTCCTAACTTATTTCGTCAATACTGAATGTACTATATTGACAAAATAACCCAGAACTCACCAGGTGGAGGTGGCTGCATTTCGAGTTCCTGCCTGCCCGACCCAACCACCCTACCATTATCGGACTTAGGCTAGTTACACACTGTAGTCACTTTTTATTTCCATTCTTGGCATTTTCCTTCTGGATTCTAATCTTGCTCTGATAAATCCATCCCTTGCCTCTGAACCGCATACTGCAGCTGAAGCCTCTGTTACCAGCTTTATATGCCGTTCAACCGCTTGGGTGTGGCAAGGAAAGCGTTGGATGAAATCAGGTACATCTCCTGATGAGATATAGTTCAGGATGTCGGAGCGTGATAGAACTTTTGTCAGGAGGCTCTGACAGCTCACAAGTTTGCCAGTTAATCATGTTGTAGTACTCACTGCACTGAAAGTTCAACGTGGGCAATTTAAACACATTCACTGCGGCTGACTCAGAATCTCTTGCTTTAAGGATTCTCCTCCATCCTAATTCTCTGATATGTTTTGCTTCATCGTGAATTATACTAAGGAGAACATTCTCAGGATGAGAAAAATTGGAATTTCTCTGAATAACACGATCAACTATTTCTATACAGCGGGCACTCAACGACCTCGAGCGTTGTATCATTCGATAAAGATGTTTGGCTCCCTGTATTGCTGAAGAATCTCTCTTGATTTGAAACCACATTGGAATATAAACTTTCATAATATAATCCACGATACACTTTACGTTTCAACTGAAGAACCTTCAGACAACCTTGAGACGAAGTATGCGGTTAGCACAGCATCATAAATTTCTGCCAAATATTTCTGATCTGTGCTCAGATCATCTCTGTCAACTACAATTTCTTCCGCTTCAACTGCTTCAAACTCAACAACAGGTCTCTTTTCACAATCAATTAACTCTTTTCCTATAGGCCCCGTAAAACTATGAAGACCCGTTGTTTTACCATCAATGTCAGTCACTATGTGCCGCAGGGGAAGTTCATTACTGTAAAGCAAGCAAATCAGCCACTGGAGTGCTCTCTGAAAGTGCTCTTCAATACTTCTTATCACTCCTCCTTTTGGTCCTGTATTAACTGCTGTCCCGTCACATCCAATGGCTTTAACTTCTGAAGTATCAATCTCATTTGAGCGAAAAAAAATCCAAAATTGCAGGAGATATACTCTGTGCTGAGCCAGAAGCGGAAGTTACATGCCCAATATAATGCGAGTTTGGTTCTTGAAGCAGTGACATGTTGTTCTGTTATATTTTTTTGATAACCTTCACTGCCAACTTTTTCTTGCACTGCAGTTCTGTCCTTTCTTCCATCGAAATAGATACTCTCCTTAGTTTCTTCTTCGTAATCTCTCTTTTGAATGATATATCTCACTCTTTTTCTAGCTCTCCTTACTTTGCATCTGTCTATTACTGAACTTAAATCTTTTTCGTTTATAATTCCCACGTCAAGAACAGCCGAAGCAATTATAGCAGCAGACCTGTATGACACACCAGTTCTGTCACAAGCTATAGACAATGATGAGATTGGCTCCTTTTTCACTTTATGTTGATGACAGTGTTTCAGTTGCTTGTCCTTTACTGGTAGATGGTTTTGGTTCATACTGTTTCATTCTCTGTTGTCTTCTAGCAATAGTTGCTAGATCTTTACGAGTTTGTGAAACATCAAGAGAGCCTATTGCCAATTTTCTTCTTGTTCTCTGATCTTTAAGGAAGTCTTGTTCAATTGCTGGAACCTTGAGATGGTTTTCACGTGAACACTTATCAAAATTTTCACATTTGCAAGCACTGATGTCAAATTTGTTTTCTGCCTCATTTGGAAATGTTTGTAATTTAATTTTGAATGAGTCTCTATCTTGTTTCCTTTTTATTGACTTTAGGTTTTGACATTTTTCATGGTAATTTTTAATCATTTGAACGACACGGTTATGAGAAACAGTAGGAATAGAGGCTGTTTTCCCACAAATCTTCGAGAGTTTGAGAGAACACCCGAAATTTCTGCAACTGTAGGCTCTTTCTTCGATGTCCTCAGATTCAACCTTATTTGATGAAAATATTTCATGACGTCCTTATAGGTTGGAAGGCACCTCTTGTCTAGATCAACTGGAGCCCCAAATATAGGGAAACTTGAAGAAGTTCTTGTTGCTTGAGCTGGTACTGACATTGTGAAAAAAACAGTAATTAACCCTTTAACGCCGAACATTTTTGTAGGATTAAGTCTAAATGCTTGTATTTGAAATGGTACGTATTCGACCCAGTCGGCGTTAGAGGGTTAATATAAAAATTAAGAAATTACTCCTAAAACGTAAAATATTCTTGCATTCTGCAGAAGTTTTGTATATTACACCAACGTATTATTATGCACTAAAATATGCAGTATATGTCCACATATGCGTGTTGTGTTCCAAAGATGTATCAACAGCAACACAATCCACATCTTACCCGAAACGTAGCTAGCACAATACCGCGGGGAAGTGAGAGGCTGAGAGCAAGAAGGTCTGGTAGTGTGTTGCGAGTCACGACTCATCAGTCATCACTCACCGACTCATTGCCGTATATGGCAATGACGAGCAACACACCATACCAGGCTGTGGGGAAGCTTCTAGAACGATGTGGGAGTACTACATGACGTACAAAGTGAATTTATTAGCGTATAGGCTGAATATGCAAAATATGTAATTTATGCGGATTTTTTCGTATTTTGGAACGTTTGCGGTGGCAGAAGATATTATCGCAGGACAAAAATATTTAAAAATAGTCTAAAATAAACCTTTAGGATGCTTTTCCTCGCTATTACAAGATAGTTTTAATTTTCATCCTAATAAAATATTGAAAAAAAAAGTGTATTTTGGCGCATTTTTTGGATTTTCAACGCGCGTGCGGAGGCAGAAGATATTATTGCAGATCTGAGATTTTACACTCACTTTTGACGTGGAAGAGCCACTTTTCCGCGCTATTACAAAATGAAAATCGAAAAAAGTGTAAAAACGCTCCGCTCTAAATTGGTTAATTAATCATTTTTAGGAAAAGGTGATGAATGATGAAATTTTCTAATTAATCAATGATTGACTGATTGAAATGATTAAAATTTAAATACTTCTGAAAAGAGTAAGAGCGAGCTTTATTGTTTCTGTTGCGTGAGATAAGACCGAAGAAGTGTGTTTGCTCAAATATTTAGTTTGCTTTAGTTTGCTTTAGTTCAAGAAACCATTACATGCAAAAAGGTGCCACATTCAAACGATACGTTACAAAATTTAAGGTAAAATGATGGTGAAATTATGAGGAAAATTAATCATTTTCTAAAAAATATTTTTTGATTAATTAATGATTAAATTCGAAACAATGATTAACTCGTTAATCAGAACTATGCCCTAGTAGAGATCTTATTCCTCGACTGGAAAAGCACTCCCAGATTGCAACAGCTTTGGAATGCTTCGTCATCGGTAGCGTACACCCTCGGCTGAAAACGTTCGCCTTTTCTTTCGGACACGGATTTCTCCTTTGCTATCAAAGCAGTTGAAAGAGAATTCGTCCGAGAAAGCGACTTCACAGTCATCCTTATACAGTCCTTATATTTATTACAAAATTTGAAACTGTTCTGGATGTTTCTCCGACTAAGAGCCTACGAGGCGTCTTTGCAGACATGCGTGATAAAACACACACTACTAACCGCCTTCTAACTGCGAGTGCGGATGCTTGCACTCCTGCTTCCTGCCAGTCCCTCTGCAGGTGCACACTGCTGACAGTCCTTTCGCACAGAAAAAGATACACACAAAGTGATCCTGGCATTCCGCTACTTTTTATTGATTATGAAGATAGTCATACGACTGCCGTAACCTCTGGCAGCAATCTGACGGCTGCTCAGGCCTTCTTAATGAAGAGCAATGATGGTTGACCGAGTTTCTGGCCATGTCTGGAGGCCCATTCTGATCACGTCTGAAGAAAAGGATTAATTCTTTAGTATGCTCCTTTAAATTATTCTGGAGACTTAAGTCGAGACAAAACTTGATGCTTACATTAATTTCAGCAGTAATCAGTTAATAGAATTAGTTCTGTGCATCACAGATTATCAATTATGGCAGACGTGACTCGCCGTAGAGGGGAACTTGAAGATTTGCTGAAAACATTCTTCTTGTGCAGTCCTCATGCAGTTCAGGCACGTTGTGATCACCCTTGCAAGCCTAATCCACGAATACAACTTCTAAATAACATATTTCTTGGTTTGGGGCATAGCATATCGAAAATTCGAAGCAAATCATAGGTTGAATTTAAACTCTCTCGGACGTAACAAAGTAGTGAATGGAAGTAAATCCATTGGAATATATAACAATTTAATTTAACTTCAGTCTGACCACGCGTTTTAATTCTGGCTTCAGTTTAATGGGTATAAATACCGTTATTAAATAGGATAGTTTACCACTACCAAATATGACCTAAGTTAATCTGAACATAAAAACTTAACTTGATCCAACCTAACCACCTCTGAGTGTTAATAACATTTAATAGAATAGTTCAATCTCATTTGACCCGATTCCATTACGGTCGATTAAATTCCATTTCGACTTTATTCCAGTCGATCTACTTCCAGGTTCCAATCATTTCGAAACTACATTCTGAAGAAACTATTAAGCATTGCTTTACTTTTAATATTTCTTGATCGTGTAGTAAGCTAGAATCCTTAGATAAGCTATAGGCTTCTGAAATACTTGTGCCGTAAGACAATCTCATTCCTTTTCATCTCAATTTTAGTTTCACAATAACCCCCCCCGTTTCATTATCTTTCTCATTTGTGTTCTCATAATAGCAGCTAACGATTTTTTAAGTTCACATTAAAATTTCACTGCAGTTCTCCCACATAATTTTATGCTCACAATTTTTATAATTTGCGTCACCATACTATTTTATAATGAACTTCATAAATTTAATTAAAGATTTGTCTTAAAATATTGAAAATTTTATTTTAGTTTATTTATTTGTTTTTAGTCCTATTTTTAGTCCTATTATAGAAGTTATTTTTTCTTCTGCCAATAAACTTTTCAGTATTGATACTGTATATAAATATTGCACATTACTTCACAATACGAACTAATAATGTTATAATTCACGCCATTATATACGTTTTTAGTGCCTTAATAATAATTCTAGGTTCCAAATTCAGTCGTTTCTGCATCGCCCGATACTCGGGTTTCACCTTTTTAAATCACCCGAGCAGCTCTAATACAAGTATGAAAGTGTTATTAAGAGGGTAGTAAATAAACCGAAGTATACCTTAAGGTCGAAAATGACATCCGAAATGTCTAAACAGTGGTCCTTCAGGAGTCATTAATGGAAGTAAATCTTTACTTTTTTTTTTTATATTCTTTCTGAAAACATAAGAATAAATAAGTACTTAAAAAAAAGGAAAGAAGAGTTCTCTATTGTTGCCATAATTTATGTGAATAATTTATGTTCACCATTTTATAACCGCCTCAACAGTTTATTCTCCCATCCTCTGAACTTTAATCAAGGTTAAAAAATAAAAATTTTAAATATTTTGTACGCGAAGTTATGAACGTTTCAACATCGTAGTGAAAATCTGTACACTGAATCGTTTGGTCCTTTAGGTACAAAATGAACTTGTAGAAACTGATAGAAACCCATTTTTGATAGGTTGAAAGAGGGACAGATGAGTGAATAAATAAGTTATTTCGAGTAATTTCATGTCAGAATTAAAGTTTTCACATTTTTAAAAGAAAACCACGTAATTTCAAAAAGTTGAAATTACACACACACTACAGTACTTTGCAAAAGTCTTACGTGACCTGTCACAGATTCATACAAAGGAAGCCATAATAACGAAGATGGGAAAATATCCTCAGAATACGAAGCCCAAATTTCTTTAATGTGCTGCGGAAAGACGGGTGGAACCTGCAGTACACAAATTGACTAATTTAAAGAACCAACTGGACAGGTTTTTGTGCGAAGTCCCTGACCAGCGATACCTCCAGCACAGGAAGAGTGGAAACCAACTCTCTCCTCCACCAAATCCCTCAAATGAGGCGGGATGCCGCAGAGGTGTCGCCCGCAGGTCGATCCTGAATTGTAGTTAGAAGACCAAGCAAGCAAGAGATTGAAAGAACGTCTTTACAAATAAGATGTAATAATGACTTAACACATCTTAAGGAAAGTTTATTCTAACTTTATCCGGGTTTTTTTGTTATCGACTGTACACTGAAATAGTTCAGTCAGAAGTTCCTCCCATAAATTAGTTATTATTCTTTTGCAGAAGCATGAAAGTAAACCTTTGAACATTAGTAAAAGCCAATATTTTTTACTCAATGAAATGATGGGTCCAATTCTCTTCCTGATGAGCTTAAAATACGTTTTCCTACTTCCAATAAGGAAATATGGCTCCAAATCGTACTCTCGCATATTACAGTATAGTAAAGCATACTATAATATAACGTTATATGAAAAAGGCTAAGGTGAGTGAAAAATGAAGGTTTTAAACAGGTGCTCAAAACCTAATAAGACATACAATGAAATTGCCACAACTGATAGGAGTTAAAAGCGGAAGATTATCAAAGCTATCACAATTTGAAAATGAACACCTGAGGACTAGATCACTAAATGACAGACTTAAATCCAGTAGCCACTTCGCTGCAGAACCCTAGAAAGTATATAGACTCATCCAGAACCCGCCATATTTACACGAGGAATGGTTACAAGAGTTCGTTGTAGCACGTTCTAGTAAATGTTAAACTTAGTTTCCTTTACGGTTAAAATTTTTCTTTACTGCAACGTCGCGCCCTTTTAACCCTTCCTGATGCACTTTGTCAGAAACAAACAAGTGTCGAGAATAACGGGACGAACTGTCTAATTTCCAAGAGTAATCAAGAATTCCAGTAAAGGAATATCAGCTGATATCCAGTGTGTGAATTCAGTCGTTAATTATCGTATTTCCCGGCGTATAACGCGCACCCTAATTTTGAAGAGAAAATTTAGGAAAAAATATACCTCCTACCTCACTTCACATGTACAATTTTAACGAGTTAATTTTAACACGTACATGATTTTTTGGAGTATTTTGGGGGAAAAAAAAGTGCGCGTTATACGCCGGGAAATACGGTAATTAAGATTCGTCACAGTACTTAGGAACATTCAGAAATTAGGTCAAGAAAAACTTAATCTTACTTTCAGGGTAAAAAACGCTTGTATTGATCGTCGAAGTGTAAATGCCTTCCTCCGCACGATGTTCAGCGAGATGGTACCGGTACCAACCTGTGTCGCCAAGACTAGGACACTGTCAGCGAATGAGGCACAGGGAAGAGAATCAAACGCTCGATGAAATACCGTCGCGATATACAGGATAAGTTCAGGGACAAACCGCAGCAGCAGCAGCAACTGACATTCTGTTGGAACTTGGAACCAACATCAGCATCCCAACACGCTGCCAGATGGTACGAACCACAGCCTAAGTCTCTGAAAGGAAGTCCCTATAAAGAAGAGCTTTTAATTGTAGGGAAAGAGGTAGGAAGTAACTTTGTGGTCTGATCCACATAACGTCACCCCGAACCACAACGTGAACTAACCCATGCAGCAAAGGTCAACCCTACATCAAATTTTATGCACCACAGATCATCAAAATGGAATGGCAGACGTGACTCACCGGGAAGAGAAAGCTGAAGAAAAGAAAAGCTGAAACAGTCTTGTGCAGTTCAAGCACGTTGTGATCACCCTCGAAAACCAAACCATATGCGTTTCAACTATTTTGATACACACACACGTGTGTGTGTGTATGTATGTATGTGCGAATACAGTGTGTATATATATATATACACGTGTGTATGTGCGCATACAGTATATTATATATATATATTTTTTTTTTTAAAGTTTGGGAAGAACTGATTCGCCTCTATTTAAAAGGGCATATCTCGGTATAAAAACAAAGAAAAAGTGAGAGGAAAGACAGAGGAAAAAGAAAGGGTGGAGGGGACAGTCAAAGTGGAAAAAGACCAAGGATGACAAGGACTGCAGGGTCGAGCCCCATCATCCTTGGGTGCTAGGGCCGGGAGGGTGCACGTGAAACCTCCAGGAACAAGCACGTACAAACGAGCACAAAGAGCACTCACGAGTACGAGCTTAGAACCCCCTTGCGGGTATATATATATATATATATATATATATACACACACGTGTGTATATATATATATATATATAATTATATATATATACACACGTGTGTATATATGTATATATATAACCTTGGTTTTGCTTCCGCCCGAATTGTTCATTCTGACGAAGGTCAAGCTTGTTGCTCCACCTTAGACCTACAGCTTAACGTGGAATCCGAACCACGACCAACCACGGGTTGTCAGAAATTATGAAGTCCTTGCCAGGACTTACTCTCACGACCTCCCGATCAGCAGCCCAGTGTCTTTAACCACCAGACTACCCAGTCTACCTACCAACCAATTTTTGTGGTGTAGAAAGATGAACAGCTGGATTAACTGCGCGCCACCTGCAATCACCAGAAATTGAACCCGGGGCCGATAGATTCGTAGTCAGCGATGCTAACCGCTACACCACCGAGCAGCAATATAAATAAGTAAATAAATATGCAAACTCACAAGGAAAAAAATTATTCAAAGCCTCTTCCCTCATTCGGCAATACACCTCGTCAGGGGTGTATATTGGCTGACGAGGCGTATTGCTGAATATACGCAAGGCTTTGGAATAATTTATATTTTCCTTGTGGGTTTGCATCATTCACTCATTTCAAGTGTTTAAGTGTGAAATTCATCTCGTATATAACTGTAGTGGTCAGTATCGCTTACTACGAATTCACTGGACCCAGGTTCGACTTCTGGCAAAAGCTGTCGGCGCACACCTTACCCAGTTGTTCATCCTTCCAGAAAAAATAGGTTGGCCTGGGTGGCCTAGTGGTTAGACGCTGGGCTGCTGATCAGGAGGCGAGATCGAGCCCGGGCAAGGACTTCGTAATTTGACAACCCGTGGTGGGTCGTGGTTCGGATTCCACGTTAAGCTGTAGGTCCAAGGCGGAGTAACAAGCTTGACCATCAGAATGAACAATTCGGGCGGATGCAAAACCAAGGTTTTTATATATATATATTACACACACACACGTGTGGTGGTGGTGCGTGCGTATATATATATATATATATATATATATATATTTATATTTATTCCAAACAAATTGAAATAAGATATTTTTTACAATCACTGCCAACTTCTTCAGGGCAATTTGAAAGAAAAACAACGCTAAAAACTGCTTCGGGAAACAGAATATCATAAACCGACGTAAATTGAATCGAGATTGAATCTTGCTTCAAACACTGTTTACGAATAATGGTTTTCATGAAGTTAAATATACTGTACATAAAATATTTTGAAAGCTTTATATTTACGTTTAACATTCCTCGTAAAAGTTAAACTTGAAATTCGAAGAGTCTAATATACAGGGTGTTCCATAAGTCCGGTCTCAGAAAAACTTAATTTACAATTTAGTAATACATTACAAGTAAAACAAATGTTCAAATTGAGGTCTTATTTTGGGACCTTTTTTTTGTTGCAGGGGGTCCCCTTAAGTTCGTGGTGTTCATTGACCGCCATGTACCACTGAAGACCTTAAAGAAAATATTTGTGCTGGTTATGCACAAATCACACCAGACACTGGCACTTGTGCGTTTATGGTTGGAACATCGTATCAACATGTGCGAACAACATCAATTTGAACATTTTTTTTTCGTTTTAATGCATTACTTTCGTAAATTTAATTTAAAATAAATTTTCCTACGAGACCGCACTTATGGGACACCCTGTGTGTGTGTATATATATATATATATATATATATATATGCGCCCGCCTGGGTAGCGCAGTAGTTTAAACGCCGTGGGATTTCGTAATTTTAGACTTCCTTGGTGGGTGTGGGCCAGATTCCACGTTAAGCTGTAGGTCTAGGGGGGGGGGGGTGCCAAGCCTGACCTTTGTCAGAATGAATAGCAACACTGGTTAGCAAAACTTTTTTTTCTGCTTCAAGTACGTCAACACTTTTTTTTACCAACTTTTGGATGCTGATTACAAATAGGGCAATATTTTAGCTGTATCAGGTCACAATTTTTGGAATTCTGACCCCCCCCCCCCCCCCCCCCTACAGAGGAAATTTTGCACATATAGTCCAAAATTTGGCTCATTACGTAAAAGATTCTTATGAATTTCCAAAGCATTTCAGTTACTATTTACTTTAAAATTTAAACAAATTACAATGTGTACATTTCATTGCATGTATATTTCACAATGATTACACTATGTTCAGAATATATATATATATATATATATTTTTTTTTTTCTTTAAATTCAGCACCTGGTTTCTCTCTTCTCAGCATCCAGCAAACGTCATCCACCACGTGAGAATCCCATCGTCCCTTAAAGTTTTCTTCCATCTTTGATATATCTTGGTGGAATCCTCTCCGTGCTCATCAGACACAAAGATCTTCAGAGAAAAAATAAAGATGACTGTGCAAAAAGTGAATCTTCAAAGACATAAGAGCTCCTTAGGTCTTTATAAGCATCTACAAGTTCTTGGATGAGTATTTTAGTTACCAGCCTTATGTCTGTCAAGAAAATTCTGGCACACACTCTTGAAGGAATTCCAAGCACATAATTAATTTTGTTCAAGGTACTCCATAAATTCATCTTCATTTAGAGTTCTTATCTGAGACTTAATGAAAATTCCTCCTTTCAATTTAGCATCAGTAATACTGGGAAATTTGTCGCACAAATACTGAAATCCACGAGTCTTTGTTCAGGGCATTCACAGAATTTTTCATGAGACCGAGCTTTATGGGAAGTGGTGGTCCATAGATCTTTTTGGGATTAACCAATGGTTGATACTTCACACACTGTGCTGTCCAGGAACAAAAGTTTCACGAGGAGTCCAGTCAGTCTTTATATAATAATGTTTAGCCCCGCTGTCCCACAAGCAAAGAAAGCAGCAATATTTCGTGTACCCACTTTGCATGATGGAGTCCAATCACTTTCAAATCACCACAGATATTCCACTGGTAGTTTTCATAACTAAGAGCATTAAAAAGAATCACCATGTCTTCATACGATTCTTTCAGAACGGAATCTCCAATTTGTACACGTGGGTAGTTGTTACCGTTGTGCAAAAGAACCGCTTTTAAACTGCGCTTTTATGAATCAATAAAAAGACACCACTGTCTGGGATCATGTTGTATATCAAAGAATGAAAATAAACCTTCTATATCAGAGAAGCACAAGTGATTCACAGTTTTGAAGGAGTACGAAACATCGGGACTTCTTTTTCGAAAGGAAGTTATCCGAACATCTCTATCAAGCAAATTCCATTGTTTCAGTTTTGATGCCAAAAGTCCAGACTACGATTTAGAGAGCTACAAATCCCTTACTAAGTCATTCAAGTCATCTTGTGTAACGAAATGGGGTTCATTTTCATTATCAGGAGGACAAAACTCTGCATCACCAGCACTGTGTTCTGAAGATTCTTCATCAAGAGAGAAATGAAGCACTTTTTTGTCTTCCGGTGGTGCTGGAACTGGCAGTTCGTCACTGTGAGGTACTGGTTTGATAGCCGAGTCAACCACAAGATAAACAATCTTCTGCCTGGTTTTGGAAGTAAACCCAGTTATTTTGGTTTGGCAGAAGTAGCAGTCATTCACATGATTTTTTGGCTCACGCCAAATCATTGGCACTACAAATGGCACACTCTCGTTTACCATTCAGCCAGTCTCTTAGCTGGTTTGAACAGAAAGTGCAGCAAACGTGTGGTGCCCAGCTTTTCTCTTGGTCTCCAGTTGACAACCAAAGTAGTGATAATATGCTGTTTTAACGAGTGGTGTAATGTTCCTGCGTTGTAAAGATGAAATGAATAAACCACAAATGTAGCAGAATGAATCAGGTTTATTGCTGCAACCCCTAGAAGCACACGTCATCAAATCTGAAGAGAAAAAAGTAGATGAAAACAAACGCAAAACATTTGAAAAGCAATCGTCATTAATGAAAAATTTATAGGAAATACGGTCAACCAAACAAATCCACCTTCTGTACAGAAAACCCGACCCGATATGCAAAAAAGTTTATATTCGAAATCAGCACCCTCAAATTAGTAGAATACAGTTACTTTTGAGTCTGAAGCAAAAACTTTGTTGACCAGTAATTCGTACGAAATCAAACTGAGGTCTGTTTAAAGTCTGTTTAATTTCTTCGATATTTGAACGGAAACCGATGAAAAATGCCTTAAGGACGAGTCCGCAGCATATGCGGTCACTGATGTTACCAGAACGTATAGGTTTTATTGTCATTCAAAACTAAATATTTTAGTAACTAGTCACTGAAATGATACACATTTTGGGTTCCTTTCCCCGACAACTAAATAACATCTATATATAAAGAGATAGAAACATTTATAGAAACGAGGCATTGTAGTACAATTTATACTATTATTTCTGATGGACCTTAAGGTACCATCTATCGTTAAAGGGTTAAAATGGACGCCTTTCCGTTTCTCAGCCACTCAGGCCGTACATTGTACTCACTATTATGCTAAAGCCGAATACATGTACAGTACCAATAATTTCAGCCTTAATTTCTCCCTTTGTAGTGCCCCCCCTTCTCCCAATTTTCAACTCAGCCCCAACAGTTTAGTAATTAATATTTAGTTTAAATTATATTTTTTAAGGATTTCTTGCAAGTGTAAGTTCTTACGTAACTAAAAAATTATTAGAGATTTTGCGGAAAATCGAAGATAAGGAATACCCTGGGGCCCCTATTTAATCACGCATCGATATATTTCATTCTATATATAATTTAAATAAATTGAGCAAGACGGGAAAAATCAGCAACGGTACACGGAACTCTACTTAAATTTGATAGATAGAGGCGTTCAAAAGTCTGCGTCCACCTTATCACCCAATTTATTGTAAATTGTACAAATATACATAATTACAACAAAATTTGATTTTTTTATAGTTACATTATTTGCTTCTAAATGTAATTATTATAAATTAATAAAGAAATTAACAATTTGATGGCATAATCAGCTTAATAATCGATATGACCGCTTCTTGCTTTAATGATAGCTTCCACTCTGTGAGGAATAGATTCGACAAGTTTCTGGATAACATCTTGTGCTATGCCGTTCCACCAGCGTTCTTCTACATTCTCCAAGAGAGAATCAAGAGAAGTTATATTCTTTTTAGCTTTCAGACTCTTCAAATGGTCCCAAAGATGCTCTATTGGATTGAGCTCAAGACTTTGTGGAGGAAACTTCATAATTAGAACATCTTTTTTCTTGTCGAGATAGTTCATGCAAAGGTTAGATGTGTGCTTTGGGTCGTTATCCTGCTGGAAAATGAATCCTTGACCACAAAGCCTCAATCCTGATGGTATTGCATGACTCACCTAGTATGGAGTGGTACTTCTCTTTCGTGAGTGTGCAAGCGATTCTGTGAAGATCTCCAACTCCAGAATAACTGAAACAACCCTAAACTTTAATGTTGCCTCCACCATGTTTTACTGAATGTTTTATGCAGAGATCTATTAGTTTTTCGTTGGTTCTACGTCTAACAAACTCTTATACGAGACCCAGAAAGTTCCACTTTTGGTTCATCAGTAAAAAAATTTTCTCCAGTCCAGTCGTCTACAGTAAAATTTCGATATTCTCTTGCCCACTTCAATCTTTTAGCCTTATTTTGTTTCCTCAGTAGTGGTTTGGACACAGCAACTTTGCCATAGAGACCAGCTTTTATGAGTCTTCTTTTTATAGTACTTATACTTATCGGAGAGTCCCGTTGTTCATTCAACTGTGCCTGAATCTGTGGCTTTTCTTTCACGCAGTGATGTAACCTTGATGTAATGATCTTCAGAATAAGTAGTCACTTTAGGTCTGCCAGATTCTTTATATCTAATTATAGTTCTTTGGACGGCCCCTTTTGAAACGTTAATCTTTGCCGAGATCTGGCGTTGGGACATTCCCTCTCTTGAAAGGGCAATTATTTGTCCTCTGGGATAAACTTAGTTCCTTAGACATTTCAATTACGGTTTGTAAACAGAATAGATAAAATGATTGTAGCAATTTCATTAAAAAATAATGTCACTGACTAATTGGTTTTATCAGTTATAATAGACCAGTTGTTAAAGTTACTATATGAACACACTATTTTGAGGATTAATAACATTTGGCTATGGTCTATCACCAATACCTGAGTTAAAATCGGTGTTATACTGCAAAGAAAAAAAGTAACAGGACCAAAAAGGACCATTTTCGTTAATGTGTCCTTTCTTATGAAATAAAAGCTACATTACTAACACATGTAGTAAAATATATGAAATACCGTTTCTTGTAAAAGAAAATATACTTAATATAGCGGACACACTTTCTCAGAGTTGTATTATTTTCTAGAAATTGTCTAAAACTGAGGTGGACGCAGATTTTTGAACGCCACTGTACAATATATATATATATATATATATATATAAAGAGAGAGAGAGAGAGAGAGAGAGAGAGAGAGAGAGAGAGAGAGAGAGAGAGAAATTTAATAAATAAACAAAGCTCAGACGCGTCATCAATACTACGGAGTACGCATGCGCGGGAAAAACTGTCAATATCGTCTGCTATGAGCACAACATAATCATGGCATCAGTGGTACTAAAATCCCTTTCTGTGTTATTAGGAATATTTTTCATTTTCGTAGGAACTACAAAACTGACCCCAAATGTTAGCAAAGAACTTTATAAAGAATTGGTAAGTAGATTTTCCTTTAATTTGACCAAAATATGGATTTTTTCCCCTTCCGTTTTAATCAGTGACTGAAGTAATACAAATGGAATAAAAATGATTCCAGAAACGTATAAAATGAGTATCAAAATACGTTTTAAAATAGTTACTAATAAGACAGGATTGAAATTCAATCATTGCAATCAGGGAGGTTAAATGAAAACAAATTTTGCTTACCCCCCACCCCCACCCCTTTTCCTACATTTTGAATTACCTTGATTTCCTTTGGGGGAGGGAAACCCATCAAATTATAAACACAATAAATTTTCTTAGTACCCCACTGATTGCAGTTCTAAAACTACTATTCAAATTATGTATATACAGTACTCGTATATATATATATATATATATATATATATATATATAATATATAATATATATGGTTTATTAGCAGGATATAAATCCCATTAAACAGTACAATATTGTTGAAGGTAATAAACGATAAGATAAATCAAGCAATAATAAATTTAAAAAACTAAAAATTAGGACTAAAGTAAAAAAGACACTGAAACAAAAACTAGCCACAACTAAGACTACAAAAAGGGGTGGGGGGAAGGAACTAAAAAATACACAAAGCAACAATACCAACATATATGGTAATGATAAAACATATCCCATAAAATAAAAAGATAAAATATCCATCAAGGTAATCAACGATACAACTAATTAAACAATAAATTAAAGAAAAAAGTACTATGGTAATAAAATAATAACTAATACCCGCAATTCTTGTAATGGAATGGCTAATGCAGGAGTCAAGTGGATATACACACACTTTCATACCAAGAGGTTTACAGTCTAGAAGACAAAGCAGGTCTGATGAATAGATTAAACAATTGGATTGTCCGTTTTTAATTCTTCGCATGAGACTGTATTGAGCACATTTCGTTTATTCAGCGAGGCTCGGGATGTTGTAGTTAGCGAACATTCAGAGGCTGAGCATCTTGGAGGTAACTTGTGCAGCAGTTTATAGTATGATGATGATGATCTGGGCACTTGCGGTTTTTTTTGCGGTACTGCGGTACTGCCGTGTTGGTCGGTACCGCGGAAAGTACCGCGGGAAATTTGAATGCGGTAGCGGTACTGCTGTACTTTCAGCGATCCTTTGCGGTACTGCGTTATGCGGTACCGGTTTGGTAGTGCGGTAGTAGTACCGCAGTACCGCAAAAAAACGCAAGTGCCCAGCTCTGTTAAAATTAATGTTTGCTAAATATCTAATCATCATCATCACAAGAACAAAACATGACCAATTTTATTTGCTTCCTTTTGAAATAATTTACACACAAATATTATTCTATTATGATGAAATGACTGATTTCGCCATTGAGGCATGCATTAAATTTATACGAAACATACCAAGACCACTAAATTGCATATGCATTACAGATATATTTAAATAGAAATTAATAAGTGTATAGCAGCCATGAAAGTAAAATATATTACTTTTGTCTGCAAATGTAAGCAAGAATGAGTTGGTGGTGGTGGTTAGCCGATCAGCCCACCCTGATCGAGCAAGCCGGCGGCACGCAGGTAACCGATCGCCCTCTCCGGAGTGGACCAGAGGTTCAGCGCACTAGTGATGAGTTGTGCTGTGTTCGTTGTGGTGCTGTGTTCGTTGTGGTGCTGTGTTCGTTGTGGTGCTGTGTTCGTTGTGGTGCTGTGTTCGTTGTGGTGCTGTGTCGTTGTGGTGCTGTGTTCGTTGTGGTGCTGTGTTCGTTGTGGTGCTGTGTTCGTTGTGGTGCTGTGTTCGTTGTGGTGCTGTGTTCGTTGTGGTGCTGTGTTCGTTGTGGTGCTGTGTTCGTTGTGGTGCTGTGTTCGTTGTGGTGCTGTGTTCGTTGTTGTGCTAGAGCGGTACAGTCTGTCATAATGTGTTCAATTGTTTGTGGTGTGTCCTGGCACGTGGGGCAGGTGTCTGTGGAGTTGTTTAGTCTGTGTTTATATGTCTAAGTTGGGGTGATGTCCACATCGGAATCGTGCTAAGTTAACTCGATCCGATCGGCTCAGGCTGGTCTCTGACCTGTCAATGGGCAGAGCTGGGCAATAAATACACTGAATGTATTTAAATACTAAATACATGGGAGAAATGTATTTAAATACTAAATACATTTTACGAATGTATTTAGATACTAAATACATTTTACGAATGTATTTAGATACTAAATACATCAATTGTATTTAAATACATTTGTAAATACATTTTAAATTGTTATCTGCAGATATATCACTATGATTCACCGGATTTGCTTGTTGAAGCCATGACACGCACACGATAAAGAAATCAACCGCTTTCGACTAAGAGTGGCACACAACTGATTGAACTGACACGTTGAAACATGAACCATGCTGTACTACACTGTCGACGCGTCGTACTGAGCTAGTACAGAACGTGTATTAAACCAGTAAAAGTATTTACATTTTTATATTTTGAGTATTTAAATACATTGTATTTAAACACTCATTAAAGTATTTAAATACTATATTTAAATACATGAAAAACAATGTATTTATAAACAGTTCTAAATACACAAATGTATTTAAATACTGCCCAGCTCTGTCAATGGGTGGCGGCTTCGCACCTAGGACCGCATTCGGACCGAGTCGTCTCAGTGCTTTGTGGGTTAGGTGTGTGTGGTGTGTGTGTGTGTGTGTGTGTACGTGTCTTCTGTACTGTGTGATGTCTGTGGGGGCGTGGTATGGAATGGAATATTTGGTTATAATGTCTCTCTGGTGTTACCTTAATGGTGCGAGGTGTTGGTGGATGATTGTACATATAGTGGCAAGGGTGTTGTGGGTTAGTCGTCGCTGCTGCCATGAATTGTGTTCCCCTCATGTCTAAATGTTCCCTAATTTTCAGTATTTTTGTTTGTGTGCAGGTGTTCTATTGGAGGTGTTTGAGTACATCCTGTAATGATACGAAGTGCGTTTTGTATTGTCTGTAAGATGTTTGTGCGAGATAATGGGTGCCCACTGCCCAGCATAGTCCATAACTGAGCGAATATATTGTTTGTATACGAGTGATGTTTCCTGCTGGTGTCCAAAGTATGTGTCTGTTAGTACCCTAAGCGTGTTAAGTCTTGACATACATTTGTTTTTAATGTCCTGAATGTGGTTTGCAAAAGATAGTGTGTTATATGTGACCCCAAGTATTTCGGTCCTGTGTGTGTGTGGAATGTTGGGCGTTTAGTGTAAACTGTGGAGTTATCTGATGTTCTTTTGTGTTGCTTGTTAGCAAGGAGATGGTTGATTTTGTGGGCGCTACTTTGAGTATTGTGTGAGCCAGTCTTGTATACTGTTTATGTATGTTTGTAGGTTATTTGTAGCGGTGTCAATGTTGTTGTGGGTGGATGTTAGTGATATGTCATCTGCATATGATAAGGTAAGCTTGTTATATATGGGTGTTGGAATGTCATGCATTTATAAGTTGAACAGTGTCGGTGAGAGAACAGAGCCTTGAGGGACCCCATCCGTCCGGAAAAAGCTTGTTTTTAGACGACTTGCCATTAAATGTCACATGCGAGTATCTTCCTGAAAGATAGTTGCTCAGCCACCTTTTGGTGTTATTGTGCATGTTTGTGTTGAGTATTTTGTTTATGAGAGTGAAGCGTGGGATAATATCAAATGCTTTACTAATGTCTATTGTTGCTAAGAGTGTACGTTGAGCTGGTCGTCTGGAGTTGATGCCATCCATGATGTGCTGCGTGAGGTTAGTGAGTAATATCGTGGTTGAGTGGTGAGGTCTGAATCCATGTTGAGTAGGCGATAGTGGTAATGTGTGGGTTTGGTGATTTATAAGATTAGTCTTTGTTACTTTGGAAGGTGTGCATAGTAAAGTAATGGGTCTATTGGAAGCTGGTTCGGTTGGATTTTTGTTTGGTTTGAGTAGTGTAATAACTTTACCTTGTTTCCATATGTTAGGAATAATACAGTGTTGGTATGAATATGTGCTGATGTTTGCGAGAGCTAGTATTCCCTGTGGGCCCCAAATGTAAGATGTATGTTAGATATGTTGTTTGGTCCAGTAGCCTTCGAATTCTTAATGTTTTTGATGATCTTGGTGGTCTGGTCTGTATTGAAGGGTATGGGTCGTGTAGAGTCTGTAGGTTTTCTTGTGTCTGGCTGTTTGTCTGTGCGTTTCTGGTTGTTCTCTGTTCAGGTGACTTATCTTTGCGTAGTGATTAACTAGAATGTTAGCTTTTTGTATATATGTTTGGACATTATATTGACTGCGACAGATTGCCGCGTGAGAGTTGTGAATGCCGCTGTTAGAATGGGTAATGCTGTTTATAGTCTTGTATAGCCTGGATGTGTCTGTGCAGTGGTTTAGTGTTGTTATGAATTCCCTAAATGAACGTCTGTTTTTCTTTAAGTTTGTTGTTATTTCTGTGTTGAGCTGTTGTAGCTGCTGTTTTATGGCTTCTGTGTATGGTGTTTGTGTGCTATGTTTGAGGTTGTTACGTTGCCTTATAAGGTTGGCTATTTCTCTAGTGCAATTTGGGTTATATTTCCTAATGTTGCCCTTGGGTATGCATTTGTTTGCATTATTGATGATCCGATTGAATGTTTTGCGTGTTGTATTAATGTTCATGATGGGTATGCTGTTTAATGTGGTGAACCAATGTACGGTAGATGGCAGCCGAATCGACGTGCAGTGTTGCCAACAATGATTAACGAATTAACCCGATACAAACAACCAATGTAGATCCTTAAGTTAAGAAATTGTACGCCGTGTAAACTTATTTTCTGACCGCCCCTCGTATATATAGTGTGTATGTGTAGTACTAAAGGAGTTCAATTAAACAATTAAATAAATAGAAACGGGCAAAGTGAAATGAAATTTGACAAACAGAAATTAACATTCATTCATATATAAATATGCTTAAAAAAAAAAAGGAATATTCGCACTGGATTTACGTTTAAACGCGTGTGAAGTACGTACGGAAATGTACAAAAAGAAAAAAGTTGATAACTTCATTGCCCAAATCAACACAAGACGAGTAACGGCATTCGCATGGTATGTTCTTCACTATTAAATATACACCCCACTCTTCCGGCTATAGCACACTACAAGGTCCACAGGGTTGGGAACCAGTACCAAATACTAGTAACTACCACTTAGATTTTGGTACCAGTAACTCTTAAAAGCACTGGTATAACCACGTAATCTGGTGGCATGTTGGCATTTTCATTTGAAACACCAACCCCATCCTCGTACTTTTCAAGTAACCTTCCTGAAGTTCCTTGATCTCTAGCCCTATAAGAACTACTATTTTTATTACTGACTTTATAACTTCTGAAGCCAAATGACCAAATGCTACAGTAGAAACTGCTCAAATAGTTTCTGCCTTCCTCCAACTCGAGTCAGTGAGTGTGGAGAGGCTCTTTTCATCTATTCACTTCATTCTCAATGGTTTGAAGTCATCTTTGTGAGAAACCTCCTTAAACATTTTGTTTTTGAAGTCTGACTTAATTGAAGTACTGTTTTTTCTAATTTCAGTTAAATGATTTAAATTTTTTTTTTTTTTTTTTTTTTTTACAAGTGAAGAAGTTGGTTATAAATTTTATTTGGTTACCGTATGCATATACAGGGTGCTTCACAACTGATCTGCCATACTTTAGGGGGGGGGGGGGATATAGAGTAAAAAAGTTAATACAACATCGGTGCTATTTCCAACCGTTGCGGATCTACGGACGTTTTAAGGTGCACGGAAAAAAATGAGAGTATTAATCTGATGTGTTTATTGCTACATTTTATGAGATACATACACCTTATAAATGTTCAAAAATGTCCGCCTCGGTTTTCAATGCACAGCCTTGATCGTTCCAAACAAGAGTCCACTGCCCATTGAATCATTTCAAGAGTTCCTCTCTCGTTTGTACTTTGGTGTTGTAGACCATCTCTTTCATAAGGCCCCCATAAAAAGAAATCTAACGGGGTTAGTAGGTCCGGAGATCTCGGGGGGCCACGATATTGAACCAGCACGACCAATCCAACGATTCCCGTACAGCTGATTCAAGTAATCCGTAACATGACCAAAATGTGGCGGCGCCCCATCGTGCTGAAAGAACATCCTACGCCTTGTCTCCAAGGGCACTCCTCCATCAAAAGCGGCAATTCGTTCGTCAGGAAGTTCAGGTAAATATCAGCAGTTAATCGTTGTTCCAAAACGAACGGTCCAATCAGCTGATCTCCAATTACATCGCACCAAACATTCATCGAGAATCGATGTTGCAAGTTTCCTTCAACGATACCGTTGGGGATTATCGGCGGACCACAAGTGGGAATTTCGTCTATTGTTAATTCCATCCCGAATGAATTGTGCTTCATCACTAAACAGTATGCGATTAAGAATTTGGCGATGCACAACCATCCACTGCAAAACTGAACACGTTTATCATAATCATTCGGTTGAAGAGCTTGCACACGTTCCAAATGACAGGGATACAAACCCTCATGTACGCGATGAGGATTCCCCAATTCGTTTAGAAATCCTTCGAACACACTTAGTTGGGCTACGTTGTACTAGGTCCAGTATGCGCTCCTCCACAGCAACGGGCCGTCGTGCTACATGTTCTTGGTTACGTAGAACAACTGTCCCTGTTTCCCTTAATCTCTCGTGTGTCACTAAACACTTGCCTGTTGATTAATTTTGATTGTTCACCTTAGCGAAACTGTTTCGTACCACAGATCAGAACCAACTTAAAGAAAAAACTGCGGATTAGTAGTGGTAGCTTCGTTAACTGAAACCACCACCATTGCTGCCATCTATGGAATAACAAAAGTAAGTGCTGCCATCTATGGAATAACATAAGTAGGTATTTTTTGTTTGCCCAGCTTAAAACGTCCATAGCTCCGCAACGGTTGAAAATAGCGGAATGGGACGTTTTGGCGCCGCCGTTAATTAGTTAATTTTTGTTAAAACTAACGAAAATATCACGACTTAACCTAACCAATCGTCAAGGGCGTACAGTTGACCTAACCGGGCAGTGACGCTTGGTTAGGTTAAGTTGTGATATTTTTGTTAGTTTTAACGAAAATATCATGACAACCTAACCAATCGTCAATGGGGCAGATAACGGAAAAGTACCCATATTATATATACGCCTTATAATACACCGACTCTTTTGCTCACACCGCCAAAAAAGTAACGAAGGGTCGCGGTTGCTACATTTATCAAACACATACAAATATCCATTATGTGAAAACTTCTGTTTCCCTTTCTTACTTGATATATTTTCAGACATTTATGCTATTAAGGGCAACAACACAACTTATCTGAAAAGACAGACAGCACTTCAGGTTAATAATTAATCAAGTATTACTACTTAATACTAATTAACGGCGGCGCCAAACCGGCTCCGCGCCCAAACGTCCTAGATGGTGAAAATAGCACCCATGTTGTATTAACTATTTTACTAGATATCACCTGCCAAACCAAACCCCAAAGTATGGCAGACCGGTTGTGAAACATCAATTTATTTATAAGAAATAGCTAGCATTTCATTTTGGCAATATTGGAAGATAGATTGTACAATGGTCAGAAGGCTAAATTTTTCTTTAAACTCTAAAGGAAGGGTTAATCGATATTCTTAATCTTTTATCTACTCAACCGGTCAACTCTTGAACAACTTTCCTCAATCTATCTTTCCCCCCGTCTATGACCTCCAATCTTTCAAATGTCCAGGTATCTCAAAAACTTGAGACCTTGATTTTGGCTCTCTTCTTCTATAAGATGGGGGAAGTGCGTTTCCGCAGGCGTTTGCCATTGGCCCCCTCCTTCCTAGACACGCACACAATATATGTTATACTCTTTTCTGGGTTTGTTCCCGTATAACAAAGTACTCTCGATGACGTCGTCTCTGTCTGGCTTCTCCAGGCTCATAAAATTAGTGATATTTAAGGGCTCGCATGGGGCACGAAAAACTTCGCAAAATTTCTCTCTTTACTTGAATTAAGTGTGTTTTTACAGTTGAAATTAATTTAATCGAATGTCTAGTAGTTATTAGATCGACTTTTAAATCAAAGTTACCTTACTTCTAAATTATATTAAATCTAAGTCGATAAACACGGATTTTCTCTACCATTGCCTAATTTATCTCTAGACTTCTTAACACGACTCGAGCCCTGTACGGATTAATTCTCTACGTAATCCGGAAACTCGTGACTAACGTTACTTATTCCGATATAGTCTATTCGCTTCTCTACGGATTGGGCCTCGCAGCCGCAACACGGAGATCCCATATTAACCGCGCTGTGTCGGAATCCGAATTTTTTGGGCGTGGAGCCCCTCCTTATATATTAGAAAGAACGGAAGTCCAACCGTGTCATTACTCTGTTGTACGTCACTACCGCGTGACTTCCGTTTTGTAGAAGGGATTCACCATCGCGAGGTGCTTAGATCACTTAGCATGCGACTTTCGTTTGGAAGGAAATACTGAATGACTAATATAATTAAATTAATATCTAAGTATGCAAAGTAAGTCAATTATATGAAATTAAATAAACACTTTCATACTAATGGGTCGTGGCTCGATGTAAATATCATAGAATAATAAGTTCCCTGTGAACTCTAAATGGAGGGAAATAATATAATAGCCATAAAAAATAAATAAATACTAATAACCTGTATACAGATACAAATCTTAAGTAAATGAACTCTAATATAATTTTAGATTTTAGTATAAAAATTTGCTAAAATTTAGATTAACTTTTTTTTTTTTTTTAGAAAAAATTTCCAGAAGCCAAACCGCAAATTAATACAAATCACTAATTTTGGGGATTCCCGTGAGAAATTATTTTCACCAACTTTTTACCTACAAGTGTACAGTTGGGGAGAAAAAATACGTCAAGAAAATGAAATCTAGCGATAAAATACTGAAAATTTCGAAAATTAGGAACAATTTATAAAGGAAAACTGAACACTTATGAAGACAGTACATGGTACAAATATTTTCCCCAACTAATTATGAATTTTTGAAAAGTTTTAAAAATATGAAGTATTTTTCCAAAGGTTTTACCTTCTCGGCCAACTTTCCACAACTTGGAACTTGGTTTCTTTTCAAAATGTAGTTTAACCTACTGTGAAATATTTCTAGAGCTAGAGTTCACTACATTTTAGGTCACAGTCCTTCTACAGTTTCCGGGAGGAAAAAAAAAATTCGCCAAGAAAGAGACGGCAATAAGGAAAAGTCAATTACGTGCATAGACATGGCATGTAGCAGACTTTACCCTTTTCTGCCCTTCAATTTTTAAAAAAAGCCCCAAAATTACTAAATGGTAATACTCTTTTTTTGGGAATATTTTCTTCTTTTTGGTGACTACTGAAATTAACAAAACCCACTCATTAACTAATTAGCAATTTTTTATGCTTTTCAAAAATTTCAGGTTTCTTGGCGAACTTTTTTCCTGAAACTACGATCTTGGAACTGATCCAGTTCAAGGGATTATTCGATGATTAAAAGACTGATTCGAACATTTACTTTATCATTCTTAACATAGTGAAAGAGAAACTGAACACGACTGAAGTATATCAAACGAAAGTTTACAAATAACAGATATAACCTTGCATCAAAGACACTGCGCATACCTATTCCATTTACTAAATTACCCTATGAAAATGTTTGGCGAATTTCTAGAATCCAGACGCAGTTCGAAGACCGAATCCATAATAGCTTCTTAGTAGTAGGCTAGGCTAAAGCTGGATTTACAAGAGGACAGTAAACTGTCCGACAAGTGCCCCAAGACAGTAGCTGGAATCGTGTAATCACCGTAGTAAAGAACACAAGATAGTTGGCGCGACAGTAGCTGACTAGCCTTTCTATTTTCAGGCCAGTGGACAGTTCAGTGTTCGTGTAAACACCTTTTTAAAAAATCTTTAATAATAATGGCGTGGAAATGGAATGAAAATGAAATGACTAGATTCCTAGATTTGTATGAAAGCCAGGAGGTTTAACATGTAGCGACGTCCTCATGATTGTGTTTTGCTTTGTTATTCTTGCACTTTGTCAAGCAAAATGTTAAAATTAATGATTGTCTATCTTCCCTGGCAAATTCTTTTAACATTTCTGATGCATCGAACTGGGAACATCTTTTCATCCAATCTCTAACCCACGAAATTCGCTTCTTCCTTCGCGCTTTCCTTTCTACCATCTCTTGAACTTCACTTTGTATCAATTGCAAAATAGAAATACTGGTACGAAGTACAGTACGACGAACGAGCGCCATAGTTTCTTTGTCAGCCATCGGAGGCAGATGCAGCCTTAGGCGAGGGCAAATCAGGCAACCGCCCAGGTACCAATACCAAATACCAATACGTTTGGGGCCCCACAAATTTTTTTTTTTTTTCCCCACTACTTGAAGATTGTAACAGTTGCGTCTGGCGAGACGTCATTTTCAAAACTGAAAATGATAAAAAATTATCTACGCTCTTCTGCGGCACAAGAACGGCTTGTTGGTTGGATTAGCATTTGATTTTAAACAAAATTGGAGATTTAGATTATAGCGAGATGATTGAGGACTTTGCTTCCAAGGAGGCACGAAAAGTTACATTTCATTAGGTTACTAGAGAATTACACCGGTCTGCATGAAAATCGATTTCTTTATTTTGAGTTGTGATTCTGAAGCAGTTCGCTGCGCTGAATTAAAAAATGCTACCAGTTTTTTTTTCTATCACCCACAGTTTTAAAGTTATTAGCAAAGCAATTTTGGGGCGTTCTGTAATTTTTTACCTTTTTTATCTTTAATTTCGTTTTTTCATATTGATAATTCTATCATTACGTCTTTAAAATTTTAATAATGGCTTCTAGAGGATGTACCCATAGTCCAGACATATTTTGTTATATTTGTGGTCGGTATGTTGTTGTAAAACAAAGGACAAATGTAACGACCTTCATTAAGAGCTTATCATGCTTATTTTGGAATTAAATTAGGAGATCAAGACAAAAGTTGGGCTCCACACAAGGTTTGTCTTACGTGTGTTGCGGCACTAAGGAATTGGAGCAAAGGTAAAAAGAAAAGTTTGTCATTTGGGATCCCTATGGTATGGCGCGAGCCTAGAAACCATACCGACGACTGCTACTTCTGTTCTTGCAATGTTAAAGGTTATAATGCAAAGAATAGAGAGAGCCTTCAATACCCAAGTCTTCCATCTGCAATAAGGCCGGTACCCCATGGTCCAGAAGTTCCTATTCCCCGCCCACCCGAGAGTCTGGATCAATACAATTCAGATTCTGATTCAGCTCCAAATCCAGACAATGATGATGTTTATGAACAGCCAACAGCTGACCGAGATCCTAAACCATTAACCCAAGCCGAACTAAATGACTTAGGGATTTCAATCTGCCTTTTTTAAGGACTCTGCAGAACTTTTGGGGTCTAGATTGCAGAACAATAATTTATTGGCATCCGACACATACTTCGCTTGGTACAGAAATCGTGAGAAAGACCGTGCCTTTTTTCGAAGAAGATGGTCCCTTGGTATTTTGCAAGGACATCACAGGATTAGTGTGCAAGCTAGGCATCGAATACCAAACCAGTGACTGGAGGTTGTTTATAGATTCCTCTAAAACCAGTCTAAAAGGAGTGTTACTGCACAACGGTAACAAATATGCATCAATCCCAGTGGCCCATTCTACTCATTTAAAAGAGACCTATGATAACATGAAACTGCTTCTGGAAAAAAATTCAGCATCAAAATCACAGATGGATATTGTGTGGGGATCTCAAAGTCCTTTGCATGTTACTTGGGCAGCAATCAGGATACACTGAGATGCCATGTTTCATCTGCGAATGGGATAGTCGATCAAGTGACCAGCACTGGAAGAGGAAAACTTGGCCTCCTAGAGGGAATCTTACCCCAGGATCAAAGAACATTTTACATGAACATCTAGTTGAACCAAATAAAATCCTCCTACCACCCTTGCACATTAAGTTAGGCTTGCTGAAGCAGTATGTCAAAGCATTGAATAGAGAAGGCGTGTGTTTCAAGTACATTTCTTTAAAATATCCAAAGATTAGCTACGAGAAAATAAAGGAAGGTGTTTTTATAGGTCCTCAGATTAGAAAGTTATTGACAGACGATTATTTCCTGAACACAATGACCAATAAAGAAAAAGAAGCATGGCTTGGTTTCAAAGATGATGAAAACTTCTTGGGAAACTACAAAAGCCAAAATTATGAAAGACTGGTGGAAACTATGCTTAAAAAGTTTTGCGCCTTAGGCTGCAACATGAGCCTGAAAGTTCACTTCTTATTTTCGCATCTTGACCTTTTTCCCGAAAATATCGGAGATGTCAGTGAGGAGCAAGGGGAACGATTTCACCAGGACATCAAAACCATGGAAAGATGATATCAAGGAAGATGGCATACAAATATGGCGGAGGATTACTGCTGGTGTCTGCAACGAGATCAGCCTAACGCACAGCATAAGAAAACATCAAAGAAGCACCGGTTTAGTCGTCATTAGTCAGATCTACCTTCGTAGTCTTAAGTCTTTGGAATAAGTCCTGAAATGTTTGTTTGCAAGTAAAGAAGGTAAATATATTTTGTTTCTTTCAGTTATTTTTTTATTCTTTCATAAACAAGCAATATGCTTGTCCAAGAGGTAGGAGCTATTTAATTCTGCTTTAATTAGGTTTTACTCTATCACCTAAAGATTTCGTGCTACAAGGGGTGTTGTAATACCTCATCTGTCCCCAAATGTTAACCACCCATTGATGGGAGGGGAGAGAGTATTTTGCTGGGAACGGGACTGGTTGTTATATACAGTGACGTGCACAGACTTTCAGAAGGGCAGGGGCTCAGTTGAAAAAAGGGCACTCCCCTAACATTTTTAAAAATGAAATCCGCAATGCCATATAGGCTATATATATGTATACACACACAAAGAAAAATTTTAAAATTAAAATATATTTCCCTTCACTTTTATTATCTTAGGCTTAATCTAATCTAATCTAGGCAGTAGACCTAATTAAGCTTTTGTTAACCAAATTCACAATATTTAATAGCATGCAATTTCTAAATAGTTACTTTACTTATAACTTTTATAAGTATCAATCAGCAGGATAAAGGGCAGAAGGATCTACCGTAATTGTCGTCCTTGCGGAAAAATTGCATCGTTTTATAATAAATAATCAGGTATTTTTATTCACTTTTAATGAAAATTGTATTGTTTTTAAAAATCAATTTCATATTAAAAATGAAAAAGTTATGATATGTTGTTTAATAAATCATTTTATTAATTTAATGAAATTCATGCCAGTACTAAAACCCAAAATCCATCGTTTGACACACTGGTGTACTGATGGGCCTAGCCTAGTAGGCCTAAGACTAAGTAGGGGACGTGGACGTTTTTACCAACTTTACGAGTAATGTCATACAATATTTTTTGGAGTAATGTCACACTGCTTTGGATTCCAACTTACCATAATTATCAGTGAGAAATCACTAGTTAGCTTAGGTTAACGTAAAATAAACAAACAGTAAACAATACACCCACATACCCGAGAGACGCAATCAACAGTGAACAGCTGCAGTCAGTGTTACCACTAGGGACGCCCTCCCTGATTGACAAAATAATAGTAACTAGTGATGTAGCGGATGTCATTTTTTTCACATCCGCGGATGCGGATGAGGATGTTTGATTTCAACATCCGCGGATGCGGATGTCTACATTTTCGTTATTTTTTAGGATATATTCGAGATTTGTTGTGTTTAACGTATATAATAAGTTATTATATAGAGAGAGCTGTAGCTATAATGTAATATAATTGATTAATTGTGCAATAATTGCTGTACTTTTCTCTGAACATAAAATAATATCAAGCATCTAACTAATATAGAAATCAATTAGTGAATTCGTCTGCAAATAAATTCGTTATATTTTGTTGAGTTTCAGCCACAATTAGAAACCATAATTGTGTTACCAGGATGCGGGACGTGAACCCAACTCAAATGCACCCCACCGACCTCTTTCCCCAACCTCCACCCTTATAGAAAGAGATCTTTAATTAGCTTGATAACTATTTATATTAAGTTTAAAGTTTTATTAGGCATATTTATAAATGAGTAATTAAAATAAAGTAAACTAAGATGTTCATCGTTTAATGTTCAAACTTAATTATAGGAAGGTTATGCTTAAGGAACATTAATTTTTCTGCCTTTTCTGCTGCCAGTCTGTTTCTCTTTTCATCATATATTAATCCAGCACTGCTAAATAATCTCTCGCTTGGTACGTTTGTTGGAGGACAGGCTAAATGTTTCCTCAAGTTTACTCAAGTATGGATAGATATTCTGCGTATTTTTCCACCAACTAATAGGATTGTCACATGCAGCCAGGCGTTTTTCTTGGTGATAGCTCTCGATCATTTTTACTACATCTTTTGACATCGCGTAGGTCTCGTCATTGCTGCTTGACTCAAGAAACAGAGACAGATTCTGTGATAGATTTGCTTGTTGAAGGTGTTGGTTCTGTCACTGAAACTTTTATTCTTTTGGTGGGTGGCGAAGCGACAGATTCAAGAGATTGAAGCTCTCCAACTGCTTTGCCAAGTGATGATTTAACTCGTTCTAATGTACTAGGTGAAAATAACTTAGCTTTGTAACGTGGATCTAAGTAGGTTGCAAGAGAGTAACTTCATACAAGAACAGCCTCTCGTCTTGTCGCTTGCATCACTTTTGCGCACAATGAACTAGTTCTATTAATATAGTAGAATTTGATAATTTTCGCTTATTAATGACGTTTTATCTCAACGGTCCACATCCGCAGTCCAAAGTGCGGATGCGAGAAAATGTGCGGATGTTCCGCGGATGCGGATGTGACCTACATCACTAATAGTAACGGTATGTTAAGTTTATTATTCTAATAAAAAAATCATAGATCAAAGTAATTCCAGTTTTGAAAATCTGTTGAAGTAGCAGTGACTAAATAAAAATATAACTAATTAATTCAAATTTATGTCGAATCAATATATTTATGAATTTTGACTAAAAGGGCACTTTTGATATGAAGAAAAAGGGCAGGGGCTCAAGCCCCCCCCCCCCCCCCCCTGGTTATATATATTTACCCTACATTATTATGTAAGCGTTACTGTAGTCTATAACAACAAAATTTATGGTTTAGCATATGCAATCCACTGTTGGTCTCGATAAGATGGTTCACATTTGGGGATAAATGGGGTATTTATGACACCCTATAGTAAGAAAACCATACGTGATAGGGAAAACTAACTATTTTTGAGATCATCGCACTCAAATTATATACTGTAGAATCACCAACTAGTTTGTAAAAATCGATCGACAAGTTTTCAAATGTGTACTGGTGTTATCAGTCTCTTTAATCACCGAGTCATCAATACACTGGATATCAGCTTATGTTCTATAATGATGTCTTCATGTAATGTGCTGCTTTTTTGTCTTGGTTTCTGTACAAGTATGAGCATTACATTTGCAGATAACAGCATTTTTTTTTTTTTTTTTTTTTGTAGTTTGTTATGACGTGTTGTAGTTGCAGTTAAAAATCAATTACATTGAATATATTATGAATATTGTATCAAGATGCTTTTTTTGTAGCTTCATAGATTATAGGGCAAAGTGAAATTTAAAACAGAAATGATAGACTTGCTTATAGATCATCAAATTCAACCCTCTAAGGAGCCACCCCCCGTTACTCTCTTGCCCAGGGCCCCAAGAACCCCGAAGGCCACCACTGCAGCCAGTATACCGTTTTCAAAGCATTTATGAAGAGGTCTTGTTTACGCGTCTTGTTTACTGTCGTCGTGTAAACCCGCCTTTAAGCTAGTAATTATTGTTAGTCTCCAACTACTACTGGATTCTGGAATTTTACCAAATGTTCAACAACAACAAACCTACAAAATGACACCACCATAAATGTGCATTTAGTAAATAAAAGTTGCATGACAATATATCGCGAAAGTTATAAAGAAAAGTAACTGGTAATCAAGGGTAGATCTAGAGGGGTTGGTGACGTCTGGAC
Source organism: Bathynomus jamesi (assembly GCA_023014485.1). Classification (NCBI taxonomy): domain Eukaryota; kingdom Metazoa; phylum Arthropoda; class Malacostraca; order Isopoda; family Cirolanidae; genus Bathynomus; species Bathynomus jamesi. The sequence goes on from JAJOZX010002601.1 coordinate 573,383, forward strand.
CCCCTTCAATTTCTTGCAAGTGCCCTATTTGAATGGTGTGTATGCAGGGTTGGTACCCAAAAACCCACTGGAATTTTCAGCGAGTTTTGGGGTTTTTGTTCAGAGATGTTCATTTTAAAATAATTGAAATTTTTCTGATCGCTACATTGTTCAATTGTAGCTAATTAGAATGATTTGGCATGTTGATTATTTAAAGTAAGCTGACTTTTAAAACAATTCTTAAATTATGCAATGTGTAAATAAAGATTATGAAAAATTGAAAAGTTATTAAAAAGGATTTGCACCCATTGTGAACACTATGGGCAATTATTGGATCATTTGACACATTGCTCCAACCATCTTGAATTAAAGTTACAGTAGAACTGACCAAGTCTTTTTCTTTTCATTGAATCCAGTACCTACTTCATTATTCACTTTGATTAGCGAGTCAGATAATTTTTTTCTGCTTGGAGGACAATAGCCTGGTCTTAAATTTTGGACCCATTTAATAAATTCTTTATTCTCTACAACTACAAATGGAATATTTACTGAAAAGAAAAATCTGGCCATTTGCAAATCTAGTTCTTTTTGATCGACAATTGTTCTAACCCAGAGCTTTCCAAACTTTTCACGTTGGCGACACTAATTTTTGTTATCAGATAATTTTTCAGGTGGTGGTTTATCTTGTAGCCGATTTTGTTGATACAAAAATCAAAATTTTCAAAATACAAAAAAATTGAAAATAATTAACTAATAAAATTACAATAGTTTATAACAGAGCTTTCCAAACTGTGTGTCGCGACACACAGTTTGGAAGCTCTGTTCTAACCACATATGGCATTATCTGACCTTACGTTTTCTTGGCTGGAGTAGAATGAAAAAAATGGTATGGAAGATTCAGAAGCGGTTGAAGTGAATGAAGTCTTTTTTGTACTTCCAGCATCTACTGCTGAAATCAGATATGGCTTTTTTTCATTATGAATACTGTGTGTAATAATAGGATCATTACCTACTGAACTCCAGCCATCTTGTATAAGGGTAATGGTACAATCATCAAGATTAAGGTCATTCTTCATTTCATGGATTACTTCATCATTAACTTTTATTAACGGATTAGATGCCAACCTTTTCCTGTTTGGTGGTTCATATCCTGATCTTAGACCTTTGATTAATTTTATAAATTCTTTATTTTCTAAAACGTTGAAGGGTATGTTAGCTGAAAAAAAGAACCTTACAACTCGTAAATCTAACTCTTCCTTTTGGTCCACAGTCGTTCTTACCACAAATAATGTAATTGATCTTTGCCTTTTATGCTTCATTGGTGTTGAATGACAGAATGTGGATGAAGAACCCGCACTGGTGTCACTCGTTTCAGGCACATTTTCACTTATAATCTTTGGATCATCTTTGCCAGAAGCCAAAGTTGGAGGAAGTGAATCAGTTTCAACTGATGCTCCAAATTCGAGTCTCGGCATACCTCTTGCCTCATTTTCAAAACAGTCTACTTTTCTTTTACTGCATTTCTCTAGATGATGTTTCACTTTCTCAATTTTTCGAGTGATACTTTCTTTGCGATAATTGCATAGTACTCTAGTAGGCTGATCACTTAATAAAGTCACCTCGTCCCATTCGCTAGCTTTAGATCTTCCACATCTATAACTGAGTTTGGCATCTTAAAAATTTAAATTAGATCTAAATAAATTTGAAATCTGCTGTTAAGAAATAAAAAAGATCTAAAATTAAAATGGAGAAAATTCTCATATGTCATTATTCTCTCTCATATCTGAACTTTGTGAAATAAAGATGTCTTTTTAATATATATTGTAGATTAGATAAATAAATTAAAATAATTGATATATTAGAGACTACATAATTATCGAACCTTTCTAAAAAAAATTTCAACCCATCAAAAACCCAAAAGGGTTGTTTTTTTTGTGAAAAACCTGTTTTTGCCAACCCTGTGTGTGTTTGCCTCTGAAATTTTTTTTTTGTAAATAGATCATGGTTATTTTATTTTATTCAAATTCTATTTTGAGTCTTTATATCATATACTGTACATTGTACTTCCAAATTTATAGTTGTAATGGCTTTCATAGGTGCCTTTAGTACTGGTGCAGTGGTGCAGCCATATCACTCTTTTTATCTTCGTCTTATTGTGCTTTTAATTGGCAAGACATTTGTAATTGTTTGAAAAATTGTGATAAAAATCTAATTTGTGTACAACAGTTATTTCGTATCATTTGAATAAGAATGATCTAATAAAAATACAATTTTACACTCGCTCATTGGTGTTAAAGGAAAAAATTTTAGTAGTGCCACCCCCCCCCACGCTTATTGAAATGCCTACATCCGCCCTTGGGTAATATTCAGTATATCAGCGAAAAAATGACGTGTCAAGCGAGAAATTGGTTTAAATTTCTTTCACTTAAAAAAAAAAACTAAATTGTTGAAACCTTAAAAAATAAATGAAAGGAACGGAAAACTTTCGATGAGAAAACGAGTAAAAAGAATTTAAAATTAAGAGATGCAAAATCATTAAATCACTTACTGTTCGCGTTTATCAAGTTTAGCCAAACACGTGTATAGAAGAAAAACTCTCCTGCTGCAGGCAGCGAATGTGCGATATTCAAGTTAAGTGTGTTGCGGATGAGAAGACACTGAAAAATAAAGTTAGTTTCAAGTTAACTTCGATAGACATCAAAAGCCTAAAATATCGAAAACTCTTAAAAATTGAAGTATTTTCAAATTTGTGGAGGTGGGCTGGGGGGAGTTAACATACATATAGTAACATACCGAATGAATACGTTTCGTACGATTTTGAAATTAAGAAAATTCTGGAAATTTTAGAAGTACATTTACCCGATTCAACCAAACAGAATAATGATAATTGGTATACTACAAAAATTCGAAGCGTTGTTGGCCTACGGTTGTGGTTTAATTTAAATTTATGACCAGTTTTAGGCCGGCCACGTACAGGCAGGATCGTCTTGCGACTCAACTGACGACGAGTCGTGTGTGTTTTTTCATTGACAGAATGGGAGCCCCGCACACTGCAGCAACCGTGACGTGATTCCAGAATCACATTGCGGTCGCTGCAGTATGCGGGGCTCCCATTCTGTCAATGTAAAATCACACGCGACCCGAGTCATCAGTCTCGAGTCGCAAGACGATCCTGTGCGCGGCCGGCCTTACGGTAATAAAATTTTTCAGGTTACTTTAACAGGTTCAGAATTTAAACTACTTTTCTTCTCTCTTTCAGAGAAAAGAATTCGTAAAATACAGCAAAGTGTTCCCACTGGCGAGTACTCTTCATTTCAAAGTACCTTCTAAATGGTACAGAAGAATTGTAGGAGGATTAGAAGTACTTTGCGGTTTATGCTTAACGTTTGTGCCTTCGCGTAAGTACAAATACAAAGTGAATAAAATTCTCCATGATGCAAATGTTTAGGTTACAAAAAATAATTTCATCTTGAAGGCCATTTCTCAAATACACATATTACACGAGTGACCAGAAAAGCCAAACCAATCGTGCTGAAATTTTTAGAAATGTATATTAGTGTGTTCTAAATACTGCGTAAACTGCCTTAAAATCGGTTGGAATAAAGTCGACCTTACGAGTTCCCTCCTCCCTTAACTGAATAAGAACGCATTTCCCTCCTCAGATGAGGGACACGTATAGTTTATTATACTTAAATATTGGTTTATTAATTTCTCCTCCTTATTGGTTTCAGAGAGGATAAAACAAGCGGCCAATCTTATTCTAGTCATTATGATGCTCTTCGCCTCTTACAACCATTACATGGTTGGAGATAAATTTGAAAGATTAGCGCCTTCTCTGGTAAGGTACATAGACGGATAGACATCATATTAATTTGTGATCCATGTACGTACGAATAATACGTACATGTACTGCATCTGTATGTAAAATAAACACGCTCGTCTTAGTATAACGATTAAGAAATTTGTTCGGGTTTTAAACTGATACGGGATCAAATGCAAAATTGATACGAAAACGATACGTAGTCAGAATTGTAGTGTTTGAACACGACATGTGGTACGAACGAAATTAAACGGGATAAAGTAACTTTCCCACATAATAGTACAAAGGATTGACAAAAGTAAGTTGCCATTTGTTTTTGATAATCATCACGGTCTCTAAGCTCATCAATGGAATGCCAGAATGTGTTACCTTTACATAATGCAAAGGGGAAGCAACATCATTCTAAATATATTCATTCAATAAATCTGTCATTATTTCGACTTTCATAAAATCAAAAGCTAAGGAAAACTCGAAGGCGTATATTTGCTTTTGCAAACCTCTGTAAAAAGGGAAGTACTCGTACCTTAAATATTTATGCCAAATGAAACAGGAAGAAAATGACTATGCTAATATCTGATTACAATCATCCTCAGTAAATTTGGAAGTATACTTACACAGTATTAACATTTAAAATGTACTTTTTTTAACAGTTTTAATTTGAAAAATTTCTCCGAATCGATTTTAAAGGAAAGTTTGATTTGGCAAACATCTTAATTTAGTGTTAGGAAGTAATGAACCTAATCGAGTGGCTGTAGTGGGATATGCGCATTTAGGGAGGGAGGTTTCGGGGGGATGGGGGATAAAGGGGAGGGGACGTTCCAGGGCCAAGGGGGAGTGCCAACAGGTGTGCTACTCTCCCACAAAATAAACTGAATACAGAGTAGAGTAACACCTAAACTGAAAAAATTATACACACACGTGACGTCATACTATGAACTTCAGCGGCCACCATTTTAAAAGATTATCGTATGCTTAAAATCAACAGGCTGCCCCACTGTCACTATGAATATAGAGTTTGAATTCAACGGCATCACTGTCTTAGGTATAACCAATATTAATAATACATTCATGCGATTGAATAATGCCGAGCATTTCGGCGTCCCCGTTACCGACGGACGCATAAATTTCCTTAAATAGCTAGATTCTCAATATTTAATCTGATACACCAATTCTTTAAAAATAAAACCCGCATGCAAACATTAAACGAGATCAGAAAACAAAAATATGTATTTTACGACTGAACATTCACTCAGGGTCTATTAAAATAAAGTTTATTTCTCACTTAGATTAATGGTAATTTGGTACTCTCCCGATATAATGTTACCTAGTTTATACAGGGAAGGACTCTATTTAGAAATATATCAAGACATCATTCTTTTAAATTAAAATTGTTCATTGCAAGCGTTGCACTATTTAGTTTGATTTTGTGGTTATTACTAATTACATGAATAAATACTGGTCACACACACACACGGGGGCAAAATGAAATCGGAAGGGAATTATAATTTGAGTGAATGTTCATTCGCTTTAATATACTATACATGTTTATGCACAAAAAAAAATACGAAATTTCATCCACATCAAAAAATGTTTAATTTTTTTTAAATTTTGGTGCGATTTGATATGGAATATAAATATTCTATATTCTACAAAATATAAAATTTAGTCTATTATGGCTTACCAGTCTTGGTAGAGCGCAGCCACGACATTTTTACCAGTAGACACTAACTCCTCTTGATGGTGAGCTAGACTGATCAAAGACATTGTACTGGACCAATATATCTTTGAACCCTGGAGGATGAAAGTAAAAGATAATTTACCAATTTTCATAGTCATTTGAAATAATACAGTACCTGCCAAATATATTAAAGGTAAATTTGGCAGGTTTGACTTGACTTCTGACTGACCAAAAAAAACAACAAAAAAAAACCGGATTTTTCCAAGTAAAGATGGGGAATTGAAATTAGAAATTCTCCCCCCAATCTAAGTACTCCAAGGATCACATTTAGCTCGAGGATTAACAAAGTGACCAACTCAACCCAACACAGGAACCAGCAAGCAGGAACGAACAGAGCCTCAACACCAAGTCTGCCACAATAACCACTGAGCTACCAGACACCCTCAGATCTTTGTACCATAGCCTAACCTTTGTGTACAAGAACTATTAAACTTTAGAATATACATCATCTTAACTTGCTCTAATCATTCCGTCCATGAATGATGAGAATGTTTAACAAATTTGAAAGTTATAACAAGTATTATAAAGTAGGCCTAAATAAATATGTCTAACATTAATAAAATCTTTGTTCAACTATTTCAAAACATTTGAAGTCAATTTTATCTTCAATTATGTCAGTTTACTTTGGTTTTAATAATGTGCTTTGGGGTGCACTAAGTTCTTTTCATTGTCAAACAAGCTTAAAATATTTACAAGATAATGTTTCTAGGTTTCTATCCTCACAACCTATATATAACGAGGCATTGCAGATTCTTTTAGAAGTATCAACTTCTCATAACATTTTCTGGGGTTCTGGTTTGAGTTAGCCTAAACCTGGATCATATTATGAACATGTTGGGGGGGGAGGAACTATTCCAAGTACTGGTATATTATCCATGGTTTACCGAATGATGGACCGTTTCCTCAATAACTGAAAAGTACTTTTCAAGAGCCTTCAGAGTATTAATGCTCCGAGTAAACAACTGTAACAGGAAGATCCTATCGTAAGAATAGAACCTAATAACAGGACGACCAAATCATCAAAAGCTTTGCAAGAATGGATTAGACTAAACGAGAAGTTGAAATAAAACAATATAGTAACGATTAGGAAGCTATCGGGCTTAGGACGCGATGATTCTTTAATAACAAGAGTGAATAAGAAAGCAATACAAAGCTGGATGAGTTATAGCCATGATCAGATGTAATGACTCATGGTCTGGCTCCAACAAGTTCATAAAAAAAAATCCATTATATATCTCCCTCTTTACCTCTATCTGGAACAAATATGGCGACTTATTACCTGGTTAAAACTTTATACTTTCACGTTTAATGTCGAAGTGGAACAATTCGTGCGTATAAGGGGTTCCAAAAAACCTTAGCCCCACCCCCCCATTTGCAGCTTACATATTTACTTACATCGAAATAGTTTTTAGTGATTATAAAAATATATAAAATTCTTTATTTATTGCAGGTATTAAAATTACTCTAGCTGATAAAGTGATAATATAATGGCTTCTCAATTAATTGGTGATTCGGAGAGGCAACGTGTGATAGATCGCATACGAGCAACAACATTTCGGGAGGCTCGTGATGCTGGAGCAACCTTTATAACACGTTCATGGGTTGCCAAAAAGTTGAGAAGTGAGGACTTCGTCAAAAGAAATTGGAATAAAACTTCGGATGAATGTGAAATGGATACAACAAAATCTGGGCGCCCAAATTTGCCACGCTCTCAGGAAAAAGGACATCTGGTGTGTTGGTGGTGTGTTGGTGGTGTGTTGGTGGTGTGTTGGTGGTGTGTTGGTGGTGTGTTGGTGGTGTGTTGGTGGTGTGTTGGTGGTGTGTTGGTGGTGTGTGTTGGTGATGGACAGTATTTTCGTGATATTATTCTATCCCAGCATGTCATTCCTTTTCTAAGAAACCCAGACAATGTTATGGATGTCGATCAGGTCACACTTCTGCACGATAAGGCCCCCTGCTTTAAGGCATTAGCCACTCAACAGTTGTTGCGGAACCATGAGCTCGATTTCTTTGGAAATGAAGAATGGCCACGAAATTCTCCTGACCTGAACGTCTGTGAACACATTGGATCAGTTATAAAGGACAAAGTTGAATGTGTCTCGTTTCAAGAACCTGCAGCAAATCGATTTTCGAAGGATACAATGACGCAACATATTGAAACTGTTTTAGCAAATTTGCGTAACGATCAAGAGCTATTCATGTCACTTTTGGCAAGCTACCCAAAGCGAATTCATGCTGTCTTGGAAGCCAATGGCGGGAACACCAAGTTTTAATTGTTTCTCATTAAATGCAGGATTAAATTCTTTTGTAAAGTATGTTTAGTTTCACTGTACCTCTAATGGTTTAGGCCATGGGCGGGGGGCTAAGGTTTATTGGAGCCCCGTGTATACATATATACACACACACACACAGGGTGTCCCGTAAGTCCGGGATCATAGGAAAATAATAATAAAAGGCAAAACAAAAGCTTTTATTTACAGAACGTGCTCAATATGTCCACCATTGTTTTCAATACACAAATTCAGACGTGATACCCAGTCAGCAAGCACACGGTGAATGATGTCAGGAGTAATGGTGTTACATGCCCCAATAATGCGCTGCCGCAAATGTTCAACACTCATAATTTTCTCTGCGTATACCAGCGCTTTCAAGTGGCCCCAGAGATAAAAATCTAGTGGCGTGAGATCCGGGCTTCTAGCTGGCCATTCCACAGGCCCTCGACGTCCTATCCAATGAACAGGGAATTGTTGGTACAGGTATTCCCTTACTTGGTGCTGTAATGTGCAGGAGCGCCGTCTTGCTGGAACCATGTTGGGAAATTTCCTTCAAGACACTGGGAAATGCTGCTTCCTTGAGCATACGTAGGTAGGTGCCTCCAGTGATATGTTCATCGAAAAAGAAGGGGCCGATGATGCGATCCTTCCAAATGCCACACCATACCATCACCCGAGATGCACCTTGTTCCTTTGAAGAGGTATACCAGTGAGGGTTGTCTTGAGACCAGTACCGGATGTTCTGTCGATTTACCTCACCATTTCAATAAAAAACAGCCTCGTCACTGAACAGAATGGTGGACGGGAAATTGGCATCCCGAGCATATTGTTCCGTAGCTCATTCACAAAACTCCATCCGCCAGTCGGGATCATCTTCGCTTAATTTCTGTAGGATCTGAAGTTTATATGGATGCCATTTGTGAGCCTGAAGAATGCGATGGATGCTACTTTTCGACACTCCTGTCTCGGCGGACAATCGCCGAATAGACTTATTGGGACTTCTGTTAAATGAGCCAGGATAGCAGTCGCTGTATCATCGTCAATGGACCTCCTTGAAAGTCCACTGCGTGGTTTATCTTCTATGGATCCTGTTTCCTTAAGGTCTGCTAACACAACTGTTATTGGCTCGCGGTCTGGAAGAGGTCTGTTAAATTCAGCAGCGGCCTCTCTGACTCCGATTTCCTATGATGCCGGACTTAGGGGATATATATATATATATATATATATATATATATATATATATATATATATATATATATTAGTGATGTAGCGGATGTCATTTTTTTCACATCCGCGGATGCGGATGAGGATGTTTGATTTCAACATCCGCGGATGCGGATGTCTACATTTTCGTTATTTTTTAGGATATATTCGAGATTTGTTGTGTTTAACGTATATAATAAGTTATTATATAGAGAGAGCTGTAGCTATAATGTAGTATAATTGATTAATTGTACAATAATTGCTGTACTTTTCTCTGAACATATAAAATAATATCAAGCATCTAACTAATATAGAAATCAATTAGTGAATTCGTCTGCAAATAAATTCGTTATATTTTGTCGAGTTTCAGCCACAATTAGAAACCATAATTGTGTTACCAGGATGCGGGACGTGAACCCAACTCAAATGCACCCCACCGACCTCTTTCCCCAACCTCCACCCTTATAGAAAGAGATCTTTAATTAGCTTGATAACTATTTATATTAAGTTTAAAGTTTTATTAGGCATATTTATAAATGAGTAATTAAAATAAAGTAAACTAAGATGTTCATCGTTTAATGTTCAAACTTAATTATAGGAAGGTTATGCTTAAGGAACATTAATTTTTCTGCCTTTTCTGCTGCCAGTCTGTTTCTCTTTTCATCATATATTAATCCAGCACTGCTAAATAATCTCTCGCTTGGTACGTTTATTGGAGGACAGGCTAAATGTTTCCTTGCAAGTTTACTCAAGTATGGATAGATATTCTGCGTATTTTTCCACCAACTAATAGGATTGTCACATGCAGCCAGGCGTTTTTCTTGGTGATAGCTCTCGATCATTTTTACTACATCTTTTGACATCGCGTAGGTCTCGTCATTGCTGCTTGACTCAAGAAACAGAGATTCTGTGATAGATTTGCTTGTTGAAGGTGTTGGTTCTGTCACTGAAACTTTTATTCTTTTGGTGGGTGGCGAAGCGACAGATTCAAGAGATTGAAGCTCTTCAACTGCTTTGCCAAGTGATGATTTAACTCGTTCTAATGTACTAGGTGAAAATAACAGCTTTGTAACGTGGATCTAAGTAGGTTGCAAGAGAGTAACTTCATACAAGAACAGCCTCTCGTCTTGTCGCTTGCATCACTTTTGCGCACAATGAACTAGTTCTATTAATATAGTAGAATTTGATAATTTCCGCTTATTAATGACATTTTATCTCAACGGTCCACATCCGCACGACATCCGCAGTCCAAAGTGCGGATGCGAGAAAATGTGCGGATGTTCCGCGGATGCGGATGTGACCTACATCACTAATATATATATATATATATATATATATATATATATATATATTATATATATTTATTCAAGAGAAATCCAATGACAAGGAGGAATGTAAATGCCATGAAAAGTCTTCTTTAATGCAACGTTTCGAGCAATATGCTCATCTTCAGGCTAAATAATAATATGAAATTAAAATCAATAAACAATTAAAACAAGACAAAACAGTTTCTATAAGACCAATTCTTAAAAACAAAATTTAAAAAGACTAAAAGAAGGTTAAATTCAAAGTTATTAAAATTTACATATAAAATTACAAGAAATTTAAAAAGCTACTTTTAAATTACATATAGTAAATTTCAAATTAATACAATGGAATAACATTACTAACCCTTCATTGGTGGTTCCGAGGCACAAGTAATTTTAAAACAAAACACATGGAACATACTATGGGTTGGATGGTTGGAGAGTTATAAATTGGGAAGGGGGAATTATAAAAAATTTAAAGGGACAGCTGAGGAATCAACATTTAGAGAAGGGGTCAATGTTTTTATATAAAGAGATTCCAAAATTCTAAGTGAGTTGGAACAAGAGTTATACCCGAGAATTTTAAAATTATCTAAAGTGACATCAGTTTTACATTTAATACTATGTTCCCGGATACTAGAGTAGAGGCTTCTTTTTTATTTAAAATTTTACCTGTTCGGCAACTTATTCCCATATGCGAATCAAATCTAGCCCTGAGAGAGCGCACGGTGCTGCCAATATAAGTACCAAGGAGACACCTTGGGCAAGTAAATAAATATACAACACCGCTACGCAACGAATCAGGAGTTCGATCCTTCGCTGAGAAAAAGCTACCTAAAGACGTTTTATTAATAAATATAATGTGAAAATCAGTATGATAAAATTTTTTTTTAACAACTTCGTAAATTTAAGTTTAAATTCTTTATTCATGGGACCCATTTCAGGTACCAAGAAATATTTTACATCTTTAGGCACTGAAATACAGGGAAGTTGAGGGCTATAAACATTATTTAAGAAAGATCTTATTAGTTTATCTACATATTGAACAGGAAAACTATTATTGGTAAAATATAATCTTAAATTATTAAATTCATCGTTAAGTAAGGTAAAACGAAGTCAAATTATATCCTCTGAACAAGTGTGTTTTAATGCACGACATCTTATAGTTAAAATCAGTAAAACTAAAAAAATTCATGCCCAAACCGGTAAAAGTGGGTTTCCTGTAAACTGATGTAGTAATAGAATCCCCTTTTTTTCGAAATTAAAAGATCTAAAAAGGGAAGGGAGCCATTTTCCTCAGTTTCCATTGTATAAGTTATATTGGGGTGCAGAGAATTTAAGAAGTTAAAAAATTGTTGCGCTTGTACAGCATTATCAAAAACAGCTATCGAGTCATCAACGAAGCGTCGGTAAAAAATTGGTTTACAATGGGTGGGAGATTGTCTAAAAATTATACTTTCTAAATGAGTCATAAAAAAATCAGCTGATAAAGGTCCGACGGGTGATCCCATCCCAACACCATCAATTTGTTGGTAAACCTTATTATTGAAAGTAAAATAACATTGCTTAAAAACCAGTTCTAAAAGTTCCTTAAAATAAGAACATGAAAAACCATGAAAACTATCAACAGAGCTAAAAACCCTATCTAAAATAATGGCAATAGTTTCTGATACAGGTACGTTCGTGAAAAGCGACTTTACATCAAAACTGACAAAAAACTTTTTTGAACCGAAATTCTCACTAAGATCTTTTTGAAATTCATGAGTTATTTATGGTATACGCATTTTTCGCAAAAGGTGACAAAAGACCAACAACAAGTTTTGCCAATTGAAAGGTAGGTAAGTTATACGAAGCTAAAATAGGACGGAGAGGTGTTCCAACTTTATGGATTTTAGGCAAACAGTATAATTGAGCAAGATCAGAACCAGATACGAACAACTGAGAGTAAGTATCGTTTTTTTATTATCTTTAAAGACTTTAATCGTGACAAAAATCTATTAACTTTGTCTTCCAACCTTAAAATGACTTTATTGACGGGTTCAAGAATTCTCTGCACCCCAATATAACTTACACAATGGAAACTGAGGAAAATGGCTCCCTTCCCTTTTTAGATCTTTTAATTTCGAAAAAAGGGGATTCTATTACTACATCAGTTTACAGGAAACCCACTTTTACCGGTTTGGGCATGAATTTTTTTTAGTTTTACTGATTTTAACTAAGATGTCGTGCATTAAAACACACTTGTTCAGAGGATATAATTTGACTTAGTTTTACCTTACTTAACAATGAATTTAATAATTTAAGATTATATTTTACCAATAATAGTTTTCCTGTTCAATATGTAGATAAACTAATAAGATCTTTCTTAAATAATGTTTATAGCCCTCAACTTCCCTGTATTTCAGTGCCTAAAGATGTAAAATATTTCTTGGTACCTGAAATGGGTCCCATGAATAAAGAATTTAAACTTAAATTTACGAAGTTGTTAAAAAAATTTTTTTATCATACTGATTTTCACATTATATTTATTAATAAAACGTCTTTAGGTAGCTTTTTCTCAGCGAAGGATCGAACTCCTGATTCGTTGCGTAGCGGTGTTGTATATTTATTTACTTGCCCAAGGTGTCTCCTTGGTACTTATATTGGCAGCACCGTGCGCTCTCTCAGGGCTAGATTTTATTCGCATATGGGAATAAGTTGCCGAACAGGTAAAATTTTAAATAAAAAAGAAGCCTCTAGTATCCTGGAACATAGTATTAAATGTAAAACTGATGTCACTTTAGATAATTTTAAAATTCTCGGGTATAACTCTTGTTCCAACTCACTTAGAATTTTGGAATATCTTTATATAAAAACAATGACCCCTTCTCTAAATGTTGATTCCTCAGCTGTCCCTTTAAATTTTTTATAATTCCCCCTTCCCAATTTATAACTCTCCAACCACCCAACCCATAGTATGTTCCATTTGTTTTGTTTTAAAATTACTTGTGCCTCGGAACCAGCAATGAAGGGTTAGTAATGTTATTCCATTGTATTAATTTCAAATTTACTATATGTAATTTAAAAATAGCTTTTTAAATTTCTTGTAATTTTATATGTAAATTTTAATAACTTTGAATTTAACCTTCTTTTAGTCTTTTTAAATTTTGTTTTTAAGAATTGGTCTTATAGAAACTGTTTTGTCTTGTTTTAATTGTTTATTGATTTTAATTTCATATTATTATTATTTAGCCTGAAGATGAGCATATATATATATATATATATATATATATATATATCTATCGCACGTCTATATATATATATATATATATATATATATCGCACGTCTATATCTATAATATATCTATCGCACGTCTATGTCTATGTCTGTCTATGTCTATGTCTATATATATATCGCACGTGATGGGCGTCACGTCGAATCCTACTCTTAATTATTTAATAAATGTTACCACTATCATTTTATGATTGAATTCCATATAATTTCCAAGTGCTTCACAAAAATAGATCCTGACTATGTACACCCTGTATATATATATATATATATATATATATATATATTACAGGGTGGGCCGAAAGTCTGGATCCATAGGAAAATATTTATTTTAATACATAAATTACAACAAATGGTAAATACTTAAAATGAATATCAACTTGAACTCGTAAATGCGTATCCGTGATACTGTACAGTAGTTCGTACTCCAGTATAAATACTCAAATACTTTTTTTATTTCAGCCCAGAAATGGCTTCGAATCTAACAGAAGAAGACCGGGTAGAACTTGTGCTCATGTACGCAAGACAGGGCGCTACACACAGAAGTTGCTACCGAATTCAATAGAAATCATCCTGATAAGCATCCAGTAACACATGCGACTGTTGGCAAGTTGTTTAAACGTTTCAAAGAAACAGGAAGTGTACATGATCGACGGCGTTCTGGTCGTCCAAAAACTGCAACTGATGAAAATACCTCTGCAATGTATGTGAAACTTCAACGAATAGTCCAGTAAAGTCAACAAGAAGATTATCAAATGAAACACGCATCTCGAGAACGTCAATTCGAAGAATTATTAAAAATCATAAATTCCATCCCTAAGTGTTTCGATGTCAGAGGCCGCCAATTTGAGCATTTGTTATAATTTGTTGTTTATACTGGAGTACGAACCACTGTACAGTATCACGGATACGCATTTACGAGTTAAAGTTGATATTCATTTTAAGTATTTACCATTTGTTGTAATTTATGTATTAAAATAAATATTTTCCTATGGATCCAGACTTTCGGCCCACCCTATATATATATATATATATATATATATATATATATATATATATATATATATGGAATATTAAAGTTTATTCCTTCTATAAACTATAATTCTCTTAAAGTATTGAAATTATTTCATGCGAATAAACAAAACTTTATCCGATATTTCCACATTAAATTCATTTTATATTCATTTACAGTACTTGAAAATGAAGTTTCATGCGTTAATAACTATGACCGTATCTCTCTCTCATTTATATATATCACACACGCACACTCGGTCAAAATTATGGGAACATTTTTAAAATGCTGATTATGTAATAATAAAATTCTTCTCAAAGTTACAGTAAGTAAAATGATGTGTGTCTAATTAAGGAGCTTTCTAGTGTGGTGGTTTGTTTCATGAAGACTTACACTGAAAGAAGTTGTATTTAATGGTGACATTTTGTATTGATTAAAATAATTGTCTATGATCACAGAAATACTGATATTATTGGTTATTGTTTTTGTTATTTGTATTCATACATTTTTAGTGATGTTAAAAAACCGTTTTTTTTATGTCCATGTTGTTTTTTTTGTCGTTTTTTTTGTTTTTTTTAATAATTAATATAGATATTGCCAATTTAATTATAAGGTATACTTTTGCAATGATATATATTATAAAAATAAATAAATAAATAATAAAATAGGCCATATGGTACCAGTATAGAATGCCCTTTTCAGCCTATTTACAGAAAAAACTGGCCTCTTTCTTGCACTGAAAGTCTTGTATCTTGAGATCCGTTAAACTTGCGAGAACACTGGCTGGGAGCTGACTGCCCATTGTCCAACCTTTCCAGGACTCTCCCATCCATGCCTCAGATTTTGAATCTCCCACTTAACTATCCTTTAGACCCGCGATGACATATTTTCCCCCCCGAGACCATCCATATATACACATACACCCATATACATATATACCAATATATACATAAATACTTATATACACATATTTATATCTATTATATACCCCATACATACACATACATCCAGAATTCCAGATACATACGCACGCATACTCACATATATACCTACACAAACTCATACACCTCTATTTCGCCCTTTCATTACCTCCGAGATCATTTAGCACATACAGTAATATCCATACAGCCAAAAGAAACTGATTAAGCACAGACAGAGCAGCAAAGCTTGTATTTATATCCCAAAATGCAAAATTCCAAGAAAGTGAAGTAAAACATGGTGCTACATTGGCTTCGTCAACATCCAAATCTGCAATAAGTACCAGTACCTGTGATATTGAAACTATATGCTCTAATCAATCTAGTGATAATGATTCTTCAATGGAAATAGAATCAGAAATGAAAGTTAAACAGCATTAGGTTAACACAAAGGTTAAAGAAAGAGATGAATATTTTTATTTTTTTTATTTTTCTATTTGGAATATATATATACACACACTGGTATTCTTGCCAATCACAATATATATATTGTTTTATACCAGTATTATGTATTTTTTATTTTGTATATTATACCAGTACCTGTGATATTGAACTAGCATATATGCTCTACCCAATCTAGTGATGATTCTTCCATGGAAATGAAGGTTAAAACAACATTAGGTTAACAAAAAGGTTAAAAAAAGGTGAATATTTTCCTTTTCTATCTGGAATATATATACTGGTACTCTTGCCAATCACAATTATGTATATTGTTTGAAACGAGGAAGAATGTTTTATGTTCTAGTTAAAAAAATATATATACCGTACATATAAAAAAATGAGGGTTTGTTTTTCCTTTCTATTATACTTTTTGCGTGATTCAATTTTTCTAAAAGATGACTATATAGTATATATACTAGGTATAACCGATAAGCATGGTAGTATAGTAAATTATAGGTAATACTAATATACTTATTAGATTAAAGGAAGAAAAATATGGAATAAGTTTAAAACAATAAAAAACAAAAAAAACAAAAAAAACAGACTACCTTCGTTTTAAACAAAAAAAACGACAAAAAAAACGACACAATAAAAACGACTCACATCACTATACATTTTATCCTACTTTCCTTCAAAAAATCATCTGACTCGTGAAACTTGCATCTGAACACTGTTTGGCAACATTGTTCCGTTCTCTTACGGATATTTCTCTATAACGGCTCCAACAAAGGAAAGGCCGTACAAAAATATTCAAGATTGATTGATACCGTTGTTGGTGAAGAACTGGAGACAAATAGCCAATAAAGTAGAAATTTCATTGTCCATGGTGAGCAAAATCCCCCCTCGTCATTCTCAAACTGGGACTGTAATGAACAAAGTTGACCGACGGCGAAAAAGGAAAACCTCGGAAAAAAGACATGCACAATTTTATTAATCAAATGCAACAGAAAGAACACTAACGTTCGAATAGCTGCTGAAGGCAATGGCATCAGGCAATAGCGGCACTTGAACTTTAACAGCGAAGAGACGTTTGAGGAGATTGGTTTAATGGTTGAGTTGCCACCAGAAAGCCTCTTTTGCGACGAGAAATAAAGCCAAAACGTTTGAAATTGGCATAAAATCACAAACAATGGTCAATCCAAGACTGGTAAAAGCGGCTTTCTAGTAGCAACCCGACCCAGTAATCCCTCGCTTTACAGAAATTCAATTTATGAAATTTCGCTTTAACGGAAATAATTAAGGGAATAAAATTTGGTATAACGGAAGTAAGATTCGTAATACCGGAAATGTTGAAAAAAATCACTAACTCGCTAAAATATTTAATCTATTCTAATTTTACATAGGCAGTGGCTCGTACTATCGGCTCGTGCTCACCACCGCCTCACACGTCTCCAATGATAGACACCCTTATTCTTACTTTTTTCTCACTTTATTAATAGTCAGGTTCACTATGTATTTTTGTTCAAATTTTATGGAGATTAGCAAACCAGTACATTTTTGAGAAGCTTATGGCATCAGGAATATGGAAAGTAATGTTTACATTTGCGCAGATGCCTGCTTGGCGGCCATTTTGGCGGCAGTTGCAACAGTTTATAAATCCTGATGCTTCAATAATTTTGCAGTATTTTTGCAGTAATATTGCAATATTTAATTTTATACTGGAAAAATTTATGTTAACAACTAGTACACAATTATCTTGATGTTGGTTAATAGAGTGGTGGCTCTCTTTCTTTTCAGTGCCTGAGTCATCATGAGTGAAAACCCGGGAACCAGCAAGTTGAGTTCGGTCAAGTCGTCCATGGACACAGACTGGAAGTAGTGCATTCTTTGTCAGGAGTCCACTGCCAGCAAAGGAACACTTGTTCAATATCCCAGAACAAAATCAGAGCTGGGCACTTCCGCGCAAACCGCAAATTCCGCAATTGCGGAAGTATGTTTTTCGTTTGCGGATTTGCGTTTGCGGCAAAGTCATCGCAAATTAGTGAATTTGCGTAAGTGATTTTGAGTTTGCGATTGCAATCCGGAAACTCAAAATCACTTCCGCAAACGCAAATTCACTAATTTGCGATGACTTTGCCGCAAACGCAAATCCGCAAACGAAAAACATCTTCCGCAATTGCGGAATTTGCGGTTTGCGGAAGTGCCCATCTCTGAACAAAATCATACCAGAAATTACTCTATCTAGTGGAAGAGAGAGCCAGCTTACAGGATGGAAAACATGTTGACATCCAAAGACGCCTCAGACTTTACCAAAGAAATATTGATTGAAAGGAAACCTATGTGGCATCGCAGTTGTTATTCTGATGCCACAAATCAAATATCCATACAGCGAGCGAGAGACCGCTTGCAGCATGCCATGTCTACAGGAACCTATGCTGTAAAAAAACGTGGCATAAAAGAACAAGCTCTGAAATGGAGCAATCAGCAATCCCAGGCACCTCGGCACCTTTCACTAGATCTGCGACAGAACCGTTGACAAGGGATCACTGCTTCTTATGTCATGATGATGACCAGCGTCTCTTCACCGTACGAACTGAAAACGCAGGAAAGGCACTTAGACGAGCTGTGGATATTTCCCAAGATCCCGTATTGATAAGACTAAGCAATGCACTCTCACCAAGTGATACCCATGCGATAGATGTAAGATACCACAAACCATGCTGGACACGATGTGTGTTCCATGTCCTGAGGGATGATGCCAGCAACCGGGCCAAGTCTACAAAGACAGACCTACCAATGCAAGTACCATGCTTGATTGAGCTGATCAATCTCAGTGAATATCAAACCCAAAATAAGGCTCATCTACCCATGGATGCCATCGAAAAAAACCTACATATCTATGCTTGGTGGTAGTGATGAGGCACAGAAGCACACTCCGACACTGACACGACAGTGGCTAAAGGACAAAATTCTTGGTTACCAAGTGTGAAGTCAGTGAGGCAGAAAGACAGAAGAAAACCATCTGTTCTTTACTGTCCTGAAGCCTGCGATGATGATATGGTCTACACTTCCTTGATGCAAGATGTCACAAGTGAAATGGACAAGACAATGATGATATACAAGACAGCTAAGCTAAAACGCAACAGCATTGCCAATTTCGCTGAGAAGGAGGAACACACAATTACAGTATCCAGCACAAGAGAGGATGTCCCGACCGAGCTGTACAGCCTTATACGGTGGATTTTGGTGGGATCTGAGGAGCTGCAAACGGAGATGAGGAGCAGGACAGTTGACAGGTCAGCATTGACCATAAGTCAGAATATCATATATGCTTTCAAGACCAGGAGACAAGTGCACCCACGTGCCCAAGAAAGCCATTGACACATTTCGGACACCACACGAGAAAACCCACAGGTTGTAGGGTTGGCACTCACTGTACATCATGACACCAGGTACAAGGCGCTGATGACCTCCTCCATGTACAGAACTACTGCGTATCACAGCCGTGCCTTGCTCCTAGAAACAGCAATTGCCAATGCTGTTGTGGAAAACACAATGATGGATTGTATGTACCACCTTTCCTCAAGAAAGGTACATTTGTCTTCTTCGCTGTTGATAATACAGATTTTGCAAAGGACACTGTAGATGGCAAAGGCACCACACATGGCACAATCACCGCAGTGTATCAGAAGGCAGATGCGCCTGGAGAATCAATCGCACCCAATTTGGAAGTTAGTGAGGCAAAAAACCTGTCGGTTGTCCCTTATGTACCCATCGAGCCTTGCAGTAAACCAAAACCTGGGCCAGTCAAGAGAGCAAAGGAGTTCAAGGCGTATTCCACAGGTGTTGCTGAATCCTATGAACTAACCAATCTTGGTTGGATGATTGCATCTGCTTTGTCTAGATCAACACACAGTGAATCGCAAGCAGTATCCCAGGCTGGGCACTGGGCAGGCTACAAATCACTTGTGTCATCTAGTCAGTCACTGACTCAAGTTGGTGCCTTGCCTCTACTTCCAGAGGTCGCACATGAGTGGTCTACCATGCTGACTGATGTTGCAAGCGTCTCAGTTGAAGAGCTTGGCAGTTGGTGAAAACCACCCAACTGTCATAACCTTTGACATGGCCCTGCACGAGAAGGCAGTACAGTTGCTAGATGCAAGACCTAACTTCAAAAGAGAAGTTGTTCAGAGACTTGGGGAGCTGGATGCTGTGATGGCTGCACTGAGGGCACTCGGAGCCTCAATAGAAAATTCTGGCATAGATGATGCATGGATTGAGGCAGATGTATATGGGCCTGCTACAACGAGACAGATCCTCAAGTGCGGCCACTACAAGAGAGCACTCCGTGCATACATCCACACTTGCATGGCTCTGTATGAACTTGCTCTAGAACAGTTCTTCACAGAAATGCCACAACTAAAAGAAATCTGCTCAAAACCAACAAATGAATTGCAGGAAGCCTGCACAAACACAGCTTCTGGGCAAAAGTGATGGAGCAGAATGCATCAGAATTGCTAACTCTCACCTGCTTCAAGTCTTGATCAACGAAGCTGTCATTCAACAGCTGAAGTGGGAAGCTCAGAAATGTAGTAATGCCTAGTTAAGAATATATAATTTTTGTTAATTAAGATAATGTTTAATATAAATCATTTACTAATAATTGTGAAATTGTTTGAAATTGTTTAAAATGGTTAGAGTTGGCAGTCCTGAACAGAGGCCGAGAGAGCAGACTTACCCCCCAAGGGAGTCAGTCTTCAGGTGGCGCGTGAAGCGTGAGGTTGACGCATGTAACGTAAAGTTAATTAATTGTTTGTGTTCCTCTCCGACGTAAATCATTATAATAGAAATTCCGTACTCGCATCCCCCTAAATTACTTAAACCATTTTCGGAGTTAAATAAATAATAAAAAGTGTTAAAAGAGTTAATAAACCCCCTTCCCCCTTCGTGTTGTAACGGTTTTCATAGTCAGTCTCGGCGTAGCTACCATGAAATTTATAAAATGCAGTGAAAAAGAGTGTAGAGAAACAAAGCGATAAATGAAATAAAGAGCCGATAGTAAAGTAGAAAGAAGCGTAAATAAAGAAAGTAAATAATAAAAGGCGTTCACTACAGAAATCATCTAACGCTATGTTCAAGTCATTGATGAATTACCTCCACCGGGTTGAAACCATCTTGTTCTTTGTTGAAGCATCCAGAAATGCTGATCTCGTTCTCCATCTGGAGGCTGGAAAAGCACTCAGCAAGCTGTTTTTTCGCAATGGATCGAATAAAATACAAACGCCTCTGGCCAAGGTACATTGCCGACATGCACGAAATGAAGACACGCCATCCAGCAACATGGCGAGAACTTCAAGATGGAAACATATGTCACCAAGAGTGAGATTCCGTTCGTCTCAATAAGTGCAGACCATGCCTGCGAACATCTCAACAAGATGAAGGTTCATTCTGGCCTAATTGGCATTTCCAATAATGCGAATGCTAGGCAGCGGTTCTTCTTAGCTTCTCCAGAGATGTCGTGCCTCTCAACAGAGTTTAAAGGACAGTTGGGGCTTCAAGTAAACAAGCTAGAGGAACACCATGATGTACGACCCAGTGCTGTCAGGAAAGAACATGAAGCTGTTGACAAAATCAAGGCTGCAATACCGAGCCACGGGAATCCCTTTGCTGGTGAAGGTGATCAGCTATACAATTTCATCACACATGTATATGTACGACAAGAGTAGTTCCACAAATCTTGAACATTGATGACATCGGACAGAAGCTTTATGAAGATTATGTCACTGAACGTATCAATGGAGATGTTAGTCTCTGTGGCACCAGTCAAAAAGCAGAACAAGATGTATATTAGGGCGGCTCGTTTTTACACTTTTTTCGATATTTGATTGGGGGTAGTGCGGAAAAGTTGCGATTTGGAGAGAAAATAAAGTGTGTAAAATTTTTTTGATCTACGTCAATACCTTCCGGTGGCGGCGAGTCCTTAAAAATCGAAAAATAGGCCTAACGGGGTAGATTGGAAAATGGTTTTAAAGACTTACAAAATAAACAATAAAAATTTCAGCACAATCTGTTAATAACTTCCGGTGGCGTCTTAGCCGTTAAAATATCCAAAATATTGATTTAAAGCAAGTTTTAACATGATGTTATACAAATGTTAATTCCGGTATATTTCTGTGCAAACAACCCTGAGAACACTATTATAGGCTTGAATAAATTAATAGCAGTCATTGAACAATGAACATTATATAAAAATTATATAAAATTATATAAAATGTGTGTTTTTAGGCCTATTTTTCGATTTTTAAGGACTCGCCGCCACCGGAAGGTATTGACGTAGATCAAAAAATTTTTACACTATTTTCTCTCCAAATCGCAACTTTTCCGCATTACCCCGAATCAAATCTCGAAAAAAGTGTAAAAACGAGCCGCCCTAATGTACATGTCTGGCAGCAAGAAAAACTTTCAAGTTCGGTGACCAGACAGTTGACCTAAAAGAGACCAAAGATCTCTATGGTCGGCTGATGGTTCTCACCAGGTCGAGCAGGGACATCGATCAGAAGAATGCAGTTGGCAACTATGAGTTCACATTGATTCCGAGAGCACTATTTGCACCAGACGGCTCAATGCTGCCATGCACTGACAAGTCCAAGCTGATACACAGCCTTGAGAAGCTGGCAAAAACAGATGAAACCCAGGAACAGACAGAAGCTCTAGCGGACAAAGAGCAGGATGATGACAGAGGTCCTGTATCATCTCCATCGTCGTCATCAAATCAAAAGATCGCCATTGTCGATGGAATGGTGCTTGTCCAAAAGAAGACAAAGAAATCAGGGACAATCAGCACAATCAAAGATCTAGCCCAGTGTTTCAATGACAGGCTCGTGAGCTTGACAGCAGGATTCAGTGAGGTCATCCTGGTCTTCTATACATAAAAACCTGACTCACTAAAGGAGGAAACTAGAGACGACGACAAGGAAAAGCTCCTATACAGTATCAGGTTGCAGATGATACGAACATCACACACATCCTACTGGCACGGTTTCTATCGCACGAAAAAACGAAAGCAGATTTGACAGACTATCTCGCCAAAGCAACCCTTGATTACAACAAAAACTCCTCAGTCATCACATCAGCATCAGGTCACCAGAAGCAACAGAAACGTGCACTTTGAAGACAACAATCACGAGGAGGCTGACACATTGATGATCTGCCTGGCAGGAGGCATCACAGCGGTGTCCTGATGCACAGCTAGTATTCTTCACTCCTGTTACTGATGTCTTGGTTCTGGCTGTGGCACGCTATGATAAGCTCTGCAAAAAGGCATCTATTTTCATGGTATCAGGTACAGTCGAAATAGAGCCAATCTGGAGAGCTTTGGGCAAAGAAAAGGCGCAAGCTTTACCCGTATTCCACGCATTCACTAGAGCAGACAATGTTGGAAAATTCTCAGGAATAGGCAAACAAAATGGTTCCAGCAGTATATGAAAGCTGACATGCACTTAGTCAAAGCACTGATGAAACTATCGGAGAAAGGTGACCTAACACAAGAGGTGAAAGACGTATTGGCCAAATTTGTGCTCAAGCTACTGTCCCAAGGGTATTCACATTGCAAGTATCCCTGATCTATGATGATATCTGTTTTATAAACACCTAGCTGAAAGCAACAACTTACCTCCTACACTCGTGCACTTTAGGAACACATCCAGCGTGTGCGGTTACAAAGCCGAGTATGGTGCCAAGCCAATGTTATGCAGCAACAGCCTTTTGACCCCCTGAAATTTGGTTACTATCAGGACAAAAGTGGCCAAATACTGCCAGTCACCACAAAGGTTCCTCCTGCCACGCAAGCCATCATCGAATTGGTCAGATGCCACTGCAAAACCAACTGTTCTACACAGATGTTCATGCAGAAAGAATAACTTGCCTTGCACAGAACTATGCTTGTGCGGCACAGAATGCAAAAACGATGTAGACTGTAATGTTGAATATGACACACAGTGATGATGTGTAATGATGTGTCAAACTGAGATAGGAAATACGTCTAGTGAGTTGAGTTGACGTTATAAGAGGTTAAATTAGAGTTGTAGGAGTGATATCAGAAAGTGGGGAAATGGGAAATATAGAGTTGATAGGTCCTCGGGCTCACCAAGGATGCGCAGTTTTGGGGGGGGGGGGTTAAGGTTTGGTGATAGGTGTTTCACCTTCCTTGCGCGTTCAAGCTTTTGTGGGGTGCTTGACTTGTTAGCTTATAGTTTGGGTTTTCTACCTCTATTTTTTTCTTTTTAATTTTTGTATATATTTTTTCTTAATTTTATTTATTTTTTTTACATACATACATATATATTTTTTTTCTTTTATAGGGTACAAAAAGTGCCGTTGGTGGGGGGTTTCTGCTGCGGGGTAGACTTCTTTTGAAGTAGGAGTACTCTCTCCCGCGCTGAGGTCCAATATCGAGTTCTTCATAGGTCTGTGGAGAGGTGTTTCGTACCTTCCTCCAAGTTTTCTCCGCCCTTCTGTGCAGAAGCACATTGAGGACGGGTAAGTTGGCTTGTTGGTGCAGTGCCTGGGTTGAGATCCTGTCGCCGAGTCGTTTCCCCAAGATAAATCTTGTTCCAGCGTTCTGTATTCTTTGTAGCAACATCAGATTTGTGTCGCTCGTTGTGTGCAGTGGAATTGCCGGGTATTCGAGGATTGACCGTACGAGCGCCGTGTACAGCAGCATCTTATTTTTTACCGAGAGTCCCCTGAAACGGTAGAGTTTACTGAGCTCTCCTTTCGCGTTTTGTCCTTGCTGTGGTGTGGTTTTTATAGCCAAAGCTGTTGATGGTCAGGCCGAGAGCTGTGCCTTGTTGCTTGTAAGGTTGGATTCAGTTGTTTATTTCTAGTGCGTGAACCCTCCTGCGGCCAATGTTAATTACTGTGAATTTCTGTTGGTTTGTCTGAATTTTCCATCGTTCCTCGAATTCGTTGATTCTTTCAATTTGTCTCTTCAGCCTGTTGCTCTTTGCTGAAGTTTGATGTTACTATTTGCGTGATGTCGTCCGCGTAGATGACGTCTCGGGTGTGTGGAGGGGGCGGAGGCATTTGGGCGATGTAAAGGTTGTACAGAGTGGGCGAAAGTATCGCTCCCTGGGGCACTCCCGCCTGGATGTCGAAGAGCTTGCCAGTGTGGGTCTTGTGTTGGACATAAGCTTTTCGATCTTTGAGGAAGCTACAAAGGATTTTTCCTAAGTTTGCTTCCATGTTCTGTTCGAGGATGCGGTATTGTAATCCTTGGTGCCACACTTTGTCGAAGGCGGCCTTCACATCTCTCAGTACTATCGAGACTCTTCTGCTGAACGCTAGTTTGTTTGCCACCGTTTCGTGCAGAATGGCGAGGGCTGTGGCTGTGCCTCTCTTTTTCCTGAATCCATGTTGGGCGTCTGAAAGTGCACCATTGACCGTGAGGTGGAAATTCAGTTTCCGAAGGAGTATTTTTTCCAGGGTTTTGCCGAGTACTTCTAACAGGCTGATGGGTCTATAGTTCTCGATGAACTCTGCGGATTTCCCTCCTTTAGGGATCATGATGATTTTTGCGTTTTTAATGCTTTTGGGAAGTATCCGATGGAGAGACTGGCGCTAAATATGTTTGCTATCTCTTCGTGTATGTTCGGGGGCGACTTTTGGATCAGGGTTTTCGTGATTCCGGAGGGGCCTGGTGCCTTTTCTTTAAAGAGGCTGATCGTGTCAGTGACCTCTTTCACCGTAATTCTGAAGTTGGCATTTAGGGGTTCTGCCCTATCCGTTGGTAGGATCCTTTCGTGGTTGTCTTCCAGCCACTGTGGACCCTTGTTCATTGTCTTCGTCGAACAGGTCATTTTCTTCATCACTTATGTTGAACGTTCTTCTGAGACGATTTCGAAAGCTTTCCGCTATTTCTTGGTCCGAGATGAGAGGTCTTCCGTTTTCATTCCGGAGTGTCTTGAATTTTTCAGCTTTGGGTGTTCCTTTTAGTTTCCTTATCTGTGACCAGAAGGTTTTTGGGTCTCTTTCTACGTCTATCCTGTCGACGAGCGCGTTCCACATGTGTTCTTTTTCAATCCACAAGCCTCGTAGTCGGGCTCTGAGGATGTTGTATTGCAGTTTGTTATGCAGGTAATTTATGCCGTTGTCCATCTGGTTCCTGACGACGTTTAATTGGCGTGTGATGGTCGATTTCTTCGGAGGGGGAGGGGTGTGGCAGAATGCGGTGGGTGATGGTGGGTACGTGTTTTTCCTTGGCAGTCTTCAGCGAGAAGGTCTGCCGTGGCAGCTTCAATTGCTGCTATCCCCCACCATTCAGTTCTGAGGGCTCGTGTTGGGCGAGATCAGCCTGGTACTCCTCCCAGTTCGTCTTGCGGATGGAGGGGCGGGGACGGATTGGGACTTGTAAAGGAGCGCAGGCAATCTTCATGATGATAGGGACGTGGTCGCTGGGTGTGGTGGGGCCCGGATAGTGATGAGTGTTGAGGTATGCCAGATTATTGGCAATAATTTTGTCGGGCGTCGTTCCGTTCTGCCGTAAAAAGTTGGAAAATGTGGCCCTAGCCACTTCATTTTCCCCTTCTGTTTATTTCTGCCAGTTTCGCGTAATGGTTACTGTAGTTATCGTCGAAGTCCACATGTCTGGCATTCAGGTCGCCGATGATGTAAACTGGGCAGTTGTAGTTCAGAAGTTTGATTATGTCTACTGATGAGATGGTGCCCCTCCTCGGGGGGCAGTATGTCGTCCCAATGATGAGGTCTTCGTGGCCCAGTCTTAACTTGACTGCCAGTGTTTCGTCTTCGAAGCGTAGACCACGTTTGATGGCAATTGCGACACCGTCATGCAATTCTTGCGATCTGTTCGATTGAATGATGATGTAATTGAACAGCTTTATTTGCTGGGGTGCCTTTAGGCTGTGTGAGTTAATGAGGATGATGTCTGGATCGTTTGCCAGTGCAGTACATTTTGCTGAAGAATAGTTAGGTTAGTTTGTTGCGCGTGCATGTCGATTGGGTTTTGCTTTTTGGTTCAGTGCCTGTGGGGGAGCGCGTCGCATTTCCTGAACGAATTTTTTTGAATGCCGGGTCCGGGAGAACGTCGAGGTCCTCACTGTGGACAGTGATTTCTCGTTGTTCAATCAAGCGTGGGATGTCATAAGTGGTGTCCAAGTTCTCTTCGAAGGTGTACTTATAAGATCCTCTCTCAGCCCTTTCACCAGTTGGGATAGCACCATGGGTTCAGGGAAGGGGTTGGAGGCCTTCGCGACGATCCTTAGCCCCAGATCTGAGGCCTTGTGTGGGTACGAGCAATCTTCTTCGGTATCGGCTTAGAGGATTCAGAGTTCGGCTTCTCAGGAGTTTGGGGCAAGAGGTTTGCCCGGTTGGGGCTTCACTTTTGGTGCCTCCCGTATTCCCGCACGAGTGCGGCGGGGTCGTGGGGCATCCGTGTAAGATTCCGCTTCGTTATCTGATACTGGGGCAGAGACGGGTTCGGGTACAGGTTCGGGCTCAGTATCTGATTCGTCGGAGGTGGCATTGTCCTTTCTGGAAGTCGTGCCGCGAAGATAGATGCCGAGGGGACATCGTCGGGGGCGTTGACTTCCGGCATGCCGTTTAGGTGTTTCGAGTATGTGCCTGGGGTGCCCATATTGAGGAGATGAGCGTGTATGACGCATGTCAGTAGGGTCAGGCTGTTGGTTTTCGAGCATTTCTGTGGGACTGAGGTGGGAGCGAGCCTCCTCGAGGGACTGTTTGACTGCAGCTCTGTACGGTTGCAGCTCTTTTACGGCCGAGTCCTCCTGAGTTTTTTCCTTCCTCAGTCGGATGGCCTCCTTCTTCTTCGGGCATGCCATTGCCAGTGTACGGTGCGGGCCGTGGCAGTTGATGCACTTCTTTTGTGGCCTTACATTCGGTCCACTTATGTCCCACTGCTGCGCATTCGGAGCAGACCGTGATGTTCTTGGTGGGACAGTCCTTGATGGGTGCTCCTCGAATTTATAGCAGTTAAAACAAGTCAGGACAGTTATAAATTCGTCCACGGTGATCTGAGAGGGGTCACGAACATGTGGAATAGTAACAATCCTGATTCCGCTGCTTTGTGCGCCATCTCGGGGGTCTTAATTCAACTTTAACGACGTGGGTGAGTCTTTGATTTTTGTGACTTCAACTTTGCCCACGTGTTCTCCTTTTCTAATTCCTCTTTTATTTCTTCCTTAGTCCGGCCTCCGATGTGGCGGTCGAGTTTTCTCATAAAGACAGAGCTCTTGGCTCTGATATTAGGGGGCACCTGGATTTGTATGCCCGCGTACGAAGCGACTCTTTAGTTTCAGGCGCCAGAAGCTTCGACGCGTCTTCCTCCTGCATACTGCGGTGAACGTAGGGTGCTCACCGTAAATTCGGATGAAGGGCACGCGTGCCCTCGTGAAAACTTCCGAGATGATGTAGCTTCTCGTTGCTTTCTTCGATGTTGCTTTGATTTTGATTCGCATTTGTTTTTGGGGCGTTGCGGTCGCCATCTTGTAAGTGTCGCGAGATAGGGGTCGCCAGGGGTCGGCCATCGGGCAGGAGGGGGGGGTGTGAGAATGGTGGTGTATGATATGGGCTCTGGCCGCATCTCCTGAGGGGGATGACTCATGGCGGACTTATGAGCGCCGCCTCCCCTCAGGCTTGGTTATCAGGATTGCAGTTTCCATACACGGAGACGGGGTGATTAGAGTCGCACCGTGGTCTTGGGAAACCTCTAGCCCTGACATGCATTTCCCCCGAGAGGTGATGTCATGCCAAAGTTCGAGTGCAATTCTGGATGCAGTTCGAGCGAACCCTGATCTGGTCCGCAGCGGGCTAAGCCTCAGACCTCCTTCGTCAGATCCTATTGATGCACGCATCGATAGACGGGTTCTAGTGAAACCCCCCAACCTGCCCCTCCGGCTTGGCCCCAGCAAGCCCTGGGTCTCTAGTGAAGACACATACTATCGTAGAACGCGCTCAAATAGAAATGTGTCTTATTTCTGCGATGTCCTGGGTTATACTTTTAGCAGCCAATACTACTGTCGCGTGCACTTCGGCGAAGAAAAACGAAGCGTTGCTTGTCTGCGGGGTCCAAGCGAATTCAATGCTGCTCGAATTAGTCTGCCTGGGCGAGATGAACTCTTATTCCCTTGCGGGTAGTGATTCTGGGCAGGCAAAAGCGGGCGAGAAATGATTCTCCGGGAAAAAATTTTCCTCCAACTTTGCCAGAGCGAGATTCAATCGACGAGAGGTTGAGGTAGAATTCAACGTAGCGAGCAGTCACCAATACGTCTATACGTTATGCTGTTGTCACTACCAACAATTTGAGCGTGCATTTTTTCATGAAAATACAAACAATTTCACAAACTTCTTTTCTTGGTTTTTAGTGTTCATAATCACTAATTTGACATAAGCTTTGGATTCCTTGGGCCTGGAAACACAGGATTAGCATTTAGAATGAAGTTTCTATGTCAATTACAAGCTGAGATATTCGGAAATTCTTATTTTATGGCGGCCATTTTGAAAATCCAAAATGGCGGCTATGCAGGCATCTATGCAAATGTAAACATTGATTTTCAGATTCCTGATGCCATAAGCTTTCCAAAAATGCACTGGTTTGCTAATCTCCATAAATTTTGAACGGAAGTGTTTTTATTGACATAGTGAACCGGACTATAAGTACTATACAAGTATCATATACAGTAATAACGTAGAGTATTTTAATAAAATTTGCTGCGTTATTATGTGTATGCGTTACATCGTAGGTTAAGATTTTGTTCCTTAGGAATGTATCTCCAATATTACTATAATGGGTGTGTATGCGAAAATAGAACTATATACCAAAACCCGCTTTACGGAAGTAACCCTTCCGTAGAGCGAGGATTACATTTTTCTGTAGCGTTTGCTCAATAAAATCATGCATTTGGTCTTCACTTTACGAGGTCTTCCTTTTTCGCTGTCAGCCACTTTGTTCATTACACTCCCATTTTGAGAATGACGAGAGGGGGGTTTTGCTCACCGTGGAGGATAAACTTGTACCTTATTGGCTATTTGTCTATGTAGTTCTTCATCAAGAAGTATTAATCAATCTTGGGTATTTTTGTACGATATTTCCTTTGTGAGGACCATTATACAGAGATACAGTACCTGTAAGAGAGGGGCACAATGTTACCAAACAATGTTCAAGTTTCAAGAGTCAAATTACATTTTTGAAGGAAAATGGGATAAAATGTATGAACACAACAGAAAAACATTCTAACCAATAACATCAATATTTCTGTGATAATAGACAATTATCAAAACGTGATGTCATCACTAAACACAATCTCTCTCAATGTTGATTACCGTATTTGACGGCTTACAAGACGCTGCGCCGTGAAAGACGCACCTTAATTTTGGAAAGGTAAATTCAAGAAAAAAAGTTTTTGATGCACTTTGTTAATACAATGGATATGTAAAATTCAATAAAAAGAAAACCCAAAAGCCAATAAAGAAAGATAATGATTATTACTCTTATTATTTGTTATTAATCAACTTCAGATTCATTACTGACCATCATTATTGATGCTTTCGGCTTCTAAGACGCAGGGCGATTTTTTAAGGTATTTATAAGGAAAAAAAGTGCGTCTTATAAGCCGACAAATACGGTAATTTTTTTCTTTATGAAACAAAACGCCACATTAGAAAGCTTCTTAATTAGAAAGACTTATCATTTTACTTCCTCTAAAAGAATAAAAAGAATTACATTATTATAATAGCATTTTAAAAGTGTTTCCATAATTTTGACCGCCAATATATATGACCAACGGTGGCCAAACCCCGGCTCGCGAGACAATTTTTTTTTTATTGTATTTATCATAAAAGAAAATTCATAATACAAATATAATTTTTTTCAAATAAAAAAATGAAAAAAAAAAAAAAAAATTGAATTGACAATAAAATGCGTCATGCGTACGACAATTTCTTTTGCGTGACAGCACTAAGCGGGATAATTACATAATTAACACCAATCGCCACTCACCAGTGTCCAGTACCCCTCGAGCTATCCTGCGGGCCGCGTGTAGTAACGAGCGTGTGTGTTTAAAAAATTGGCTTAGATAAAATAGTGGCTATTTTTCTCAGCTATACAAGTGAAAGTTATACAACCCCATAGTTGATTAAAATGACTGAGCAGACAAAGTGTAAGAAACGGAAATATGAAGAAAGTTTTTAAACAGGAGTGGGAGAAGAGCTTTGCCTTTACTCTTAAGGGTGGGAAACCTGTATGTCTTATCTGCCACGTGGCACTCAATCACTTTAAAGCCAGTAACTTAAAGAGTCATCATGAAACTAACCATAAAAATTTTATTACGGAATTTCCTCCCAAATCAGAATTGCGGAAGACTAAGTTAACAATGCTGAAATCTAGCCTAGTTGCCCAACAAACTGTACTTTCATCATTGTGTAAGACAGCTGACTTAACTACTGAAGCTAGTTTTGTTATGGCATGGAATATTGCTCGTGCTCAACTTCCCTACAGTAGTGGAGAATTTGTGAAGAATATTGCCGATGTTACCGCAATTCTCACTCCAGATAACACAAAGCTTCAAGAACAAACAGCAAGTATTTCTATTTCCCGCCACACTACAGAGACGTATTTCCCAGATCAGTGCTGAAATTACACGCTCGTTGCAGTGTGATTTGAAGAATTCTGTTGCATTCAGTTTGGCCTTCGATGAATCCACAGATATTAAAGATAACCCTCAACTGGCGATATTTGTTCGTTATGTTACTGGCGATGGAAATGTGAAAGAAGAACTCTGACTTAATGACACAGAGAAACCACCAGAGGGGTTGACAAAGAACGCACTTGACGAGGCATTATCAAATGCTCAAGTACCATTGAATAAACTCGTCAGTGTTGCAACAGATGGAGTACCAGCTATGGTAGGACAAAATGTAGGCCTAGTTGGGCTCTTGACACGCGATCCCAAGTACCCTGTCTTTTTTTATTCACTATCATTCACCGTGGTCATTTGGTAAGCAAGTACTTTAGGTATGACACTGTTATGAAATGTGTTCTAGAAACTGTGAATTTCATTTGTTCAAATGCAAAAACGCACCGAGCGTTTAGAAATTTTATCGAGGAGCTGGATCTTCAAGATAAGCCAGATGACCTTTCATATTCTACTGTATTGTAAGGTGGTTATCAACTAGTAATCTCCTGAATATGTTTGTTGCACTGTTGGAGCCTATCATTGATTTCTTGAAAGGAAAGGGAAAGTCATACCCACAACTAGATCACGAATGGGTGCAGGATCTGACGTTTTTTACTGATGTAATAAAACGCCTTCAAAATCTAAATTTGGCACTTCAGGGAAAGGATAAGGTCATTTCTGACCTAACACAGACAGTTTTCAGAATAAAATAAAGCTCTTCCAAAAAGATTTAGTAAGAAAAAATTTGACCACTTTCCCCACCTGAAAAACCGAGCAAACACTTTTCCTGATATTGAAATAAAAGATAGTAAATTGGAGGAATACAAAGGTAAATTAGAAGGACTAATTGATGATTTTCAGTTCAGGTTTGATAAATTAAAGAAGCTAAAACCATGCTTCGAATTTCTTGTAAATCCTTTCCTGATTGATGTCGTCAACGATGGCTGTCCTGTTACTACACCTTTCGTTACGGAAGCTGCTTCAATACAAACAGAACTTTTGGAGCTACAGGAGGACGTGGGTTTAAAGTTGATACATAAAGGGCTTATCTGCTGTTGAGTTTTGGAAGCAAGTACCAGAGACAAAGTATCCTCACCTCAGGAAAACCAGTTTCCGACTTCAGTTTTTGGGACAACTTATTGCTGTGAAGCACTCTTCTCGGTAATGAAGTTTGTAAAGTCAAAACATCGTGCTGCCCTCACTAACGAACACCTGACTGAGCTTCTTCATACCGCCTTAACATCACAGCCAGACTTTAAAGCATTAACAGCCAAAATGAAGACCCAAACTAAGCCTTCTACAAGCAGTAATTAAACAATTTAATAATGTGAGTATATAACTATATGTATATGTTTTTAATAATTAAATTCTTTAAAATATTTTGCGGCTCTCTTACATCTGAAAAACGTCGTACGTGGCTCTTGGGCCCAGGAAACTTGGCCACCACTGAATTATATGCTCTCGAGGTTCTGCATATCGAGGAACAAGTACATCTTAAAATAATCTCTTGACATGTTAATAAATATTGTATACGACTGTTTCTACAGTATTTACTCCTCACTCTTTCCACCATAATTTTTAATATAGTACACTCACAAATAATGTCTTCACCTGTTAATACTGTAGGCCAGTGGTTCCCAAACTTTTTTTGCCGCGGAACCCTTTGACATTATTTAAAAAAGCGTGGAACCCCTACCTATATTCAAGAATTTTAAAAACCACAAATTGTGGGATAAAAAGAGAACTTATTTATATTAAAAAATAAATTAAAAAATTCGAATAAAAAACACCTTAATTTTTGTAAATTTGTACATAATTAGTTTAACAAAAATGAAATGAATACCTAATGGGAAGAATGCTTCTGCTTCTTAGACTCCAGTATCCTCTGGAAATTTGGTTTAATGTTGGATAATTGAATTCTCATATCTGGTGCAGCATCCAGTCTGCTGCGATATTCTGTTTCGTGCTCGCATATCTTGAAAATCCTGATTCACACAAATATGTTGTTGCAAATGGCAATAGCACTCGTATGGCTCGTTTTGATAATTCCGGATATTCGTCACTTAAATTTCCCCAGAAAATAGCTACCGGAACTTCTTCAAACTTGGCCTTTAACTGAGTATCTGAAGTAATTTCTATTAAATTTTCATAATCCACTGCTAGAAATCCTGTTGGCTTTTCTTTAACTTTGAATGGATTCTGTACCCAGTAATGGTCTCTGTTCTTCAAATTTGGAAAATACTCAATTAGAGATTCTGATAAGCTGTTGAGATGATTTTTAATATCATTGAGGATTTCAACATCTAATTCCACTTCGGATTCTTGGAGAAAGTCACTAAGAAGCGGAAAACAGTCAAGAGTATTTTGTTCCACATCTGAGATCCAGTACTGCAATTTACGTGATAAAGATACCATTTTATCTTGCGCTTGAAAAATGTTTACTTCTTTCCCTTGCAGAGATAGACATGTTTCATTCAATTTTGAAAAAATATCTGCTAAATACGCAATCCTTGCTAGCCATGCCATATTTGTTAATCTGTCAGATAATCTAAATTTATGATCAATAAAATAAGACAACAATTCTCTCCTCAATTCAAACATTCTCACAAGAACATTTCCTCGTGAGAGCCACCTAATTTCTGTATGTAAAAGTAGAGTGTTATGAAGACTACCCAGATCTTCACACAAGGCCTTAAAAATTCGTGATTGCAATGGCCGAGATTTAATAAAATTGATAATCTGCACTGCTTCGTCCAAAACTATCTTTAATGAAGCTGAAATCCTTTTTGTCACTAATGCATATCTGTGAAGAATGCAGTGATTACTGTTGCAGTTTTTGCAACATTCTTGATTCGTGTTACAGCGCCAGCTAATTTTCCTGTCATTGCCTTTGCTCCATCGCTGCATACTGAAATACATTTTTCAAAGCCTATATCATGCGTTTTCATAAAATTATCAATGCAATTAAATATATCATTTCATGTGGTATGCAATTCTAAACTTTTGCAAAAAAGCAAATCTTCTTCAATTTTCTTATTAAAGTCATATCTAGCAAACACAAGTAAAACTGCTAGTCCAGCAACGTCTGTGGACTCATCTATTTGTAATACATAAGCATCACATACACGCAATCGTGAAATAAGTTCATTTTGAATGTCATTAGCAATATCATTAATACGTCTTGACACCGTATTGTTGGAAAGAGATACAGCCTCAACTTTCTGAACAGAATCTTCATTAAACACGCAAGATATTATATCTTTTAATAAAGGTTTTATAAGTGATTCACCAATAGTATGTGCCTCACCAGCAAGAGCAATGCGGTAACATGCTTTATACGACGCTTCTGTTGCATTTTCATTGTCTGTTTTACATTTTTTTAATAAGACACTTCTAGAGCTATTCAGACTTTCAAGTTTTCTTTCAAAAAAAGAAATATCTTTATTTTTAAAACTATGATGGTTTGTTTCCATATGTCTGTAACTTTGCTGGTGCTAAAGAACTGTTTGCTAATATTTTGTTACAAAGTAAGCAAAGGGCATCTGGGGCTTCTTCGTCACCAATACTAGTAAAACCATATAACAAATAATTAGGATCATATTTACGTTTTTTCATAGATGTCTGCACAGAATCGGAGGAAGCAGATTTCTTTTTTTGTGGATTAATCACACTAGAAGTTGGTGGTTGTGCAGCTTCTGCAATTTCTGTATCTTCTATAGATGCTTTTGTTTCACTAGTTTCTGCATTACTAGTAATTTCAGTTTTTTACGAAACCCATACTTTAACCATCGATCCATTGAAGGGTTAATTTTCACGAATTTTGAAATATTACAATTACGAAAAATGAATAATAAAAAATTCTAACCAAATTAATTCACAGAGGACAACGATTTCAAAGATTGCACTAACGAAGTGTTTATCAAGTAGGCCTAGTAGGTAGAGGCAAGCAACGTTGCTGCACAATCTTCTGCACTTTAATTATTCGTTAGGCTTCACTTAGACCTGTTAGTGTCTTGTAAACAGATGCACAATATCCCATGTAAACATTAGGAAAATACTGATATTTTTACTGCGCATTCTGCTGCAGTTAATAAAGTCCTTTTGTATAACCACCTCAGATCACTTCACTTCCAAAGCTTACAAACAAACTGATAACGCACGCTCGAGTCGAGTACCTCGACTACTATAGAAATAGATTATGACAAGTTCAAAACATGTTGGCTACGTCTCCAAACGCAGTTTACATCATTTTACATGCAGATTATGTACTAATATTAATAAATGTTTTCCATTAATGATAATTTAGTTGCTATTTATGGAAATTTTCTTTTAAAAGTAAATCAAATACGCAAAACATGATAAGTATGGCCAAAAAAAATTGGCAACTCTTACAGAGGGCGCTGCTGTTACGTTCGAAATGTTTCGTTCAAGCCTATTGCCGTTTCTAAATATTTCGCTCAAACCATACTTATGCTTTATTTTCCTTCGTGCAAAATTTCATATTTTCTTCGCTAGACTTATTTTTTTGAAAATGAGTAATTTATATTTTTTTTAAATAAAATATTTTTTATTTTAAACTTTAGCTCGCGGAACCCCTGAATTTTTTCGCGGAACCCTGGGGTTCCGCGGAACACACTTTGGGAATCACTGCTGTAGGCAGATGTGTTCCTATTTATTCCTCTCATTTTAAATTCTGGTTTGTGGGAGCAGTC
Source organism: Bathynomus jamesi (assembly GCA_023014485.1). Lineage (NCBI taxonomy): Eukaryota > Metazoa > Arthropoda > Malacostraca > Isopoda > Cirolanidae > Bathynomus > Bathynomus jamesi. The sequence goes on from JAJOZX010002601.1 coordinate 609,763, forward strand.
ACATTCCAGTATTAACGAGTACATAGTAGCGCTCGGCATCACTGAACGGCATGCATTTTTCTGTGCATAGTACCTGAGCAGTCAAATGGGAACAATTCCCTCCTCCATAAAATCCTACAAATGAAAGGAAGTAGTGCAAAAAGAGAGCGACCTTGGGCAATTCCTTCGTCCACTAAATCCTACAAATGAAAAAGGGTGCAGCTTCGGTTGTGGGTGTAGTCGTCACAGAAGCACTTGGCACCCACAAACAACGTTTAGTTTTGTTTTGTGTGCAGTTGTGTGGGTTCGAACGACGGTTCAGGATCAACCTGCGGTCGACCCCTCTGCAGCATCCCGCCTCATTTGCGGGATTTGGTGGAGGGGGGAATTGCCGTCTGATCTCGTCCTGCCCTCGTAGCCAGCCACGCATGGCTGGTCAGGGACTTTGCACAAGAATCTGTCCAGCTGGTTCTTCAAGTTATTCAGGTCGGTGTGCTAGAGATTCCTTATTTCTCTCGGTAGGGCATTGAAAAGCTTTGGGCCTCGTATTCTGAGGGAATTTTCCATCCTCGTTTTCATGGCCCCCTGTACCACAGCAGCTGGGACTGCAAAATCTGCCTCTCTCATTCCAGTTTGTTTATTTCATTTCTAAGGTTAAGGACAAAGCCCTCAAGTATTTTCCATATGTATATTATTTTGTACCGCTGTCGCCTTCTTTCGTCTACCTTAGATGTAAAAGTTCTTTGTATTAGTTCAATGTTCGCAATGTTTCGTTTTCTGTATGGATTTGAGAGTACTGAGCAATACTCTATTGGTAGGACTAGGCTCTTCCATAATTTAAGCATGATGTTTGCTTTTCTGCTGCGGAAGCTCCTCCAGATGATCCCCATTATTTTTCTAGCCGTTGTAATTTTGATGTTATAGTGCTCTCTGAATTCTGTGTCCGACGACATTATTACTCCAAGATCCCCGACTCGTAGATCTGGTATTATCTGTTTGGCTTGCAGAGTTTTGCTCTTTTATTCTGCAGCTCCTTGTTATTACCATATCTTAGAAGTTGGAATTTTTCTTCGTTGAACTTCATATTGTCTTCTGCCCACTGGAATAATGTTTCAATGTCGTTTTGTAATTTTCTTGGGTTACTTTCGTTCAATATTTCTTTACATATCTGTGTCATCTGCGAAACATGATACAATACTGTCCTTAATATCTGCAATCATTATTATGAACAGCAAGGGAGCTAATACTGTCCCTTGTGGGACAGAGCTCACGACTTCCGAATTAACTGTTTACCACCACTCCGCGTTCTTTGCGTCAAGAAATTAAATATCCGTCTTCCTAGCTTTCCAGTAATTTTTTGTATTCTAAGTGTGTGCTATGATTCCATGGTCACATTTATCGAAGGCCGTATATATTACATCTATGTTTTATCCTCGACACAATGTTTCCAATATTTTCTCCTGGTGGTCTAGTAGCTGTGATAAGCATGATCTTCCAGCCCTGAAGCCATGTTGATTTGGGTTGTACAAGTCTTTTCCTTGTAGGTAGTAGGCAGAGATGGGCAAGATACTTGGAAATTGTATCTGAGATACAGATACAAGTTACAGATACAAGATACTTCTGAAAGAATAATTATTTGAGTTTAGTTTCACCTGGTGAGCCATGAGCGCACGAGTTGTCTCATTCAATTGTTTATTATTATATTTTCTGGATATAAATAAATGCCAAATCAATGGTACTTCATATCTCAGTATTCATATAGTGATATAACTAAAAGGAAAGCACAAAGTAAATATGTATAAATAATCCTGAAAATTTTTAGGTATGGAAAAATAAAATAAAAACTACACTTTTTCAATTTATTATTTCAAATAAATTGTTAATACAGGTATGCTCAGTTACCTACTCACGAAGAAAAAAAGTTTTCCTCATAATAAATATATCTGCAGGAATAAGCAAATACAGTATATGTATAATTCCTGATTTTTAATCATGTTAAAACATGTTAAAACCGCGGGATACAAGATGAAACCTGAGTACGTCTGTGCCGAGACTGTGCGCGAAGCGCAACGGTAGTATTCATGTACAAAAACATGTAACAGCAATCGCCGGCCTGCTTCAACGTGCGTCAGATATGATCATATTTCATGAATAGTTATTAGCGTCTCTATTTAAAAAGTATCTAATGAAAGTATCTTTGAAAGTGTATCCCGGGATACAAACTACATGACAAAATGTATCTTAGATACTTCTCAAGATCCTCCAAAAATAAAGTATCTAAGATACGTATCTTAAGATACAAGATACTACCCATCTCTGGTAGTAGGTAGTTTTGCCTCTAATTATAATTATACGTTCAAAACACTTTATAATGTGCGAGGCGAGAGAGCCACTGGCCGATAATTCTTGGGCATTGCTCTGTTACCACCTTTAAATAGGGGGGGCAATGTCGAGTGATTTACTCCATACTAAGTATGTTGTAGTCCAGCTTATACTTATTTTCTAGTTTAGGTTAGGCTATTACTATATTCTGTATCCAATTTTTTAAGGGCACCCCACCGCCATTGGCACTCCCCCCTTACCCCCACTCCTCTATCATCCCCCACACTACCCTCCCTAAATGCGCATATACTACTGCTATGAGATATATTTTTCACACGATGCTGGAAATCTCCAATCCTTGCGAGTGGTGAGGGGGGTACTTAATTTCACTTACATACATACTGTTTAATAGCAACCCTATCCTATAACAATGTTAATAGGACTGACAACTTCAGTAATTATAACAAATTAACCAAAAATGGCGAAATTAGTGTAATGACAAATATTCGCAGGATACAAAATCAATATAATATTCCTTTGGAAGGAATTTTCAATCTAGAGCTCTTTGTGGTAATAGTCAAGAGCAACTAAATAGTGTAAAGCTTTTATGGCGTTTGCAGACTTCAATAAGATCTATATATATACAGGGTGTCCCTAAGACAGATCTCATAGGAAATTTTATTTTAAATTTACAAAAGTAATACATTAGAAATAAAAATTTTCAAATTGACGTCTTGTTTTGGAACCTTTTTTTGTTGCAGGTAGAACAACACTTCTGAGGAAAAGGCCTCCGCCTTTTCCTCACGAGTGAATTCACTTCCATATTAGCCATTGTGCGCTGTTCTACCTGGAGAGGGGGGGGGGGTCCCAAAACAAGAAATCAGTTTGAACATTTGTTTTAGTTTTAATGTATTACTTTTCTAAATTTAATTTAAAATAAATTTTCCCACGAGACGGGACTCGTGGGACACCCTGTATATTAAATTAAATTACTGAATAGCTCTTACTTCATTGCTACTACTCTCGTAGCTGGCTTAATATAACCGAGTAAAATTAACTCAAACACATACAGTAAAACGATAATTTAGAAGGTAACCCCTCATTATAATTAAACTTCAACCAAACAGAGATGAAGGAATCGGCCATGTAGCGTGAGCAAGAGAACCGGACTAAGCTAAATTCTTCCATCATTCTTTATAGATAACACAGGTGGGAGAACAGGGGAAAGTGGGTCTCCCCAAGGTGGGAGAACAGGGGAAAGTGGGTCTCCCCAAGGTGGGAGAACAGGGGAAAGTGGGTCTCCCCAAGGTGGGAGAACAGGGGAAAGTGGGTCTCCCCAAGGTGGGAGAACAGGGGAAAGTGGGTCTCCCCAAGGTGGGAGAACAGGGGAAAGTGGGTCTCCCCAAGGTGGGAGAACAGGGGAAAGTGGGTCTCCCCAAGGTGGGAGAACAGGGGAAAGTGGGTCTCCCCAAGGTGGGAGAACAGGGGAAAGTGGGTCTCCCCAAGGTGGGAGAACAGGGGAAAGTGGGTAACTTGCATTTAATTCCTTCAACTTTGTTAATTTCTCGTGTCGATGTTACGAACTAAAACAAATGAAAGCAGTAATGATGAAAATTTAAATTTCAAAGTTTCCATCGTTGAAGGGTAAGGATATAGCCCTAATCGGGGGTGCAAGTTTAGGCATTTCGTTTCAGATGTTAATTCGTAGTTTTATATAATAATTTTTAAATTATAAATTGGGTGTAGGTTACGTATGAGCTCTTAATTTTATCATCATACGAGTGAACCACATTTATAATTCAAAGGTAGGGCTAAAATGCTTGAAACCAGTTCTCTAACATTACTCACCATCTTCAACAGTGGATGAGTAATTATTTATTAATGTAAAATAATAAAAAAAAAATAATAATTGATTCAGAAATTACGCCCCCCCCCCCCCCCAAAAAAAATTACGATACAGGGTGGTCAGTCCCCATTCATTTGCCGAAATAGGATTTTGGGATAAAAATTTAGTAACATAATTAGATGCATATTTATTTATCAAACTTAAGGTCTAAGATTCGACGTGAGCACCATCAGTGTCTGCAAATATCAAATCTGTCTGCAAATATCAAATCTGTCCACTGCATTACGGAACACATTCTCAAGCATCTCTGGGGTTATTTCAGAGACTGCTGCGACAATGCGGGTTCGCAGATCCTACACGTCTAACTCTTGTTTGGTAAACCTCAGACTTTATAAAGACCCACGCAAACAAGTCTAATGGTGTTAAATCCGGAGATCGTGCTGTCCAGGGTCTGTTTCCACCACGTCAAATCCAGCGATTTGCTAAGAGTTCATCAAGGTACGCCCGAACGATGTTTGCATAGTGACATGGAGCTCAATCTTGTTCAAAGAAGTGTCGAGAATGCCATTTGAACGAAGCTTGGGTTCAAGAAACTGCTGAAGCATGTCAAGATAAATTGGCCGTTACCGTAGCTTCTACAAAGAAAAGAAGGTCCGTAAATCGTCGCTCTTGTCACAGCCAGACATACATTAAATTTAGGAGAATATCTCTCCCATTCGTAGAACTCGGTTGGTTTTTCACTAGCCCAGATATGACAATTATGTCGATTAACCTTCCCGCGTGTGTGGAATGTCGCCTCATTGCTGAAGAGAATGTGGTTTAATAAGTTTTCGGGATGAATTTTATCAAAAGGTTCTGTGCACATGGCGGCTCATCTTGAATAATCCTCTTCGTGTAACTCGAGTAGCACTTGAATATGGTAACTTTTCTTTTTAATGTTTATTTTAAAATTCTTAGAAAAGTCGTTTTTAGTATGCTCACTGCTCAGTCTACGTGATTCCGTGCAAGTTGACAGTGTAGATTTGTTTCAAAGGCATCTCTTACTAATTCAACATTTTCTTGAGGTACCTGGACGTCCAGATCTTGCTTCATCATGAACAGATCCTCCTCTTTTAAATTTATTGACCAGCCGCGAATTGCTTTGACTGTCTTGGTTTGTGAAATCTTGCTTCGATTTTTTCTCGAATTTCTTTGCACTTCCCTTGAATACATAATATTACTACCATCACACGTTCTCGTACATCCATCATCTAGAGCAGAGGCACGCAAACCCTCGCACATTGCGACTGACGATGGCATATGGACACTCAAGGCATATAAAAAATCAATGGTTATAATGTTGCACCAGCCTGAATTCAGAATGCCCTCGCGTAAGCAAGAAATTGGAATTTTCGGAGTGGTAATTGGCAACTCAGACTGCCTGGAGCGCTTGCTCAATAAGATTAAAAATTAGTTACTGAATAATCATGTGTTAAGTGCGTCATATTTGACAAATTGGCTGGAGGGAAGCAAGTACACAAAGGCTTTCTAATGCAAGTACCGTAAAGAAAATTTAAAATAGTTATAAAATACACAACATTTATTGCTTTACTAATAATGCAACTTGTACAATATAAAAAGTATATTAATTTAGGCCTATTCGACATAGTCATAGTAGCACATTAAGTCTTGCATTTTGGAAAAATAGCATAAAATAGCACATGATTGCCATAAGTTTGAGCACCACTGATCTAGGGCCTGTAGAAAATAAATGTTTCAGCAGAAGAGATAGGGACTTTTGGACCACCCTGTACATTTGGAAACCGACGCCACTCAGGCCTATCGAGGTTATCCATTTCGGTGAACATTTCATTGGTTATACGAATACATAATTTCGGGTGCTTCAACCTCCCAAAATAGTTAAGTGTAGACGTTCGCAATTAAATCACAAAACAACATTCTCAGGTCGTTAGAAGTCTGATACGCAATATGATTTATTCTTTTGTAAACTACCCATAAAAGTGAATACTATTTCGACTTGTCTAAAGACTTCCATAGCTAAGTAGGTGACAACAGGACCTCAGTAAAAGGCGAATAACTCGGTTCAGCCAGTCACTTCAACAGAATGAAGTTTACCAGCGTATATCTCGTAATTTAAGTATTTTGTAAAATAATTTAATGAATACTGAATATGTTCGGCTTATTGTTCACTACAACTTAACACCCGAGAGTAGTTTAATGGTAGAGCACCGGGCTACTCGTCTGAAGGTCCTGGGGTTCGAATCTCAGCTCGGACTGATAGCTTTCGGCGTTTAAGGTGCTTTTCTTAGTTAAACCCCAAAATTATCATTATTCATCGCAACTGGGTAACTGGCTTCGAATCAATGATGTACCTTCCTTAATTCTTTATTAATGTCAATGAAATGCATCTAAATGTAGAGTACAAACTGGGGATTAGAGTTTGTTAAAACTTAATTCATCGCTTAAAATGTACTCAACAAATGTGTGAATAAAAGTCGAGAATATTCTGTAAACCGAAGCCGCGAATAAAATATGGCAATTTTAAAACTTCTCAAAGCCAAAAGGAGATCAGGCTACGTTATTACATCCAGTAAGATTCAATTAAATAAGTGATTCGGGATTGGGAGATTAAATTTATCCCCCCAATGGGCAGTCATGGGTAGGACTGAGGGTAGATAGGAGCGTGTTTGTACTAAATACAAATCCTGTACTGTTTACGAAGTTTTAAAGTGCCGCCTTTAATTTTCTAAATACTTCTAAATTTTATTTCGGATTAATCGCGAGTAAGAGAGATATTCCTGTTTATTGACAAACCAACGTTTCAACCAATTACGAAAGACTTTCAACAAAGTAAATGAAATAGTGGAGTTGTATAGTTGAAACAATGAAGAGAATACAGTGTTTAACATTACATAATTAATGTTAAGTGGTACGAATCAAGATGCAAATAAAAAATAAAAATTTAAACCTTTAAATGACAGAATTCACGTAAAATTTTAATCTATAGTTTAGGTGAAGTTATTCTAAGATATGATGAATAATTTTGAAACGAATTCTTTAGATTTATGATGATGTTCTGGATAACGTCTTAAGAAATTACCCAATAATGACAACTTTCAAATTTGTTTTCGAGCCCAATAATTATTTATATCCATGAACGATAGAGTCGAATAATTTCTAATCGGGAAATACAGACCGAATTTTAATATAGAATTAAGTGAAAATGACGAATTGTTTAAACATTTAAAAAAAAAAAATCTCTATTAAATCACAAGCAACAAAGTAAAATTTTGCAGAGTTCATTTTATATCAAGTTGCTTAATTTAACTAAACTACAAATTAAAATTTTAGGAAACTTCCTTCTTCGTTCAGGCGAAAGAAACTATTGTTGTTGCTTCTATTCAGTGAACTTTTTAAAGCGGTGGTGGTGGTTTGGGTCTGTTTAACCACCTCCGTAACACCTAAGGTCGTGTAACGGAGGGGACCTATAGCTTTACAAGGGGTCCGAACCACGAGCCGTTATATTATCTGAACGAGAAGGATGGTCCCCCATCCAACTACAACCTACACCCATTGTCGCTTAACTTGGCTGATCGACGAGTTCATACGAGTTGCAAGATTTATTCATGAAATTTAATAAATTATAAACCTACTGCTATGGAGGTCAAGCGCTAGCGTCTCCGAGAAACTGATGCAATGAGAAAAAGGACATAGCTATAAGTGTGTTTACCCATAAATTAATAATGCTACACGCACCAGCCATTAACTATTTATTTTCTCACGTTCCACAGGTGTTCTTCTTTATGCTTACCTGTCGATTAATTGTGGAATATCAAATTAAGAAGAAAGAAACGGAGAGCACCAAACAAAGTACTTCGAAGCCCACGGTGAAAGGACAGCCAGTGAAGGAGGTGTCGGGAAAATCGGCTCACAACAACTCCCAACCGGTGGTAACATCAGCAAAATCTAAGAAAACTCAATAATTGAATACTTTTTCATAAGCACACACCAAACAGCATTCCATTCGTTACCTTAAGCATTGTATTACCTCCTTTTAATAATTTATAACCGTGTGTATATATATTATATACGCACAAATGTTACATCAAATTTAAGGGGCGCATAGAGCCGAAATCTTAGTTCGTGCATAAAATATATTCGTTCGTTACTCTTATTTTGTAATTCATAAGCATAATTCAGTATTAATTCTAATATTGGATGTCTCTTAAAACTCAGTACCTCGTTTTTTAACTATCTCACTTCGATGATCAATTCATGTTACTAAAAATCAGGACGAATTATTTTAAGTGAAGGAAAAACTAACCTTTAAAAAAAAAAATTCCAATTTAGTCTAAGTTGAAGTAGTCCCTCAAATTTTTTCTTTCTTATATATATATATATAATCTTAAAGGATACATAAAATGAGTTAGAGAAAAAGTGTCCTCAAATACTTAGTTTTTATAAAATCAGATTATGTAAAACTAATGTGTATTCCACCTCACCCTCACAATAATACCCTGGCTTAAACTGTACATACTGTACACAGTAAAAACAAAAAAGTAATACTGTAATGTTTATATTACTTTTACTGAAATCATTTCAGTAAAACTGAAATGAATCGATGTGACAACATTTAGTACAAAAAAATTTATATATTATATATATATACCAAACCGCTTCAAAAAAGGTAAATATTTGGAAATCCTAAATTTCTGTGGGAAACTGAATTGCACACAACCCCCTTCAGTGACCAATATAAAATGAAAAAAAATATTTTAATTCTATAAACTCGATTCAAAAGGAAATTGGCACTTAAAACACTTGAAAAAGTCATGCAAGAAAATTAAAAAAAATAGTAACTCGAAATCTCAAAAATGGCTACGAGGCAACTCAACTTTAGTTTTCGCACACCATACTATTATTTAAAAAAAGACACTGTAAATACTTTTTCTCGAGAGAAACTCAATACCCGACTCCTTAAATGCAAGGTAATAATGCCACCATGTTTCACCCTATTTTTACCCGCCACTGCACCTACGCTGACTGACTTGTCATGTGGAGACAGAAAGAAGTCTATAATTCGCTTCTTCAATATGAAGAAGTTCATGCAATCCTTCCGGTTATTGTTTGTGTAATATAGATACAGGGTGTCGCGTAAGTCCGGTCTCAGGAAAATTTTTAAAAATTTTCCGATAAGACCGGACCTATGGGACACACATTTATTTATTTATTTATATATATATATATATATATATATATATATATATATATATATATATATATATATATATATAACACAATTGAACACCTATATAGTGTATAAACACCCGGTAACCGCTTTTATACATATACACACTATATATATATATATTTCAGAATGGAGTGTACATGAATAATTCTTACCCGAAAAGATTCGAACCCAAGAACTCAGAATAACTCCGTCAAACCACAATGTTTTTTGCATCATTTACTTTTGCAGCATTCATAAATAAACACCCTGTACATACATTAAAATATTTGTTGCATTTCAATGCAAAGACTTAATTAGGTAGGTAAATTTTAATTTAAACTTCCTTTAATATTTCACACATACAGTGTGTCTCAAAGATTTACGCACACTATAGTTTACTACCATACAAAGGAATGTTCAAATATATATATAAATTTTTTTTTAAGAAAAGTTTCATTTGAAAGCCGACAAATGCGAGTACCTCTAACTTAGCATACCGCTGACGAAACTATCTTCAATGCGTGGCAAAATTGATGAATGGGAGGGGGAGAGGTTGTACTGTACTGTACTTTTGTTACAAGCTAAATGGTACTGGAAATTTGAGAAAGTTGTCGACACAAGGTGGATGTAAATGTAAGCGAGACATATTAAAGGCAGATGGTAACGTACAAGATGTTTGTCAAGGGCACACTGGAAGGCCACACACCGTGGATTCCAACAGTCACCGTATAAATTTCACACAGTCGTGAATGCGTGACAATTAAGACAAGTGCCCACGAAATTCTGCGGGGTAGAAACTGTACCCCCTAACATTTTTTTAAAAGCATTGGATGATGACCAAAACCGAAAGCTTGAATTCTATGAATTCGCCGATATCACTGTCAAGATGAGCCGTGTTTTAACGTGAATGAAATTGTGAGCAGACACAACTATGGTCCTGGGGGTTTATTGAGAACACTCATCTTCATGTGGAAAAAAGATAAAGCTGTCAGGGGTCACACTGTCGACTGGAGTCTCTTCTACGGTTTATCAAGAGACTTCATTGACAGTGACAGCTAAGCATTGTGACTGCCATAACGTGTATGGCAAACACGCAGGATTCTCTGGCAAGACCAACTCCCAGCATTTTCACCGTAACGTACTGCATTTCTGGGTAAACTTTATCCTGGGTATCGGATGGAACGACGCGGACTAGTGGAATATAACACCACGCTCTCCAGATCTCTTATCCCCACATTTCCTTGTTGGGTATGTTGAAAGAGAGAGAGTATGCTAAAAAACCGCGACTATCCCGGTTCTCCAACAGAATCGTTGATGCTTGCATCGCCATTTCTGTAAAAACGCATACTACCTCTTGTTGTTGTTCCGTTACCAGACGTTGCACTACTTGCGCGGATAGACGAACATTTGAATACCTAATATAGTATTGTACGTTGCGTCAGGGGTATGCCGAGTTGTAAAGTACCGTATTTACGGGCTTTGGAATGAAATGTGCCTAACACTGACACACAACACGACGGCTTAGAGCCTACGAAATACTTACCCATCTTTCTGGAGCACCCCTTACTTTGTGTTCCCTCCTTTTCTATAATTCAATTGTTCCTTTTACGGTTGAGATTATATAATAAATTTTCATTACAAATATACGCTGTAAATGTATCTTTATCCTTATGTGAATTATGCTCAATATACAGTGGCCACAAAGTCCGTTTGCAGTGACAGAACATATGTTGCCCTGGTTTTCCATGCAAAGGGACTTTGTGGCCACCTTGTATATTTGACTGGGTACAGTGCTTATTTACTAACGCCAAAGGAAATGTTAAAAAAAATAAAGTTTCAAAGTTAATGAAATTTGAAACTAGTAATATTAAAAGTTTTGTGCAAGCGAGAGAAGTGACTGATTGACTAATTCAGTGGTTCTTAACCTGGGGGGCGCGCCCCCCTAGAAACAGGAATTTCTCTAATTGTATTTGTTATTCTCTTAACGAGAGCATGGGCTAATATTGAGAAGTTATTGAGAAGTTATTGAGAATGTTATTTTGATTGAAGGGGGGCGTGGAGGGAAGGACCAATTCCTAGAGGGGGCATGGTAGTAAAAAGGTTAAGAACCACTGGACTAATTGATCAAGCGTAAACCCTCACTCTGGCGTTGCAACATCAAGGTCACGCCGAACAAACTTAACCCATTAAGGGGACCAGAACTATTTTTTCATATTTTATAATATATTCAACTACAGAGACTTTGGATAAACATGAAATAGATACGATAAAGAAAAATTAAAAACATTTAAATGTTAATTTTTATATAGTAAATTCATAGTGTATATATTGTTAAAACGAGATTCCAAACAACAGTGGTTAACGGGTTAATTTAAGAGCCTACAGTTAAAAAGCATAAAAATGAGAGTGAAATGAAGAGGAAATGTCACGAATGAAATGAATGACGTGGAAATGAAAACGAGTAAGATGTGAGGGATAAAACTACTACAAAAGAGGGAAATTGTTTTATACAAAATAAATACATCAGTATACCTAAATCGAGATGAACCGTGGAGAAAAAGTTTGAGATAAAAGGAACGAATAAATGAATTGGTAATTAGCCCGCATATTCCCTTGTTACAACCGACCTTTACTCGAATCTACTTTATTTACGTGAACACGACTGCATTGAATGCAACGCGTGTTGATTGTATTTAACAGAGGAGTTAGAGTCGCGAGATATCTAATAAAGATCTATAATAATAAAAGGACGTGTGTGTGTGTGTGTGTGTGTGTGTGTTCCAGCCACAACTCCAGAATGGAAGCAGTTACAAACATGAAACTTCTCACACATTGATATGTCCCCAGGTTGTGCACCTGGGTGTTAATAAATTAAATTAAAATTACTGGGCCCGAACGCCTCAGCATCGCGATTAAACTACAGAAAAGAACGGAGACGTGAAAATTTTTAGCGTCACATTGTGTCAAGATTTCTGAATCTTAAGATTTTCATGACTAATTTATTTGGCCAATAAAACTATAAAGAAGAGTCCTGAAAATCTTCAGCATCACAAAAATTATATATATATATATATATATATATATAGTCGCTCCGCTAGTTTATAATAAGTTTAGGACGCGTACCCAGATTCCGAGAAAGCATATTTGTCGACACGTCCTTTAACAATACGTCTATCAAATGGTCAATAAATTGAAAAAATGTGCCACTCTTTTGGGGTGGGTGGTAGGAATGGAAATTATAACTTAATTACTGTTGAACTACTGTAATATCGATAATTATTTATACCGAGGGTCAGTAAATAATTACAGATGTATTGAATCAATATATTTAGAACGGTGTTGCATTCCCCTTTCCATTATG
>JAJOZX010002601.1:625000-637171 GCA_023014485.1 Bathynomus jamesi
ATTGAGGACAAAGATTGAGGACAAAGATTGAGGACAAAGATTGAGTGGGTAAATAAATATTCGTTTTAGCACACGACCTGGACTTTGGCATTAAAACTGGTTTTTCTGGTGTATTTAAGAGTTTCGTGCGAAACTAACCTTCATTTCTTGTGCAAATGAACGGTTGTGGAGACATGCCCCCCCCCCCCTCAATCCTACGATTTTGAAGTCCCCGGAAGTGGGCAGGTCTTTGAAGTAGAGGGAAATTGTGGGGTAAAAGAGGGCGTGCTCCTAGCCGTAGTTGCATTACCAAACCTAAAAACCCAACCCAACCATCTAACCTAACCTAGGCCTAACGCCGTGCTCCTAGCCGGGGGTTTCTCCCCCCGGACCCCCCTGTGGGGATATTTGAAGGTTAGAAATGCACAAACAATATACACCAGAAAAAAACTGACCATGATGAATTTTGAGCTCAACGTAGTTTTCTTCCCAGAAAATGCATCTACGCATGCGCAAACAAACACACAATCCTCCCACACGTCACGTTGACAAACCATACGATTTCAATATTTTAATCGATCTAAAAATTGCTTATATCTCGGTTAATATCAATTTGCACAAGAAATCATAGGAGAAAATAGATTCAAATTCTACACAAGAAAATCCTATTGTCATCCCAAAGTCCAGGTCATGTGTTAAACGAATATTAACCCGAGTGTGCCAGTTACACCAACGCATAAAAATAGGGGTGAAAGAAGTTAAAATTTATACCCACAATTTTGTCATGAAAGGTCACACCGGATCCCTGAGGATGCAGTGGTACTTTATTCCTGGTGGTAATCTCCCAGGTTTGGGGTGGTACCTTATCCCGGTAGTGATGCCCGACTATCTTGTGCAAATGATTTGTGCGTTTTCGTTCAGGATAATACAAATAATGTTTGGGGGTTGTTTAACCTCAATAACATCCAAGGTCATACAACGGAGGAGAACTACGGTTTTAAGTAGTATCCGAACCATTACCTCACAAAGACCTAGAAAGGTCTTAATCGCCGAAATACAAAGTCTGGACCGAGATTCGAATCCAGAACTTTCAAATAAACAACTCAATATTTTGAAGTCGTGCAAACGCACTTTAGATAAAAATAAAAGCTAAATGGAAAATATCGCGACGCGTCCCCTGCAAGGACGACTTCAGCTGAAATTCTCACCCTACACATTGAGTAAGTCATTTCAATTAAAACTCTCGCCCGACGTGTGGGTGCGCGAGTTCTATGGAAAAAAAAGCTACTTGTAGGTTCTCCCCCCCCCCCCCCCACCAATTTTGACAATATTTTCGTTAAAACTAACGAAAGTATCACGACTTAACCAATTACCAAGAGTGTACAGTTGATCTATTATTAATTATAACTTTCTGGAATAGTATTTACTAATAGATCAACTGTACGCCCTTGATAATTGGTCAGGTTAAGTTGTGATATTTTTGTTAGTTTTAACGAAAATATTCTGTCAAAATTGGTAGGGGGGAGATAACCTACAAGTACCGAAAAAAATCTCGCGCAAGGAATCTTCAACCTCCTCTTCACTTCGCTTATAGGGGAAACAGTGTTACCAACTGAACTACAGGTACTGGAAACAAAAAAGCTTAAGCAAAGCCCACTAACCGATGTTAACGCGTCATTATTAGGACTAGGTCACGTGAAACAAAAACCAGTTTTAATTGGTTGTTTTGACCTATGTTTCCTAATTTTGCCACGAGATGTCTCCCCATAAAACTGGAGGGGGCGACGTTCGTTAAAATTTTAACAGCGTTAAGAGCTAAATACTCGGTCAATGGCCTATAATGGCTGCTTTTTACGTGTAATTTTTTTTTTTTTTTTCATAAAAAATTATTACATTTCCTTGATTTTTATCAGTTTCCCTGAGGTTTCAAGGTGTCCTGAATACGAATTTATATGTTAAATTGTCATAGAATGTCTCCTTCTATCGAAAACGAACAAAGCATTAAAACGAATATTAACCCTAGTCTTTATTAACCTAGACAGTATAGGTCCATTTTATTACCATTCAAAACAAGTAGTGTCGGGGTACCTGCTACCAGACCTATACTGTTTAGAGTTAATTAGCTGGGTTGATCCTAAGCATAACTAATTTTAGTGTGCAGTGATAAATTAGATTCTATATCGGATATAGAACCTAATTTATCACTGCACAAATATAAATTATTACTGCGCAAATTGGTTATCACTGCATACTAAAATTAGGTATGGTTCTAAGTTTAGGTTCAGTTAGCTCTAGTAACTAGGCTAACACAAACAGCCCTTCAAAATAACTTAATAACCAATGCACAAACCTTCAAAATCTTTCATACATTTCTTGTCCAAATTGACAGCCTTGGGCATCTTTTAAGTATTGTGATCCAACCATTCAGATAATTTACTCATCAGATAAACAACAGCAGCCCAACCTCAGTAAAGGAACGTCGCAGCTATCCATAATTCACCGATTGCCATTTACAAATCGTAGAGAAAACTTAAAACACAACTCAGTTTAAACTCCATTTTCACTCTGACCTAAACGACTATCTATGTCTGCTCAATGCTCATAGTTGACAAATTGGGTTATAAATCGCCCATTGGGTTCTCTTGAGCTACTTGTAGCAGTGGTCTGGAAACAGTTTTAATTAAAACTCTATAAAATAACAAACTTTTAAAGAATTACTAAATTTATAACATTAGAAATTAAAAATTGTTAAAAGAGGGCAATAAATATTTTGACATTAAAACAGTAAAACAAATTAATGGAGAAAAAAGTGGTTACGTTTATCACAAATCGCACTACCTGGCATTTATAAAAAGGAGTAAAGGAACGTGCAATGCGCAAACTGGCTGACGCATGCGCACTGCGACTTAAATCGAAACTTTTTAAAATTCTTTCAGAGATGAACAATTTTCAAAAACCATTTGGTAACAATATAATAGTCATTATTTCCTTGTTTTTATTAAAATATCGATATTATTAATTTAAATTTTTAATTTCTCTACGTTCTCTACAATTTAGGGCAGGAAAGTCAGATTGGGCAAGAAGGCGCAAATTGAACTACTTTTAAACCTGTCGCTTTACTTAAAATCAAATTATTGGAACGGCGACTTTGTTCGTCAACTTGGAACTTCGCAGTGCTAATATTATAATTTTGTTACCTATAAATTAATTAATGGTATAATTATTAGCCAGCGCCAGTAACTCAGTTGGTAACACTGTTTCCCTACAAGAAAAGTGAAGACACTCAAGTTGATGGTTCGTCTGTCGATAATGCTGGTAAATAATAATAATAATCTGGAAGTTTGTGCATCAACTGGCTTAAGACCTGTACCATTTTCTGACCCTCCTCGCATTTATTACCTCTTGGTAATTATGATAGACGCAACAAGAGCTAGGAAAGGAACCTTATATATATATATATATATATATTATATATATATATATATTTATATGAAAATTATTTCACGAAAGTAACACGTGAAAAATATTTAAAGGAAACACAGAATGGTGCTCAAGCGCTTTCGTCTAATGACATCCTCAGGAACACTGAAGTACATAAAGAGTTACAGTTGATTGGAATAATGCTTCCGTTTTATTTCACTCTAGCACATTGTTAATAGAAATATTCTTGAGTCTGCCATTATCCAACTTACAAACAACTTCAACATAAGCAAAGGTCTTTTTCAACTCGATCCTGTTGTTTTGAATTCCTTCAGAACAGATTTAAATAAGAAAGGTAGAACGCTAAATCTTTGGTAAACTTGTATGCCACCCTAATAACTTTTATTTTTCAATTTTATATACAAAAAGGGCAGAGTGCTAAAACCCGGGCAGATTTCCAGTATAAATTGTATATATATATATTTTTTTTTATCTATAACATTGGTTGGAAACAATTCATTTAATCTTGTGCTAAAAATCGATAATTTTTCAATTTTTATATACAAAAAGAGCAGAGTGCTAAAACCCGGGCAGATTTCCAGTATAAATTTGTATATTTTTTTTTTCTATAACATTGGTTGGAAACAATTCATTTAATCTTGTGCTAAAAATCGATAGTTTTTTCCTTATAAATTTGTGTGCCCCTCCCACAATCCTTTTTGTTTCTCCGTTTATTGTATATATATATATATATATATTTTTTTTTTCTGTAACCTATATATAGGCTGTAACTCTTTATGTACTTCAGTGTTCCTGAGGATGTCATTAGACGAAAGCGCTTGAGCACCATTCTGTGTTTCCTTTCCTTCGTGGTTTTATTCATCATATATATATATATATATATATATATATATATATATATATATAGAGAGAGAGAGAGAGAGAGAGAGAGAGAGAGATCGACGCAAAACATACAGATCGTATATTCAGGGTGTCCACAATGTCTTGTCACCCCAGTAAAATAATGATTTTCGTTTTTCTTTGAGACCCATTTATTACTTCGATGGCCTGCCATTTCTTGGTTTATCTTTTACAGTTCCTGTTGTAAACAGTTTTCTTTTCTCATCTTAAAAGAGTCCTTTTTGAAGGAGCTGCACGATTGAATTGGTCCTGGAAATCTGCACGAATATTTTCAATGATTTTGCCATTACGTGGTCGCTCATGGACGCAGATACAAGCCAATATGCGTTGTTCAATCGTACAATTGCTACTATCACACATTTCAAATGGGTCTGGAAGAAAAACGAAAATAAGTTAGTAATTTACTTGAGTGACAAGACATTGTGAATACCCTATATTGTACTGTATATGTTTCTCAAACTTTTTTCAGTCGTGTACCCGTCAGATATTGAGTTACTATTTACATATACGTTTGCCCTATTTACTAACCTTATTTCATTTACCGTGTGTCAATAAATTTGTGCCACAATATTATATATAACTTAATATTATAGTTATTATTATTTTTATTATAATGAATACAAAACTAAATAATGTTAATACATTGAAACATTTTTGTGACAAGATAATTTCGTCTTTTCCTGCAAATCTGGAAATATAACAACTTTCTTTTGGGTTTTTTCTGTTGGAGGTCACGTACCCGTTGTTGACCTCTCGCGTACCCCTACAGGGGTACAAGTACCCTAATTTGGAAAACGCTGGCATATAATATAAACTTCATCTTTGGGTTTATGTAAAAACAACATTATGACGCAGTTAAATGCATAACACAGACTTTGATTACATGAACGTAAACATTTCCCTTTAAATGAGGTGAAAATACCGAGGTCGGGGGTTCGAATCCCAATAATACCGACAATCATAATACAGGAGTTTAAGCAATGGTCGGCATCAGCTGGCCTAAGCGCTGTGAAGTTTCTAGCCCTCCTCACTCATTATATAAATCACCCTCATTTGCTCGTTGCTCTTTTCTCGCATTTTCACTTTGCATCCCGATCTCCGTTCTTTGTCAAGTAACGCCACTCGATCTCAGCGGGCAGCCGTTCTTCAAAACTCCGTTCAATCATACACGAAGTTGATCATCTCTGTTGAGGCCTACTACTATTTCATCCTCCCGGAAGCAACACCACTTCTGCAAGATTTAACCGGCGCTATCCGTCCGGCCTTTGCCTCACTCAACATTCATCCATTTCGACCTGCGAATCTGCATTCCCTTTCAACAAGTTTTTCATCACCCAAACCGGCGTAGGCCCTTCCGTCTTCAGAGTTACCTTCATCGAAACCCAGATCTGTAAACCTCACATAGGTCACAAGCTCATTTGGCCTACCGTTTATTCAGTCGTGCTAAACAACCCTTGCGTAGCCTACAAACTCCGTGTACTCTCAGCCTAACCGAACAGGCTCTCTGCAAAGTGTCCTAAATAACGTTCAATCTAACTCACGCATTTACGACCGCAGTTAGGCCTATCTCATTACTGTACCAATACCGTTTGTCATTATCTCAGTTACTGCTTTTAACACAATTTTATCATCTAACTCTTATACTGTATAAAAATAACTCCTTATTGTCAAGACTCATTTCATTGTAATAATGCACAAATTCTGTATAAATAAATGTTAATTGCTGTGAACAAATAATACATTTCGTGTTCTAATTAAACGAAAACTACAGTCATTTCTATCTCCTTTATTAAATATTGTTTATTGGGTTGAAAGGCCCAATTGGTGACCCTATAACAACAGTTCATTCCATTTCACTCCACATATTACAAAATAATACCGTCGTATAGGCCCATATATATATATATATATATATATATATATATATATATATATATACTAGAATGCCTGCTGCACCTTGAGCACCCCCCAAAAAAAAAAAAACGAAACAACCTAAAGGGAAGACTTCGAGAGGCGAGTGTGTTACTAAAACCTAATCTGGTTCTCCCTCAATGTGTAAACAAAGCAACTCATTAAGCATTATAACGTCATTCGCTGCACAACCTAAATTAAATGTTAATGTCACTTTCATCACTCATTGTTTTGTTTAATAAAGGAAAATCTTATTAATTTCCTAATTAATAACATCATTTGATCTGAAAACATCTGGTAACTTCCAGCTCGAACCAAGTAATCATTAGCTTAATTAACATTATTATAGTGCCAACGCTAACACCAGTGTGTGTGTATATATATATATATATATATATATACTGTGTGTATATATATATATATTGATGCACTTGAAAGTAATGAAAACTATGATGTAATATATACACAGACTTTGCCAAAGCGTTCGACAAGTGTGAACGGTATGAAAAAAGGGACGACCTAAAATCCATGGAATACTATACCCTAAATGGAGAGGAAATTCAGAGAACTTCAAAAGCAAAAGATTTAGGAGTTGTAATGACTGATGATGGGAAATTTGAAACACAAAATCAGACAGCAGTAAACAGAGCAAAGAGAATAACGGGGCAGATACTGAGAACCTTTAAACGAAGGGATAGGAATATAATGATTCCTCTACTGAAAACACTGATCACACCCAAATTGGAATACTGCTAGGTCCTAACATTCCCATATAAAAAAGAAGATATTAGTAAGCTGAAAGGGATTCAGAGAAGCTTCACAGCCAAGATCAATGAGTGCAAAGAAATAAATTACTGGGAAAGGTTACGCGAATTAAACCTATATTGACTGGAAAGGAGAAGAGAGAGATACAGCATTATTTACACTTGGAAAATAATGAAGAAACTAGTCCCTAATCTTACTCTGAACCCTGTAACTTCCCAAACAACAGTAGAAAGTAGAAAAGGAAGATTGTGTCGTGTTCCCAAATTAAAGGCTAGACAGGGAACATCCTCAACCCTGAAAGAAAATAGTTTTGTTGTGAGGACCAAAACTGTTTAATCAGCTGCCCAAAGACCTAAGGAACACGAATGGTGTTGCAGTGGACATCTTCAAAAGAAGATTAGACGCCTGGCTCAAAACAATCCCTGATGAGCCGGGCGTACCTGGCTATGTGAGGTGGAGAGTATAAGAAACCAACTCTCTACTTCACCAGGCCAACTTGAGAGGAGGGGCGACAAGCTTGACCTTCGTGAAATGAGGAATCATCGCACGGAACATCTGAAGGTATGTGTGTATATATATATATATATATATATATATGTGTGTGTGTGTGTGTGCGTGAGAAAATCCCAATTAAAATGTTGAACACAAAAATCGCGAAACTTTTCGAGGAGGCCAAGAACTCTCTCTCACACATACACACATGTTTGCTTCCCTACAGAACCGCGACATTTTCACACATTCAGATCTGTATCGCGACACTCACCCAATTTTAAAAACCCAATAACTTTAATGATAATTATCTAACCTAGCCTAACCTTAATTATATTCCCTTTTTTCATGATAAAAGATAGCATTTGTAAGGATAATTCACCGCGACACAGCAAATGTCGAGAGACGTACGTTCACGTCGCGACGGGCCTTATGTACATCCAGAAGATGATTTTGTTTGTATAACAAAGTACCGGGAGGTGGTCTCTGACTTTCCCACAGTACTGTATAAAATATATATATATATATATATATATATATATAATATATATATAATCTTCAAAGCCAACATAAACTAATTAGACTTCATAAAACAATTATAACTGAAAACATTATTAAATTTTAAACACGTGCAACGTATCATAGAATGACAGAGATATGGAAGTTTCACAATTTCCCATTTGTTTACATGGCGGAAAACTCATAACATTTAAGTAGTGATTGACTGATTGTGATAATACCTCTGGCGTCACAATATCGAGGTTATTGACGCCGAACCTAAGTTAATTAAGGTGACAAGTTAAATAACATAAAACTATGAAATGAGTAGCGCCTGAACGAAGGCAAAACAAATGACGACGATACAATGAACGTATGAAGAAAATGGATGACACGTAAAGAATGAAGGTAAAAATACTACAAAAGAGGGAGGAAACGAGCCTCTTCCACAAACTTAAAAGTTTCACTATCGGGGTAGCAAGTAAGTCAGAAATAGCGTAATACAAGTTATTAACATAACAGTAAGGTGAGCTTCGAAATAATAGCTGTTGTGCATTATAGCTGAAGTTGTTCTTTTCATTTTTTAAATAAGGTAGTTCAAGTAGGTAGGCTGTGGGTTCGAACCCTGGTGAAGGGCGATTTTTTCACAATGAAAAATTGTGCGGATGAATGTATGATATTCATTTATGGCACCTCAGCGTTACATCAGATAGTCTGAGTTAAATGCTGGTCACTGTCTCGAGTACGGAGGGTTAACACGCAAAATGTCTCTGGACATGCATCTATTGGTTAATATATATAATGTCTGTATAAACACGCACGAAATTGCATAATGCAGAAACACCCCCATCAGGATTCAAACCCAGCACATCTTGAGTAAAAGGTAAGGGCGCTGACCATTACGCTATAACAAGGGTTTTATTTGTTTATTTGGAATTTATTAACCGTCATCCCAAAAAGAAGAGAAAACCAGTTCTGTCGATTCCTCCCTTCTCCAGCCAGAGAACTTATTCTAAATGCAAATCCTTTTTAAAAGTGTTAATTACGTCCTAAGAACGAATAATAAAACTTTATCCTGTACGAAATGAACGTGGGATGAAAAAATATTCGGGCATCTACAGCATAGAATGCCTAAACTGCCGGGAAAGGTACACTGGTGAAACGGATGACTTCAAAAATGCCCATTTATCAACACAAACACAACTACATATGATAGGAACAGTTCAAACTTCAGACACGGAATCAAAACTGATCAAAGAGAGAAAGAACAAGCTATATTAATCTCTAAATGTAATCAATTTCAGCAGGTAAATTTATAGAAGTGTCTAATCCAAAAAATAAATGATTTTAATCTCAAGGAAAATATCTTATTGCGTTTCTTGGGATTATCTCTTCTCCATATTCACCAGTTATGTTTGCTAACTTTGCAAATGATGTAGCAAGTAGCTTCGTCTGAAAAACATACTTAACCTAGAGATGTTGGATCCAACGTGTCTGCCATAATCGTCCGCAATAACGAACTATGGTAATTTTGTAGAGGTAGAGAGAAACCTTACCTTGCAAAACATTATGGACAGTTGACCTAGACAAACCCCATTTCAGTGAAATTCATGACGTACAGATTTTTGGGGACTTCAATCAAAGCACTTACGAACACTCGACGTCTTAGCCCTGACTTTCCCGATCGCTGAGCCAGTTTTCTTAAACTTCGCCACCATCACCTGTATAGTGACTTTTTGGATGATTTATCCTCTCCATACGATTTTCTCTGAATTGTTATTACATATTCATATTTGTTTACCATAATACACATTGTGGCTTCTCTACAATTGCCAGTTTTAGTTGGTGCATTTTTAGTTGGTGGTGTTTTAGCACTGACGTTAATTCCTTCACGGTTGCCACAGACTAAAATAAGTTTAAAAGCCTATAACACTGCCATAGTCTAAAGTAAATTATAAATCTATTGAAAGCCTACCTATACCCTAGTCAGGCCACGCTCGTACAAAATTTCATACGAATTGGTTAAATTTATAGGGTGTTCGAAAAGTCCTGTCACCCACTACAAAATGTACATATTGTAATACCACTTACACTCTGGAGGAAAGGATAGTGATGAGCACATGGGCTCATGAAAGGTCACACACCGACTTACATGAATTAGTTCGAAATGAAGTAAGGTCGAATTCGACTTAGTTCCATTCGATTTAATTCTAGTTCAACTTTATTCTACATTTGGCCAAATTAGGTCTTATACCATTGCGACTTATTCCAGCGAGGGCGATCCTCCCAATTTTTCTAACTGCATGCAACTTATCTATCCCTACCATTTCGTACACCAAACGAATAGAAAAGGAGTAGGTTACTAACTGTGCATTTACGCTGGTTTTGCCGAGCAAAGCGAGTCAAGAGGAAACCATCGTACTTACAAAGAAATTACATTACATTTCATTTGGAAAACGTAAAACCACTGGGGCTTATCGAGGTTATCCAAGTCATGAGCTATATTTTATAATAAAATTTAGAAAATTTAGAAACTTTACTACCTACTCCCTTCTCTAAATCATACGTAGCCTAACCTCGCGAATTGTACACCTAACGGCGAGAAAAATAGCCTAACCGTACACTTAATAGTAATTTTATCTAATTCCAACATTATTTGATTCAATTCCATTACGTTAGATTTATTGGATCAGGGCCCCTAGCTTTCTTTAGTTAACCTTATAAGGCTAACTAACGAAAATATCACGACTTAACCTAACCAATCGTTAGGTCAACTGTACGCCCTTGGCGATTGGTTAGGTTAAGGCGTGATATTTTCATTAGTTAGCCTTATAAGGCTAACTAACGAAGGCTGGGAGCCCTGATTTTCAGGTGATCCGATTTATTTCCAATCTGCGCGATTCGATCTATTTCTGGTTTGATCTTATTTTAGTCCCACATTTTGGCACGATTATGGTAGAATCTTTTTTTTGGTTCGTGGGGTAGAGGGGTGTTCTTTCATTTGTGAAATTACATAATCAATCCGGACAGTACAAAAAATTCTTGCTGCTTTGTGTGTAGAAATAAGCTATACCAAACATGAGAATTAAAATTTATTATATCTATGTTTAATTTTTGGAAGTGTGACGTAAAAATCACACTATGTATGCTCTCTCTCTCTCTCTCTCTCTCATATATTTTTCATTTTGTCCCTTCTCCTTCAGGTCATTTCCCTTCCCCCGTGACAGGTCTCTATTTTTTTCATCCTTTCATTTGATGTGAGAAAAGGAATTTAAAAGACTTATGTCGCACTGTTTGAAGGCTTTTGCATTCTTTTTCCGCGATTCTTTGTAGTTTTTCGCCTTTTTTAAATTAACAATTTAGCCTTTATAAGTTATATTAAAAATGGCGACTCACCTTAAACAGCGACCCCATATAAAAATGGGATTAATTATGCTGAGGAAGAAGAAGTTATATTAAAAATATTTAAATAAAGATGCTTTTTCCTCATACGAACGAAAATAACTGCCATTTATGGATTTAATTTTTATACTTAACCGTTCATGGACGACTGGTGCAAATTGGTAAGGTTTCAAATAAACGCATTCATAACCCTACAAAAAATTCCGTTTAAAGAGTTAAAGGTAAATTATATATCGCGTTATTTCACCGGATAAGTCCAAAAATCCACAGTTCATAACATTCTACGCGAACGAACAATTGCATATTTCAAAGCGTACAAAATACAGGTGATAACATCAGTTACTCGAGAATGACAGTCACATACGAGGGAGATCTGTAACTCTATTCACCAAATTGAAGTCAATTATTTTTCTAGCAGGATTTTTTTTTTTCTGATGAGGTCACCTTCTCATGTGTTTGGTAAAGTCAGTAGTCGTAATTGCAGAATTTGGGCTACGGATAACCTTCACGAAACGTATCAACCTGAACAAGCACCACCAAACGTTAACGTTAATGTGACTGCATAATCTGTCAACATTTCTTTGACAATTATACCGTGAATGGAGCGAACTATCTTAACATGCTATAGACATCTTTTCTTTCCCAACTAAGGGCTAATGGAGTTGACATGAGGAACGTAATGAATGATATACGCAACTTTTTAGATGCGGCCTTCTTCAGCGATGGATAGGCCGTGATGGACCGATAGCATGGCCACCTTGATCACCCGAGTTAACCCTTTAGATT
>JAJOZX010002602.1:0-77500 GCA_023014485.1 Bathynomus jamesi
TGCTTTCATACAGGGGGCTTTGTCGTGAAGAAGGTTGCCTGTTCAACATCCAAAACACACTCGGGGTCTTTCAAAACGGAATTACATGTTGGGCTAAAATTACATTTCGAAAATAAGGCCCATCCCAACTGGTTCCATTTGTTTGATAACCCAGATGAGCTTCCGAATAGAGAACATAATGAAAACACCCACACATGCTGGATTTTTTACTATTTCTCGATACTTCTGGTCGTCTGGGACTTCATCAGAGTTGTTGCCCAACCCGATCATTCTGAAAATTTGGTTTTCTGGAGACATAAACGAAGAATTCATCGCTGACACCAAGTGAAGGAAATCGTCTTCCGTCCATTCCTCAGATAATCACAAAACCTAGCCGATCTTCAATATTAAGATCACTCTTCCGTGGCTTAGCTATTTTCATGCCAAGCACTCAAGCCTTGGCGAACTCGAAATTGATACACAAGTTGCCGATTGACTATCTTACCACGACGGATAAGTATCTCTTTCGCTACCTCAGAGCAGCTCTTCTTTCGGCGCCGTGATGCAGCAAGCACATGTCTTTCGATTCTTGAGATAATTTCTCCGGTCTTCCTCCTCGAAATTCTGTTTCCAATCTTCAGGATTCTTATTCCAATTCCTTTGACAGTCTTCTGATCTTTTTTAATCTCTCAGCCACCCAGTGTCGAGTTATGAAAGTTGCACCAGCTTCCTTTGCTTCACGAAATGTGACAGCTCGAATGCGGTCAAGAACTCGCTTTTTCTCTGAATCGTTCAAAATAGATGATGCCATGGTTTTCTGTGGGGAAAAAAATGGTAAGAATTAAAATCACAGGAATAGAATATAATGGTTTTATTCAGATTTTAACGCTCTTTCAAGTGGTCTCACCGGTTTTTATCTATCTCTTCTAGTTTTTGCTCTACAGGGGGGGGGGCAATCATTTCCTGACACCCTACACTGTATTACGGTTCTTTTAAGTTTGTCTCTCAATTAGCCTAAGCACCGTACATATAATTGTATAAATGTACTCTGTACTGTACATGTACATGTATTGTTAATAAAAATCTATAGAAAAGGGCCCCCAAAATAAAATTAGCCTCAGGCCCCCCGAATACAGTTAATCCGCCCCTGCGTATAGCAATTTTTTCAATTCCTAATAGGCTTTGTCGCCAATCCTGAGGCAATTCTGTTGTTATTTAATACAATAAATTAATAATTTGTATTTAATTATGAAATAAAGGTATCATATACGATACCATATTGTAGGTATGTATAAGCCTGGGTTTGAATTACAGGGTGGTCCGAAGTCTTGTCCCCCCCCCCCCCCCCCCCATCAAAAGGACCTTAACATGTAAAAAGGGACAAGATGTATATACAAGTGCTTTATTACATACATTACATTACATACCAGTCAGGGAGGGGGCCTCCTTAAGAATCCAGAAGGTCAGTATGACAACCATCATTTTCGAGACACAAAATGATCCGTCGCCATGTCCTATGGGATATTTTGCGCAGTATAGCCTTGTCGATTTGTGTAAATGCAACACTCACAACCTCCTTCAACTGTTCTATTGCCCGGTATCTTTCCTTGGATACACAGTCCTTAATAATGCCTCACAGCGCGTTATCGCAGGAGGAGAGAAGGACTTCTTGGAGGCCAATCAATTGGCGCTGCCAAATGTGCTGATCCTCTCCTTATCCACCTATCGCCAAACATGTCATGTAAGAATTCCCTGACACTGATGGCATAGTGGGCAGGGGCTCCATCCTCTTGAAACCAGCAATCCGCTAGAAGATCTAGTCTGGAGCTCTGAAACAAACGAATCCCTCAACATGGCTCGGTACGAATGTTGATCGACAGGACCATCAAAAAAATGCTTACTGGACATCGCGGCCCAGATCATGACATTCGGTGGATTATAGAGGTGTACTGGAATTCCGGTTCCGGCTTCTGCTGGCCTGAATTCCGGCCATTTATTGTGAGTTCCAGTTCCTGGCCGGAACTCTGTCTGATATCCGGCCAATCTGGAAGCATTCAGTTTTTAATGATATTAAATAAAAAAACATAGATGGTATTATTATTATTATTATTATTATTATTATTATTTTTATTATTATAGAATAGAGACTATAACTTATCCTTATGAAAAAAAAAAATATATATATATGTAAATTAAACCTATTTAATATTTTATATTTATATCTGTAGAGAGAAAACATAAAAGTGATAAACCAAGTTAAATAATATCTTACTTAATAATGAGGCGCCACGTGCGAGAACCATCTAAGCGCCAAACATAAAAACTGCCAGAAAATGCAATTAAAGTTTACCAATTTAGAAATTAATAATGTATGTATTATTTAAAGTTATAGACCTACTAGTTAGGGCCTAATCTAACACAAAAGGTTCCAGCAGCGGGATATTCCGGCTTCCGTACGGAACCAAAATTTGTTGGCCGGATATTCTGGCTTCCTGTTTCCGGCCAAAAACTGGCTCCGGTACACCTCTAGTGGATTGTGCTATAACTCTTTATAATAATGTGGGTTATCTTTACTCCAGAAATAAACATTCCTGTTACGGGCGCTTCGATAAATTGCACATTCATCTGAGAAGAAAACCTTGCCACGGTGTGGGAGCGTCACGAAAACCTCAAGTAACTTTGCACGTGCTGCACTTCTTTTTCGCATGTCATCATCACTTAGCTCGTTGACGAACGCAGGCCTGAAGGATTTCAATTGAAGATCACGTGTCATGTGTGTTAGTAGTGTTGTTTTTGGAATACCGAGTTCGGACGATCGTTTCCGTGGTGACTTTTTGAGGGATCTGAGCACTAAAGTGGCCACTGCTGCACATTGTTCCTGCCTTGCCGACGGTCGTCCAGTCCTTTTTTAATCCAGAATTGATCCAGTCGTGAACAGCTTACGTTCCCATCGCAATATTGTCATTTTAGGAGGGGTTTCTTTGTTAAATCTTGCGGAAAAATCCCGTTGCCCATCTTTTATGGTTTTTCTAGTCTGTAGACGTTCGTGAGCCCATACACTCACAACGAGCCGTTCTTCCACACTATAGGAGCTTGTGTCGGCCATCTGAAACGAAGAAGAATCTATTACTGTCCACATTTCCCACTAACGATATCTAAACATACTACTTGAAAGAAAAATGTGGGGGTAACAAGACTTTCAGACCACCCTGTAAAGTGTATGATAGGCATATATAGTTTTTCCATATACTGGGCAGCCCGAAGGAAAAATTTGTGTTATATATTAAATTTTTTATAATTAAATGGCACGTGTTGCAGCACATGTGAAGAGAATAATGTACACCTTACGTTCCCTTTGGTCCATTTTGTCTCCAAGACCCACACTCACCACTCCAGTGTAGTCAATAGCTGTGGTTTCAAGGGGCCGAGTAAATGTTACTCGTTCCACAGGAAGGTCTGGAGGGTTTGGGATCTTAAAGGGTCGTGAATGGATACGTTTGCAAGGAATGCCTGTATCTAAAAGTTTCTTTGTTTCATTTCTACCCTTTGGTAGCCAGTAAGTTTTTTTCATCTCTG
This sequence comes from Bathynomus jamesi, assembly GCA_023014485.1. Classification (NCBI taxonomy): domain Eukaryota; kingdom Metazoa; phylum Arthropoda; class Malacostraca; order Isopoda; family Cirolanidae; genus Bathynomus; species Bathynomus jamesi. The sequence goes on from JAJOZX010002602.1 coordinate 3,556, forward strand.
TCAGGGTTTGTGGGACTCCCATGTGGTGTATTTTATTGTGGGTATCCCTGATGATGAGATTTGTGAAGTGATTCCTCTTTGTAAGAAGAATTGGATACTTAGAGTTGTAAGTCAAAGTTGACTTGTTGAATCTTCCGTTACACCTTATTAGACCCTCTGTATCTACAGTAGGTACAGATTTAAATCCATGACAAGTGAAAGAATGCCTTTGTTTAATGTTTTACTGGACCTAAGATACTTCAGTTCCCTGTCAAATTCTGAAGCTTGTATGTGCTTGAGCCAGTATTTTGTTGCAGTTTCTGTTAAGTTAGAAAAGGCCTCCTGAGGACAGTGTTTGAGAAGGTAGCTACTGACAAAGTTGCAGCAATAAACTGTAATTCTCAAGAGTTTGTTGAGGTCTGAATAATGTTTGTAGTAAAAAATAATTTGTTCTCAGTGATCTTTTCAGTCGTTGTAGAGTTGAGTGTTAGGTTAACTACTTCGGCTGGCCAAAGAGCCTCACATTTTAGCCATTCAGGCCCTTCATACCAAACTTTGCTTGCTTTCAACAGTTTGCAAGAGAGCCCTCTTTTCAAAAAGTCTGCAGGATTCCATTTTGTTTTTATGTACCTAAATTTGATACCAAGGGATGTGTTTGCAGTTTTGATTTTTGTTAGTTTGTTCTTTACAAATATGTTTTTGCAAGAAGTTGTATCTATGTTTGTCACCCATGTTAGACAAATTTGATTGTCTGTCCATAAGTAAATGTCTGTTATGTCAACTTCTTTATAGACTTGTGAGAGAAAGTCTGCTGTTTTAACTCCCAGTGAGACATCCAATAATTCAAGTTGTGGTACAGTTTTCTTTTGGTTTAAAGGTGCCACTTTTGTCTTTAAATAAACCAAGTTACTTTCATTTTCATTGGTTAAATAGGCACAACACCCATAAGCTTGTGTACTGGCATCTGTAAAAATGTGTAGTGTTTGGGGTTTCAAACTGTAACCAACACATCTTGGTACGTAGATGTTTTGAACTTTGTTTAAATTTGTGGGCAATTTTTTCCAGTGGAGTTGGTCTTCCATCAAAAGTGGTTCATCCCAATCAATTTTCTTTTTCCATAAATCCTGCAAAAGGATTTTGGATTTTATTGTTGTTGGTAAATATAGTGGAATGGGGTAAAAAAAATTTGATGATTCTGAAAGGACTTGTCTTTTTGTATTGGCATTGTGTTCAGAATTCTGTTTTAAAAATCAAAATATTCTAGGTGTTTTTGTGTAATTGTTAGGTTCAATGTTCCCTCGTTGACTTAGGATACTTGCATTCTGGTATACGGAGCAGACCATGTTTGTAAGATGGAAAAACACTGTATCACCAGGTTTTAAGGTAACTAATGGTGTTAAGCAAGGAGGTATATTATCACCCTATCTTTTCTGTATATACAGGGTGTTTGAAAACTTTCTGTACAAATTGTAATGGGGGATAGGCAACACCAAGACAAACCTTTTCGTCTATAAGTGTATGTCCGCTGACGTCAGCATTCGGCGCGAGAGGGCGCCGCTGCAATTGGCTAAAAGGTGAAGTGGGCTAGACTCGCGCTTGCCGCGGGCATTCTTAAATCGGACGTAGTACGCGTAACATGGAGCGCTTCACGACTGCTGAGATGGCTGACATGCATATGGTGTATGGGGCTGCCAATGGAAACGGAAGAGCTGCTGTGAGGTTGTACCGACAGCGCTTCCCAAACAGACGTGTGCCAAACCACCAAACGTTTGCGCATTTGCATCGGCGACTGCGAGAAACTGGAACATTCCATGCAAACATGCATGACACTGGTCGGGAGAGAAACGTGCGCACTCCTGACATGGAAGATGAAATCCTACGGCGATTTGAGGACAATCCAAGCGCAAGCTCCGGCAACGTTTCTTCAAGAAATATCCGATAAACCCGCCCGTCGAGTCGGGCAGGCAGCAGGTACGGCCCAATCAACTTGCCATGGACGATACCCGCCCAAACATTGACGGCGAACCGTTCTTGATGAGCATGCACCCGTGTAGCATGTGGATTTGCGTGCGCCCACACGTGAGAATTGTGCATGTTAAACACACCCTCACGTGTGAAACAGGCCTCATCTGAGAACAGCACATAAGCCGGAAAATTAGGCTGCACCGCTGTCTGCTGCAGAAATCAGCGTGCGAATTCCACACGAAGAGGGTAATCCCGAGGTTGTAATGCCTGGACTCTCTGACGATGAAACGGATGTAACTGCTGCTCGTGCAACACTCTCCAGACCAGGGTGGTTCACACCGAGGATACGTGCAACACCTCGCGTGCTTGCGCTTGGATTGTCCTCAAATCGCCGTAGGATTTCTTCTTCCATGTCAGGAGTGCGCACGTTTCTCTCCCGACCAGTGTCATGCATGTTTGCATGGAATGTTCCAGTTTCTCGCAGTCGCCGATGCAAATGCGCAAACGTTTGGTGGTTTGGCACACGTCTGTTTGGGAAGCGCTGTCGGTACAACCTCACAGCAGCTCTTCCGTTTCCATTGGCAGCCCCATACACCATATGCATGTCAGCCATCTCAGCAGTCGTGAAGCGCTCCATGTTACGCGTACTACGTCCGATTTAAAAATGCCCGCGGCAAGCTCGAGTCTAGCCCACTTCACCTTTTAGCCAATTGCAGCGGCGCCCTCTCGCGCCGAATGCTGACGTCAGCGGACATACACTTATAGACGAAAAGGGTTTGTCTTGGTGTTGCCTATCCCCCATTACAATTTGTACAGAAAGTTTTCAAACACCCTGTACAGTACATGGATGACCTTACCAATGAACTAAAAACTGCACATACTGGCTGTGTCATTGGAAAGGAAAAAATTAATAATTTAATGTACGCTGATGACCTTGTTCTTCTGTCACCCTTTTCCCATGGGCTGAAAATACTAATAGAGATATGTGAACAATATGGTATAGAAATGACATCACCTATAATGGGGCAAAGAGTTGTATTTTGATTTTTAGGTGTAATCTACTGAAACATGTATCATGTGGGTCTTTTGAAATGAATGGTCAGACTATACCTGTCAAAGACACATGTAAATACTTAGGTCATGTAATTACTCACGAGCTGCGAGCTGAACTTGATATTGAGAGGCAACGTAAAAAGCTGCATGTACAGGGTAACATGCTAGTAAGGAAATTTGGTATGTGTTCAGAATCAGTTAAAACTTATCTTTTTAGAACTTACTGTATTGCATTGTATATATCCTACCTGTGGTGGAACTATACAAAAACTGCATGAATAAATTCTCTGTTGCTTATAATAATATTTTTCGTATGCTATGTAGGGAATCAAAATGGTGCAGTGCCAGTTTTATGTTTACTATGCGCAACCTACCTACCAGCCAAATGTTAATCTGGAAGAATATATATAATTTCATTACTAGGGTCAAAACAGCTCTAATGTGTTATTGTACAATGTCTTGTCTTCAGATACTGTGTACTTCTCACCTATATGGCAGTCTTGGTTCAGACAACTGCTGGCTTACAATACCTTATTTTTGTAATGTAGCAAAGATTATATATGCATATTAAGTTGTGTTATAATAAGTGTTATAATAAGTGGCTATGTTATAATAAGTGTTATAATAAGTGGCTATGTTATAATAAGTGTTATAAGATGTCTCATGTAATAACAATATCGTAAAATTGTCAGATAATTAATTAAACAGTATACCAGTATGCTAGGTTAGTGCCTATGTTGGCCTTATTTTTGTATTAAGTTCAGTGTATACGTAAGATTGTACTTGTATGTTAGGTTAAGTGGCTATGGATTGTGAATGATCCGCAATAAAGATGTTTTGTTTATTTGTTATCTGTTCATTTAATTTAGGAGAATTAGAAACCCACTCTCTCAGTCCAAAATTTCCTTGATTCGTTATGGGTTGCGACATTTTGTAAATTTCAAGCAATTCCTCTTTAGTTACAATGGAACCAATGAGGTTATCTACTTAAAAGTTTTGTTTTAAAAAATTAACTGTTAAGTTCTCTTGAAATAAGTTTAGGTGGTTTTTAATTGTTAAAGCAAGAATACTTGGATTAATTTCACGTGGATCATTAAACCACAAAAACCTGAGATGATTCTTATCATACTCAAGCTTCAAATGTATACAGAGAAATGCTTTTTCAATGTCACTCTGTACCGCACAATTGTCTAAACGGAAGCAAAGGAGAGTTTTTACAAGATCTGAGACAAGATTTGGGCCTTCCATGAGACAATCATTTAAACTAACAGAATTTGTATCCTTTAAACTACAACTGTAGACTACTCTCACAGTAGTTTAGTTGTAGATGAGCCTTCTCTGTAAGCTCCTCTGTGTGTTAAATAATGACAACCTCGTTTTTTAAAGGGTTCATCAGTAACTTCAATGAAGCCCCTTTCTAATTGTTCTTTGAATACATTGTCGTATTGCTCTAAAAGATTGTCATTTTTAAGTTTCCTGTAATTTTTATACAGATGTGCCTTAGCTACTTTCAAATTGCCCATTATTTCTGGACAAGGTATTTTCCAAGGCCTCTCCACATAGTATTGATTGTCTCTGTGTTGTAATGTACCCTTAAAGTGTCATCAATTGGTCTTCATGTGTAATTGTACTGTCCTTTGCCGCTGAATGAAAGCGAACTTCCAGCAGGAAGGAAAAGTACCAGATGAAAGACAAAGACGAAAGAGTTTACCTAGGCAAGGTATCATTACAGAAGCACAGTTCTTGAGAACAACAAGAGAAACACCATTAGGACCGGACCCTACGCCTTCCTAGAGTTGAGCCCAGATAGGGCAGAAAAAAACATCTTTGGAAGAGATTCTGATTTCAGATATAAAATATATATACATACAATATATGGAGCAAGTGTAGTTTACGTCTCCCTGTGGCGCCTACTGTAGTTTACGTTCCCCTACATTATCCTAGTGTACTTTGCGTTCCCCAACTTTAATGTATCCTAAAGATCCGAGTGTAGTTTACGTTCCCCAACTTTGACCTAGTGTAGTTTGTATCCCCTTTTGCGTCAGGGGGCCGTAAACTACACTTGCTCCCAATATATATATATATATATATTTTTTTTTTATTGGGGTTGTTTAACCTCCTTCGCAACATCTAAGGTCATATGACGGAGGGGACCTACAGCTTTACGTGGGATCCGAACCACGGGTTGCGCTACATAATCTGGGCGCGGAGGACGGTCTCCCATCCAACTACTACCCAGACCCAATGTCGCTTAATTTCGCTGATCTCCGGGAAGCGGTGTTACGACATTGGCTACGACGTAGCCCATATATATATATATATATATATATATATATATATATCACACACACACACGTCTGTCTGTCTAACTGATGTTATATGTTCATTTATACATGTATAAACGGCTAGGGTAATCTGCACCAAATTTAGTATACACATTAAGGGAAAACCAGGGAAGGTTTTAGTAACACACCTGCCCTTCCAGTCCCCGTACCCCTTATGTTGTGTGTTTCGGGGCGGCTTTTTCTGAGGCACATCGGGCGCTCTAATATATATATATATATATATATATATAGGGTCCGCAAAAAAAAAAGGAGCATGACGAAAATTGCTCTCACGCCCGCATTTTTTGCCGGACCCTTAAATGTTATATATCTAGCTAAAGATAAAAGAGCCCAGAGTTGTATAAAACAAATTTCATCAAAATCGGTCATAAAATAAAGATTTTATGGCCACAAACGTGCAATGACTAAAAAAAGTGAATTTCCGCGTAAAAATTTAATGTTTTTCTCATTTTAAATTATTTTTTTCAGATGCCTAAATAATTTTAATCAATAAAAATGATAATATGCCCTTTTCTAAAGAAGATAAAATATTAATAAAACATTATAGACTTGATAAAAATTATGGCGCAATAAAATTATTACAAGTTTCCGAATAAACCATGGTCGAAAGGAGGTTTGGACAAGCTGTTAAGAAAAATCGACGAAACTGAAAGTACTGAAAGGAAACAAGGAAGCGGGAGGCCAAGATCAGTTCGAACTGAAGAAAACATCAGAGATGTGGAACTAAGAATTTGTAGTCAAGAAGGCAGACCAGGGACTCACGTGACACCGTCAAGAATTGCTAATGAGTTGAGCATATCCGAAAGTAGCGTCAGAAACATTATTAAAAACGACCTTGAATTAAAACCTTATAAACGGATACACGGGCAGAAATTAACTGAAGTTAACGAACAGAAAAGAGTTGTTTGTTCTGAACGCATGTTAAGAAATATCACTCCCGAAAAAGTAGACCTCGGCTTTTTTACTGACGAAAAGAAGTTTACGGTAGAACCACCGCGAAATTCCCAAAATGACAGAGTGTATTCAAGAGTTAATTGTAAAAATGAAATACCAGATGATAGACTTTATGCTACCCGTAATCATTTTTCTGCCAGCGTAATGGTATGGGTCGGTGTGTCTAAACTAGGCAAGACATCTGTTTTTTTCGTAGAGCCAAACATCAAAGTAGACGCCCGCTATTACACTGAAACTTTGTTGGAACAAATGCTGCCCGAAATGAGACGATTGGCGAATAATGGTTACTTCTTATTCCAACAGGATGGCGCTCGGGCGCATACCGCTAAGTCAACTATTGAATTTTTAGAAAATAATGTTCCTGAATTGCTTTACCCAAAAGATTGGCCCCCTAATAGTCCAGATTTGAATCCCGTAGACTACGGAATATGGGAAATGTTGGCTGAGAAAGTGTACAAGCATAAGATCCGAAATGTCGAACATTTGAAAGAAGTTATCGTACAAAAATGGGAAGAAATTACCTAAGATCAAGTAGATAAAGCTATAGATCAATTTAGGCCCCGATTACGAAGGGTTGTAGACTGTAAAGGTTTCTGGCAAACATATCGAACAATTTTTTTAGTCTTATAATTTCGTTTTCTTTGGAAATTGTAAAATTATATGACATGTTGTAATAAAACTTTTATATTTTTTTTAATTTTTGACGTATTGACATGAAATTTGGTACTAACTTAGTTTATTTGTTGCTTATTTGCCTAAAATAAATTATTTGTCATTATGTGTAAAAATAAATGTACAGTAAACATTTCTGGCAAACATATCGAACAATTTTTTTAGTCTTATAATTTCGTTTTCTTTGGAAATTGTAAAATTATATGACATGTTGTAGTAAAAATTTTATATTTTCTTTAATTTTTGACGTATTGACATGAAATTTGGTACTAACTTAGTTTATTTGTTGCTTATTTGCCTAAAATAAGTTATTTGTCATTATGTGTAAAAATAAATGTACAGTAAACATTTTCGTCATGCTCCTTTTGTTTTGCGGACCCTGTATATATATATATATATATATATATTAGGGTTTCTCATTTCCCGGCCTTTTGCTTATCCCGGGATTCCGGGATAAAAATGATTCCCTTCCCGGGATCCCGGGAAATCCCGGGATATAATTAATTATATTTAAAATATATTATAAAATAAATTAACCTAGAAAAGAGGGGGTATAATTTTATTTTTTTTTTTTTATAGTCATTTAATAAGTTCTGCAATCTCCATGATGGGCAAAATAAAATAATATTGCTGTGAAAAATATGTATTAAAAAAAATACTTTTGAATTACATAGAAAATTTTCACAAATAAAAAAATTGCTCCGTTTCATTGAAAACTTAATGAATACAACGAAAAAAAAATTGCCTTTGAATTGCTTAGAAAATTTAAAGAAAAAATAAAAATTACCTTCAAATTGCAAAGAACTTCAATGAATTCAACCAAAAAAATTATCACTGTGAATTTTTATAGTACGATTTCAAAAAACAAAGATGGTCAATACTTCGATCACTCAATCTTGTTCTCATTTTAGTCACGAAAAGTCCTGCTGCTGAGAATGCCCTTTCCGATTCTATTGACGTGGGTGGAATCGTCTTTAATGCATTCAAGAGAAGAGAGATGTTCTGCGTTTTTTCGCCCGTAGCCTCGAAGATCTCTAGTTCCTTTTTAAGGTGCTTTGCAGCGCTTGCTTTGCTGTCTAGTGTTCTTGATTTCTCTACCTCGGCTGCTTTAATAGCTGCATCAAGCCTTTCAGCTAGAGTCATCGAAGATGACTGAGGGACAGCTGATTCTTGCACATCATTATCTTCATCTGTCTCACTAGAGGTAGAATCAGCAGGTACTCCGAAAAGGCGATCTAACATCTGCTTTGCTGATGAAATTAACATAGACTTGGTTGGTAAGGCTGGCAAACTTCTGTCACTTGCGAAAGTTGCGACCTTTTTATAATTCTTTCCACTATTGAGGTATTGTATGAGGCCAGTCAAGTTCTCATTTCTTCTCTCTGTTATGCGTCGAATGAACGACTCCTTTAGTTTTTTTGAAAAAGGTGTGTTTAGTTGATTTAGTTCGTTCAAAATGAAAGAAAAAAACACCTTCTGATGAAAGTAAAGTCGATTCTCTGTTGCCCAGCTTTTCTGCTCCAACTTTTAATGGCTCCAGCGATGCCACAATGTCACGAATTACAGGAACTTCTTGTTTGTCAAGGTCAAAATTGTCCATATCTTTATTGCAGTCAATGAGAGCTTTCGATACGGATGACCTTATTTTGATAAATCGCTCCAGCATGGCTAAAAGACTATTTCATCTGGTTTTGGAATCCAGCAATAGATGCAAACTTTTTCCTTGTTCCTGTTGAACATATCCTTGTAAGATGTTATTCTTTAAAGGTGATTTGCGAATTTTTTTTGCTATTTTTCTGACTTTATTGATGATTTGAGACACGTTGATTTCTTTACCTACAGTGTCGTGCGATCCAAATGAAATATCTATCTCGAACGGATCCTCATCAAAGCGCTCACACAAAACACTTTCAAAATCAATACTATGATTGAAATCTTCTCCATCTTCATCTATGTTGTCATTATGTTCGTCATCTTCAGTTTGAATTTCTTCAGAAAGAGTGATTGCAATATACCGGGATTTCCCGGGACAGGGAGAATTTCCCGGGAAATTTAAATTAGCTAAAAATCTACCGGGATCCCGGTAAAGAAACCCTAATATATATATATATATATATATATATATATACACACACACACACACACACACACACACACAGTATATTAGATGAATTAGATTGTAGGACATTGTTGTTCAAATATAAAACTATTTATTTTCTGTATGTGCTACCTGAGTGTAAACGTGTTCAGATGTACACATCTGTATTTAAAATATGATAATAAAAACCCACTCTAATAGACAGAGTTTATTTCCACAACAGTTTCGATGTCCACTGGCATCCTTTTCGGGTGGATATTTTGGCCTTCACGTAGAAAAGTGAAGTTTTTTGCATTTGTATTTTAAATTATTAACTCAGATACTTCACTGATTTAAAATTGTCCAAAGTACGTAAGAGTCCAGTGATTTTTTGTAAAAAAAGAGGTGCCGGTACTCGTATCTTGATAAATTGTAAAATTCCTTCTCCCACCCCTCCCCTGTTCCTGCGCCCCCTCTCCCTTCTCTGTTGAATTTGTGATGAACTTTTATTAAAAAAGTTGATAATATCAAAAATACATAATAAAAATAAAAAATTTTAACATTTATAGACTTCGTTTATTACTTTGAGTTTTAAAGAATTAAAAAAATTACAACATACCAAAATTTGAGTTTCATAGAAAATTCCAAATTTTCAAATTTTCGCCCGAAACAAAATGTCCCGACTTCGTTCCAAAGTCTCTTTGTCGAGATGGGAACGTTAATTTATTTGAGCGGACGTGTGTCAACGTCGCTTTGAAAAAAATGTACCGGTACGCCGTACCGGCGCGTACCGTCACAAAAAAAGCAGTCAGTAAGATTAGCATAAAATTCGTTGTTTTTAATTCTTATTATCATTTTCATTTTGGCTTATTTGCATCTACAGTTTCGGCCTACAGTATACAGTAGTGTTATAATCAAATTTCCTCTTTTGCTAACTTATTTTTACGCTTTACAATGTTTAATATTATTCCACTCGCAAATAAATAAATAGAGATATACACAAATTAATAAATTTTTGAGGGGACACAACCCCTCTAAAATTTACACTAACACAAACAGAGGCTAGGCTAAGCTCGTTAGGCCTAACCCTAACTCTACCTTACCGTACCTAACGTAACAATCGGCGAAGGCTAAGGCCGATGATAACAGTAACAAAGCTTCATTCATTTAATAGGCTTAACTCACTTTAGGTCCTATATATATATATATATATTATATATATGGGAATGAACTCAGAATGGTTCCCTGAGGTTTTTTATGATACAAACAGACCGTGCATGGAACAAGGAACTCTTCTAGGAAAATTAAATCCACTATAGTCCGAATCAGTAATGGTAAATGACAAATACTATAGTTTTTTCTTTTTCATGATGCTAGCCCGACGTGGGCAACGGGTCACTCGCAAAGAGACCCCAAAAATATAGCTTCCCTCACCAGCTATCTGCAAAGCAGATAGGATCCAGCTTTGGGACAGGATCTAGGGTTTAAAGCAGCCTAGACGTGAAGGCAGCGAGTCTTTTGCTTATACTGAGGTTCTAAATGTAGCTGGGCTGGCTGCTTTAAACCCTAGATCCTGTCCCAAAGCAGGATCCTATCTGCTTTGCAGATAGCTGGTGAGGGAAGCTATATTTTTGGGACCTCTTTGCGAGTGACCCGTTGCCCACGTCGGGCTAGCATCATGAAAAAGAAAAAACTATAGTATTTGTCATTTACCATTACTTATTCGGACTATAGTGGATTTAATTTTCCTAGAAGAGTTCCTTGTTCCATGCACGGTCTGTGTGTATCATATATATATATATATATAATATATATATATATATATATATATATATATATATATAATCCTTAAAGTTGCATCAGAAAAAGAAAATGAATTGCAGTCGTGTTGTGTACATAACTGCGCAAATAGATAAATAAAGAGGAATAAAATATAATTTTCCAGTATATATACAGTATAATATTTAAAAAAGAATTATATTTTGTTGGCCTTTTTTCATCTAACTGTGCAGTTATACGCGTAACATAACAACAACACACCGGGGACTCATGTTATTTTGACCGATTTTTCGCGCTCGCTCGTGTTCAAATTGGGACAATTTTCGCTTTAATGATTCTTTCATTTCTTGAACATTTTCCGGGGATGGTTATGTACAGTATTTTCGTTGTGTAAATTGTGTACATAACTTTGGGAAGTGTTTATTACTAAATCTTCAATTTTTTAATAAATTTATAAATAATTTCTCCTTCAAATTTATAAATTGTATTCATACAAATTCATACAAGTTGTGTGAATACAAATTCCACAAATGAGGCGAGATGCTGCAGAGGGGTCGACCGCAAGTCGATCCTGAACCGTCGTTCAAACTTGCATAAAGTAACACATAAAGTAATAGTGTACTATGTCTGGAGTTCATGTATCATGTTTAATATAAAGCATAAACTTATGTCGAAGCATTACATTGATTACTAATATCATCCAAATTTTATTAAAGGCACAAGCCTTATATATAGCGTATACAGGATCTAGCATTTTGAATTGAATTGAATAACCTTTATTAATAATAAAATAAATGCATTCTTTCCAATTTACAATGACATGAATAATTGTGATGCTCGACTATTTATTTTATTTAATTTGGCCCTTAAGCTTTAGGCTTTACTAGGCTCAACTTTTGGTTTGGTTTGGTTTGGTTTGGTTTAACTTTTGGTTTAACTTGCTGCTATAAGCAATGCTGCTATGAGATATGAGAATCATTTGTACCATGTACGGCCTATAGTCGTGGTAATACCATATCTGTATAATCAGTGGGTAATACCATACCTCCAGCCTAAAAGATATATCGCAGTGATGCACAAATTCCTCCCTAAACGGGCCTTGTTTGCATTCCACTACACTTTTTTAGAAACAGTACAACGGCAACAATAAGATGTTATGATTGAACGTAATTCAAAAGCATTTAAAACAGAACGTAATAATAATTTTCTTAAATTATTAACTCATTTTGGGTGACACAATTTAGAAATGTTACTTCCTAAATTGTTGGCCGAGAATTTTTATATTATTAAAATTTTCTGAAATAAGATGTTATTTATTTTTTTATAGAGTGATTTTACATTCGTAATTAACCCAACATGTTAGCTTAACTTCAAAATTACGTTTCTAGAGTGATAAATATAAAAATTTTCATACAGGTTACTACACCTGGGCTGTAGCTATTTAAATATACCAATATATACATATATAATAGTTTACCAAAAAAGGTCATTTTTCTCTTTACTATAATTTTATTGAAGGGGGAACTTATTATTATTATTATTATTGATAATAATGATAAGTTTTATTGGCAGGATAGAAATTCCGTAACATTATTATTATTATTATTATTATTATTATTATTATTATTATTATTATTTTACAAGGAATATATAGTATAGTTATATAAAAGGATATAAAATAATGAGCTCAGTAAAAGATAAAAAATATAATGACAGAAATTCTTTCTTTGAAGAAGAATTACAAGGAGAGAGTACAACACAATTTACTTTTGCACCAGACGATAGAATATAGTTATCTGAAATTGCATTCAGCAGCTGGTTCGAATAAATGGAACACGACACTGATTAAAAACTGTAAGAATGAAATAGTTAAGCCTCTGTAGTGGCTATGGAGGAGAACTCTGAACACAGGAGATGTAGCGGACCTCCTGAAGAGAGCGAACATTGTTCCTATACATAAAGAAGGGGATATATCTCTAGCAAAGAACTGTAGACCCAGTGTCAGTGACATCTTATCTCAAAACATTTTTGAAGAACAATTTGAGAAAAAAATCTGAGTTTTTGGAGGCATAGGAAAGATGAAATGATAACCAACATGGATTCCGATGAGGAAGATTGTGGATATCACAACTAATAGAACATTGTAACAACATCAGTGAGATAAAATTCAGAGAAACTCAAAAGTAAATGAGTTATAATGACCGATGATGGGAAATTTGGGAGCTATTGAAGAATAGGGACCCCAGCTTTCTTTAGTTAGGCTTATAAGGCTGACTAACGAAAATATCACGACCTAACGTAACCAATCGTTAGGTTAACTGTACGCCCTTGACGATTGGTTAGGTTAGGTCATGATATTTTCGTTAGTTAGCCTTATAAAGCTAACTAAAGAAGGCTGGGGTCCCTATTCTTCAATAGCTCCGAACATTGTAACAACATCAGTGAGATAAAATTCAGAGAAACTCAAAAGTAAATGAGTTATAATGACCGATGATGCAAAAATTTGAGATACAAAATAAGATAACAATAAACAGCAAAAAGAATAACTGGATAATTATGAGGAACCTCCAAAAGAAGGAACAAGAATGTGATGATCCCTTTTCTCTAAACACTGATCATGCCAAAACTAAAACATTGCATAGTTATAGAAACCTCTTAGCCAAAACTAATGGATGCAAAGAGCTAAACTACTAGGCAAGATTACATAAATCAAATCTATATTCGCTGGAAAGAAGAAGAAGAGAGAGAGGTATACTATAATTTGTACTCGTACATAGAAAATAATAGAAACGAAAGGGTGTACCAGAAGTCTTGGAGGGGTTTCATTTGGCTATAACTTTTTTGTTTGGTGATCAAATAAAAAAGGTTTGTAACACTTGAAAATATATTTATTGCGATTTTAATTACAAATTTAATATCTGGTGAAAATCTTCATTTTCATTGCGTAAATCTAAAATCGCATTAGCGTACGTTATCCGACTCTGATGATCTTATGGTTTAATTTCTTGAGCAATTTGAATTTTGTACAGGTAAAGATTGGTATCCTCCCTTAAAATTCGATGTAAGGAACTTCTTGAAATATTTAATTCCTGGCTGCGTCGTCGGACTGATGTGGATTTTCCTCAACGGTTTCACGAACCATTTCAACCCGAGTTGGACTTCGGCTTGTCCGAGGACACCCAGTCCGTGGTTTGTCTCCCTGACCCTTTCCCATACGAAATTTAGCGACGTACCGTCGAATAGCTCAATCACAAGGAGCAGAACGTGTGTTGAATTTTAATCGAATCGAGTTGTTTGTCAAATAAAGTTCCACAATAGCCACTCTTTGTTGCACTGTCCAGGATTCCATTTTCATTAATCGCAGCAAGGGTACTTTAATTGAAAAATAAAAATAAATAAATTAATCAAAAATGAAAAAGTTATAGCCAAATACCCCCCCCCCCCCCCAAGACTTCTGCGACACCCTGTAGTTCCTATTCTCAAACTCACCCCGATAACCATTCAAACAACATTCGAAAATAGGAAAGGCAGAATGTGTAGTGTTCCCAAACTAACGGCTAGACAAGAGACATCCTCACTCCGAAGGAGACTAGCTTTCTTGTGAGAGGGCCAAAACTATTAATTGGTTGATAGTTATAAGAGGAGATTGTAAACACCAATCGACAAGGAGGTACTCGGGGGGGGGGAATGTTAGGCAGGAGACAGGGAGTGCTGGAACTCCCGTTTCTCCTGTCACTGTTCTCCTTAGCTGATCTTTTTCCGTGTCTCATCTACCTTGTAAGCAGTGGTGGGCGCGGTACCAAAATTTGGGGTGCGTTACGCGGTACTGCGGTACCCAGCATGCCCAGTGCGTTACGCGGTACTGCGGTACTTTTTCAGGTCCCCCTGGTGCGTTCCGCGGTACTGCGGTACTGCGGTACTGCACACAAGAACAACACAAGTAATAGCACACATTTTCAGAAATTGCATATCGGCGATTTCGCACCTGAACTTTCTGCCATAATGGCTAAAAATCGATCTTGTCACAGAAATGTAACACACGTGCAACCGGCTCAAAAGCAAGCACTGCACTGAGGCGTTGTGATAGGATGGCAACGTAACATGTTCTGAACGAAAACTTAACGTGTCTAGAGTTAGGCTGATGCAACACACGCAGCATTCGTCTTACTGTACTCCTGTAATAAGGTTTACTTCAAAAAAAGTTAATTTTTGAAAAGTCGTGTTTGTCGGTACCGCGGAAAGTACCGCGGGAAATTTGAATGCGGTAGCGGTACTGCTGTACTTTCAGCGATCCTTTGCGGTACTGCGTTATGCGGTACCGGTTTGGTAGTGCGGTAGTACCGCAGTACCGCAGTACCGCAAAAAATACCGCAAGTGCCCAGCTTTGCTTGTAAGTAGTCCAGCACTCTCTCAAACACCCACTTCTCCCTCTATTCTTCACTACACGTGCATGCATTTTACACATTACACAATCTTTCCAAAATTAAAAAAAAACAATAACAAACGTGAGCCTCGGAGACCTTGATTTTGGCTCTCTTTCTTATAAGGGGGGAGGGGACCATCTTTGCGGACGTCCGCCCTTGGCTCCTCTTTTCTGTATATAAAAAAAGGTTATTCTATGAAATTAGGAACACCACCGATATCAATGCGGAAGTCTTCAAACGAAGACTAGACGCCTGACCCAGGACACTTCCTGATGAGCGCGTGTACGTGAGACAGGGCCGTCGATTGCTCTAAAATAGTAGGGGGGCGGGGACACTTCGCCTTCAAACAGCGAATCAATTTACCATTTACCCATTTTTGTATTTTCTCAGCATGTTGAAAAAACTCAATTGTATTTAATCATTTTATGTCTTCCTTTATTTAAACATTTTTTTGCAGAAATAAGAAACTCAATACAAACTATTTATAATATTTAACCTTTCATGTAACATAATATCACACATATGTTTAACCGAAATAACTCTTTTATTACCCGTAGACAACGGAGGTCAATGTACATAAACTGACAACAAAATATGTTCGTGAAATATAAAACAAATAAACTGCACTTTGATCACACTTTGATATTGAAAATGATACGTAACAAAACCGTTTATTTAACATATTTCCATTTCGCGTACGTTATGACCAAGAACAGACAAATACTACGTGCAATTATTAAAATGCAAATTGACTGCTAAATTCCATGATAAATATACACTGGTGTTCGTGACAATAATTTATAATATTGCTATTACATTTGCATATTATAATACGACATATAACGTCTTATTAGGTGTCATTAATAGTTAGCATTTATAGCAATTCAGCCACGAAAGTGTGGAGGACATGTCCCCTGCGTCCCTCCCCCGCAATCGACGCCCATAACGTGAGATGGAGAGCTCAAGAAGTAAACTTTCTCCTTCACCAAACCAATTATAGAGGCAGAGCAACGAGCCTGGTCTCTTATGTAAGGAATCGACAGGTGAAAATCTTACCAAGTGTAATAAATGAAATTTATGTGATCATTAATGCAGTTTAACGTGATTATTAATTAAAATAATAAAAATATATATAAAGAACAAAAAACGATGGAGAGAGAGAGAGAGAGAGAGAGAGAGAGAGAGAGAGAGAGAGAGAGAGTAGGATAGGACGTTTGTTAGAGAATGTTTAGTAAATGTGATTTCAATAAATTGAAGGATGGCTCAGGCCGACTAACTCTCTCTCTCTCTCTCTCTCTCTCTCTTCTTTTCCTTGTAACTCCTTGTAACTCTCTCTCTCTCTCTCTCTCTCTCTCTCTCTCTCTCTCTCTTCTTTTCCTTGTAACTCCTTGTAACTCTCTCTCTCTCTCTTCTTTTCCTTGTAACTCCTTGTAACACTCTCTCTCTCTCTTCTTTTCCTTGTAACTCCTTGTAACTCTCTCTCTCTTTCCATGTAGTTATCTAGCTTAATCGCTACCCTTTTAATCACCGTCTTTCAAAAGTTTGAGTATTGTATAAAATGTAATTCGTGTTCGGTCTCTCCTCTGTTAGGCCTAACCAGACGGACACTACTTCGGTCAATGTACTGTAGTTAAACAAAATTCAGTATAGGAACCGTTAAAGTTTGTAGTATGAGCTATATATATATATATATATATATATATATATATATATTATATATATATATATTATATATATTTGCGGACGATACAAAGATCAGCAGAAAAATCAGCGATGCAAACGAAGTGGAGGCCTTGCAGAGGACACGAACAAAATATACAAATGGTCAGAAGACAACAATATGACATTTAACACCGAGAAATTTCAGCTCTTGAGATATGGTAGAAATGAGGAACTTAAACAGACTGCATATTATGCCCCAGATAGACAAGAAATTCAGAGAAGTAGAAAGCGGTTGACTTAGGGGTAATAATGACCGATGATGTCAAATTCGAAACGCAAAATCAGATAGCAATAAACAAAGCAAAAAGATTCGCGAGACAGGTACTAAGAACGTTCAAAAGGAGGGACAAGACAGTAATGATTCCCCTGCTGAGAACACTGATCATACCAAAACTTGAATACTGCTCAGTTTTGACGTCCCCATATAAAAAGGAAGAAATTAATAAACTAGAAGAAACGCAGAGACATTTCACAGCCAAGATTGATGGCTGCAAAGAACTCAACTACTGGGAAAGACTACGTAAACTAAATCTTTCTCCCTGGAAAGAAGAAGAGAGAGGTATACCATAATCTACATATGGAAAATTATCGAAAAACTGGTACCAAACCTCAAACTAAACCCCATTACCATCCAAACAACGCTGGAAAATAGGAAAGGCAGAATGTGTACCGTTCCCAAATTAAAGGCCTGGCAAGGGACCTCCTCAACTCTGAAGAAAAATAGCTTGGTTGTCAGGGGGCCAAGACTTTTCAACCAGCTTCCAAAGGACCTCAGAAACGTTTCAGGGGTTAAAGTAGAAGTCTTCAAGAGAAGACTAGATGCCTGGCTCAGGACGGTACCAGATGAGCCGGGTATACCGGGATATGTGCGGTGGAGAACGCAAGAGAGCAACTCGCTCCTCCACCAAGCCAAGACTAGAGGCGGGGCCACCAGCTTGACCTCCGTGTGAAGAGAGAGCAACGCACGAAACAACATAAGGTTCATCAGGTAAGGTATATATATATAAATAAATGAGAGGAGAGGCGACAAGCTTGACCTTCGTGAAATGATGACTCATCGCACGGAATGTTTGAAAGGTTGAAAGTTTTATATATATATATATATATATATATATATATATATATATATATATATATTATTATATTAATATATATATTTTCTACAAGCGAAAGGCTAGACAAGGAACATCTTCAACTCTGAAGGAAAATAGTTTTGTCGTGAGGAGGCAAGACTATTTAACCAGTGAACTATAGAAATTAGGAACACTACCGATGTCAAAGTGGAAGTTCTCAAAAGAAGACTAGACACCTGATTCAACACAAAACCAGATGAGCGGGTATGTGAGATGGAGAGTCCATCTCCACCAAGCCAATTCAAGAGGTGGGGTCACGAGCCTTACTTCTCTGTGGTGACAAACTCATCACGATCAATTCTGTTATATCTTATTTCCCTATGAGAACGGACTTTTGTTACACTCTGTATGTATATAGTGGAGCCATGGAGAAGTTCCGTGTGATGATACCTATGTATCGTGACCGGACAGCTCATACCAGGACAACTCAGACCCGGACAACTCAGACCCGGACAACTCAGACCCGGACAACTCATACCTAGGACAACTCATACCTAGGACAACTCATACTCTCTTCAACAATTACCACCCCAATGTTGATCTTTTCATCTATATCCACCCCGAAAGTTTAAACTCTGCAAATTAACCAAATAAGATAAGAAAACAATAACAACAAATTTATTATTTATTGCAA
Source organism: Bathynomus jamesi (assembly GCA_023014485.1). Lineage (NCBI taxonomy): Eukaryota > Metazoa > Arthropoda > Malacostraca > Isopoda > Cirolanidae > Bathynomus > Bathynomus jamesi. The sequence goes on from JAJOZX010002602.1 coordinate 22,293, forward strand.
ACATATAATAAATAGAGAACCATTATTTACATAAGATAAATTTGAATGCCCGGTTAGGTCAACTGTACGCCCTTGACGATTGGTTAGGTTTAGTCGTGATGTTTTCGTTAGTTTTAACGAAAATATCACGACTAAACCTAACCAATCGTCAAGGCGTACAGTTGACCTAACTGGGCATTCAATGAACCCAATGGTTCCCTGAGTTTTTTATAATACACACAGACCGTGCATGGAACAAGGAACTCTTCTGGGATAATTAAATCCACTATAGTCCGAATAAGTAATGGTAAATGACAAATACCATAGTTTTTCTTTTTCATGATGCAAGCCCGACGTGGGCAACGGGTCTCTCGCAAAGAGGTCCCATAAATATAGCTTCCCTCACCAGTTATCTGCAAAGCAGACAGGATCCAGCTTTGGGACATGGATCTAGGGTTTAAAGCAGCCTAGCCCCACTACATTTAGAACCTCAATATAAGTAAAAGACTCGTTGCCCCTTTTTCTTTGATTTATTCAATCCGACGTGAATGCAACGAGTCTTTTACTTATATTGAGGTTCTAAATGTAGTGGGGCTAGGCTGCTTTAAACCCTAGATCCATGTCCCAAAGCTGGATCCTGTCTGCTTTGCAGATAGCTGGTGAGGGAAGCTATATCTATGGGACCTCTTTGCGAGAGACCCGTTGCCCACGTCGGGCTTGCATCATGAAAAGAAAAACTATGGTATTTGTCATTTACCATTACTTATTCAGACTATAGTGGATTTAATTATCCCAGAAGAGTTCCTTGTTCCATGCACGGTCTGTGTGTATCATATATATATATATATATATATATATATATATACTGTATATAACTTGCATGAATTTTAAATGTTTAAATTTAATTTTTAATTTTACAAAATAAATGTTTTCATTTCAAAATGTTTTCATTAATAACTTGCATGAATTCTAAATGTTTAAATTTAATTTTTAATTTTACAAAATAAATGTTTCATTAATTTTTCATTTTTTTTTCTGGTCCTATGTATGAGTTGTCCTAGGTATGAGTTGTCCTAGGTATGAGTTGTCCTAGGTATGAGTTGTCCGGGTATGAGTTGTCTGGGTATGAGTTGTCCTGGTATGAGCTGTCCTGGTATGAACTGTCCTAGAACCCCTATGTATTACGTAGCACTTGACCCCACTTGACTTCTTCTTGTGGGACCACTTAAAGTCCGTTGTTTACGAGTCAAGACCTCAAACGATCCAGCAGTTAAAAGAAAAAAATTACAGATCAGTGTAACAGAATTAGTGAGGAAACACTTCAAAATGTAACCGACAGCTTACGCAGACGAGTAGAAATGTGTCAATGGCTACATGGAATGCAATTTGAACATGTACTGAATTAATTGGTAAGTTGATTGTATTGTGTGTAACGTACTCGTATAGTTAACACTATTTTCTCGTTCATTTGTTATATCTTATTTCTCTATGAGAACGGACTTTTGTTACACTCGGTGGTGTAGTGGTTAGCGTCGGTGACTACGAATCCATCAGCCCTGGGATTGAGCCCCGGTGACGGCAGGCGGCGCGCAGCAAAACCCAGCTGTTCATCCTTCCACACAATAAAAATTAGTTGGTAGATGAATGGGTAGCCTGGATAGTCTAATGGGCTGCTGGTCGGGCATGGTTCGGATTCCACGATAAACTGTAGGTCTAAAGTGGAGTGACAAGGTTGACCTTCGTCAGAGTAGACAATTCGAGCGGAAGCTAAACCAAGATTAAACAAGGTTAGAGATATATAATTGTAGAGAAAGAGGTGTTCTTAGGGAACCGGCATTTAAGAATAAAAAGGATGATCAACGCCCACGTCAACATTATGAAGATTTAATATCAATCTTCATAATGTTGACGTGTGCGTTGATCATTCTTTTTATTCTTATGTACTCGTATATGTAGTGATCAGATGCCTTCGCTATTTCTACACGGCCACGACCAAGATGACGTCACATCGCGACAATTCCCTCAAGCATTCCTTTTGCTTTGAACATCACACTCAACCTCGTTATAAGGACTTTTCGGGTAGGACGCCACAATCGCACCTCGAGAAGCCAGTAACACGAGAGATTCCATCATGTAAAAAATCTTCAGCAGGCCCATTTCAGCTAACTTTATATAAAGAATATCATTACTTTGCGCGTTATTAATATTGAAGTCATTAATCAAGTGCACTATTCATTTCAAATGAATTTACATTCTAACAACCAACTTTTATTTTTTTCCCATCCATAAATCATTTATTTTGTGTAATGAAGGAAGAAACTCATTCTATTAATTTCCTTTAAGTAATAACATTATTTGGTCTGCAAAAGACCTGGTGACTCCAGCCTAATCATTATCAAGCAATCAATGATAAAATCAACCCAATTATTATTATTATTATCATTATTACTATTATTAGAGTGTCAACATTTCAGCTATATATATATACACACACCCACACACACGGTATATATATATATATATATATATATATATATATATATATATATATAAATTTTAATTTCTATTTATAAAATAAAAAAGAATGAACGTATACGAACTGCGGAAGGGACCCTCATATACCCTAATACATGGGCGCAATAATACTTTGGGCGGAGGAACAGTTGCCCTTAATTGCTCCCTCGATTCCCTCTTGATGCGATCATGTGGTCATACAACAATCCCAACTGTCTCACACACATAATTATATAAAAATGAAACTATTAACAGTTAATTTTAATTTTAACAAAAATAAAGAAAAATAATTCTTGATCAAGGAATTTTTGGAAGGTCAGGTAAAGAGACCAAAACCATAGGTGTACTTGGAGATTTTGCTTATATATATATATATATATATACACACACACACACACACAGAGGTTTCACAAAAGTAACAAAATCGATAAATAATAATAGATTTACTGATACGTTCTGGCATTCCATTAATGAGCTTTGCCATTTATTCTTGAGGACAATTATCCTGGTGTATGTATATATATATATATATATATATATATATATATATATATATATATTTTTTTTTTCCATTCCGTCCAACACCACGTAACTTCAGACTGAGCCTATACAATTTCCCTATGGATGTCATAAATCGCGAATAATTTGTTTCATTTGACATTTCCATATCTTCTGTTAGTTTCCAATTTTCAATGATTTCTTCTTATCACCTTCAGGAAATTTCGCTGCAACCCAGTTGGGGAACATTGCTATAAAGAATCTATAGACTATCATAAAAATCGGAAGATACTTCAGCGAAGGATGAAGTTGTGGGACGCCTTCTGCACCGCTGCTGGTTTCGAGATCTCGAAATTACGAATATCTAGAGGTCTGTGACTGAATCCGTGTTTTGAAGTGCTGTTTCAATTATGCAAGAAAAAAGAGGTCATACAAAGTACTAAAACTAATTCTCTTGCCATTGCTCTGTTTTCTACTCTGTAAGTTTACCTGTTTTCCAGACCTGAAGAACACACAAAACAAAGAACAGATACTGTCCCATCTTTTCGGCCGCTGCTGTAGGTGTTTCTAGACATCGACTTAAGTTAAGTATGGTACTAAAAATTTAAGAGCGTTTTACATTTTGTGGTATTCCTATAGTGTATGCAAAGTTTTTTTTTCCCTTGCAAGTAAATAAGAGGTCAAAGCAGGTCAGGTTACCAATGAGATTTCCGTAGTACGTAGCTCATTATCATTGGAAGAAATACTACTACATTTATCTTATGTATTCAAAGAGACAGTTTTAACCATAGTCACTATATAGTATGTTTCAATTATATGTATAACATACATCTTGCGACCTTTGAACTTCAGTTCAAAAAGTGTGAGTGCATGATTCATCAGGAGCGAAATAATACGCTTTCCTTTCAATTTTCCTATACAATGAAGTCATTTAAATGTATTCGACTTTACTTTCTATATTTTTAATTTATGCATTATCAAACCGGCTCTATAAAAGATGGATCACAAATATAGATCATGAATTTATTATGTGCAGACCTCTCCCTCGTTCTTTCTTTATAATTAACACAACAAAGTTAATTAACGTACCCGAAAATAACGAATTTTTAACGTAATATTATTGCTGATATTCTATTTTTAATGCAATTAATGTTGTAAAATAATACTTTATATTATTTCAGGCACCATATTAATATTTTAATATATTACATTATGAATTATAATAAAAAGATAATAAAACAATGATTGAACGCCAGAATGCCAGTGCCAACTTACAAAATCTTCTCGACATTTTGAGAGAAATATGCAATGCCGATGTATAAATCTTTATTTTAGCTTCGACAACATTGATTATATATATATATATATATATATATAATATTATATATAATATATATATATATATATATGATGCAAACCCAAGGAAAAATAAAAAATTATTCCAAGACCTTTCGTGTATTCAGCAATATACCTCGTACACCTCGACGAGGTGTACTGCTGAACATACGAAAGGCCTTGGAATAATTTTTTTTTCCTTGTGGGTGGCATCATTCATCTATTTCACGTGTTTAAGTGTGAAATTTATCCCATATATATGTTACAGTCAAAGTGTGTAACCAGCCATTTCGCGTAATGGCTGAAACTTTTAGTCATTTCGCGAAATGGCTGTTTCACTTGGTCATTTCGCGAAATGACTAAAATCTTCAGCCATTACTGTAGTGATCCGCTGCTACCAGATGTAGTGTACGCCTTTATTTATTTACTTTCTTCATTATTTATTTTACTCTACTATCCGCTCTTTATTTCATTTATCACTTACTTTCTCTACTCTCTTTTTCGCCGTACCGTATAAAGATTCCGGTAGCCACGCCGAGACGACTATGAAAGTCCGTTACAAAACAAAGGGGGAAGGGGGTTTTATTAATACTCTATTTTAACACTTGTGAACGTTTTATTGATTCCGAAAATGGTTTAGTTAATTTAGGGGAATGCGAGTATGAAATTTTACTAAATATATTTACGTCGGAGAGGGGCACAAAACAATTTGATTTTAAGATCACATGGCTCCAACCTTACGCTTATCGCGCCACCCAAGAGACTGACTCCCTTGGGGTAGCCCGCTCTTTGGCCTCTGTCCAGGATTGCCAACTCTTCCCATTTTAAACAATTTCAAACAATTTCACAATTTTTGTAAATGATTTACATTAAACATTTTAATAATTAATTAAACAGAAATTAATATTCTTAACTAAGCATTACTACACTCGCATCACCCCCTTGAAAATAAGTTTTTCCATTAGTAAAACTTATTAATATCGTTTAACAATGTTAATAAATTTATTCAACAAATTTATATATTTTGCAATTTTTTTTTTTTTTTTTCTTTAACAATTCAGAGTTGAGATAGACAAGAAATAATTAGAATGACAAATTCCACACATATATTTTGTATCATATTATAAAAACCGAAAACTTTATAATTTTCACATTTGCATAAAATAACATTTCACACTAATAATTAAATTACAACCTGTAACTAATCTATACATGCCAAAAAAAATAACGGAAAATTTTCTTACAGTGGCCACACAAATCTCAAGTTCACAATCTATTCCCGCGATTCCTCATCAACGATCGCTTTACATTTGAAACAGTTATTTGTATAGTTATACAGTTACTATCAGGGCACATAGAAAAAATAAGAAAAAGTTTACATAAAATACTGACCAAGAGCGCACATACTATTTCACGAAAAAACAACAATTGGGCAATAATCGCACCCTTTCACTTATAATTTCATTACATAATAATCAGTACATTAATTTGCTGGACGTTGTTTAGATGACACTCCGCACGCTGACAACGGACTTCAATTTTCAATCGCAGCTCTCCTGCTCACTTCGCTAGAATGCAAGGGATTGCATCAATCAACATGCAACAGGGCAGCACGCTATAATGGTTCCGCTCTCTCTCCAATGGCGAAAAAAAAACAAGAGACGTCCAATTCTAAAAGGATCAGGGGGGGAGATATCTGAAAGCGGGACCACGCGCTGGAATTGGACGGAATTTGCAATTCTAGAAGTCGATGAAGAAACTCGCCTTGTCTCATCTCCACTTTTGTCGGTGAACGCTGCTCTTCCTACGTCCAGCTGAAAGACTCTTCTACTGGCAACAATCAACCGATCACTCCGCCGTAGGCCGTTTCCCAACGAACCTACTGTATGTCTGTATGGACAGTACAGTCGTAGGCACCGTTCAAGCTCACGTGGCTTGTCTACCGCGTGCTACGACACATATTTAGCGAAGCATTCGAGCAGCGTGACCAGCTACTGCCCGAAAAATACCAGTAGACCATCTTCGATCGAAACTTTCGTGTGCCAAGACCCTGCACACGTAAATTTCTCTTCTCTTCCGAAACTGTCCTGCGCCAACTGCATGCGCATTCGGTTCCTCTCTTCTCTCTCTTCTCTTCCGAAACCATCCTGCGCCAAGTCCCTGCGCAGTCTGGGTTTCCTCTTCTCTCTCTCTCTCTCATTGGTGATCGATCACCTATCCGGTCGACTAAACTCACTGATGGAACTCGGATTCAACTTGGTTGACTCCAAACCGAGCCTTTGAAATTTTGAAAAAAAAGTTTATTCGAAACGTGTTTCTGCACTGCTTATCATTTCATATTTAATTTATCGAATTTTCTCGACAGTTCACTTCGAAACTAACTACACATTTGCTCTGGCCAAATTCACGGAAAAAAAAAATTACACATCTCAAAATTTCGCAAAAATTTAATCAAATCTAGCTACCAATAAGGTCACTTATGGCAGTTACAGCGGAGAAGATAAAAAAGTCATAAAACGCATACGAAACAAAATTGTACAGTATAAATATAAAAGCGCCCATACATAGTAACTGTTAGTATAATTTAAGAAATATTATTGTTCAAACTATCGTCAGAAATCACATCAATACTTAAATACAAAAGACAAAATGAACCCCAGAAACTTCATGTCATCCATTCTCTGACAATCATGAACCCTCTTGCTTTGAGGAGGAGCACACAAAGACGCCACAAAAACGTTACTGGCTATCTAGAAGGCTCCATTTCCGAGTGTACACTTGAGCCAATGTTTCAAATGCATTAGTTAACTCCGACTGAAGGTTTAAACAATAATAATTTTCCAAAACAGTTATTAAAAAGTAAAAAAAATTTAAATATTACTACCAAAAATTATTTTAATACAGTAATTCCAACTTGAAACGTCAAATTTCATATGAATTGAACTCGCAATTCGCAAATTACATCTGAGATACAACTCTCTCCTTCAACAGAAACCCCAGTATGGTTTGCAAATCACAAAAATCCCAGCAATTTATCGCTTCCAAGTGAAACTAAAAATTTGCATAGTTATACTAAATAAGAATAGATAATATGCACTCAAAAACACGTAACCTACTGTAAACAAACAAAACATTGCCTAATTAGAGCGGTCGCTTTGTTTGTAAGCGAACCTCTATATCCCTAACCGAATGAACTGCATTATATCCTACATAATTTTGTAATTTTTCCATGCAAACGCTCGAACTAAAAAAAAGGACATTTTTCATTTCTAATACCCAAATTAAAATATCAAATCAAAACATCCTTTTTAGAATACACTCTAAATTCCCAATTAAAAATTTTACCATTTTCATTGAACTGGAAAGAAAAAGAAAAATCGGCCTACCTATAAAAATAACATTGAATGCATTTATAAAACGTAAATATAGGCTATGAAAAGAATTTTCTGCACAAATTTTTGTAATTCTTAAAAAATTATAATAATATCCAAATTTCGTAATGCATAACATTTGTGCTTATAAAAAAATCCTATGATTATTTATGTTAAACCAATTAAAATTTTGTTAAATAACTAAGAATTTACTACTCAATAGACATATACCGTAGTAACGGTTAATCTCCGAACAATATTTAACGATAGGCCTACAAGAAATCCCTCAGTACAATACAATAGCCATTTTACAAAATATGTCGGAATTGTCGTGAAATGAACGAAAGGAACAGAGAGGAGAAAAAAATAGATAATCAGCCTACCTACCAAATTTTATGAGTATATAAATATATAAATTATATATATAACTAATATATACGTATAAGTTAATAAGTAAGTATATAATTAATGAGTATATAATTAATGAGTATATAAAAAAATAAAAAAAAACAGAAAATTTCACAACACAATTTCTCTATTTCAGTTAAACGAATTCTGCTTATTTTGAAATTTAACACAATCCTATACGGCCAAATCTGACAAATTTAATATGTTTAAGATTTATTTTTCGATTTGTCCCTTAAAATGTAACGTAATCCTATTTTAGCGCGAAGCGAGCGAAGCAAAAAGCCCGTAAATCTATATAAACAATTATTTAAAATAAGCCTATCATTATAATTTATGTACAACCAATCGAAATATAATAAAAATCTGCTAATGAAACCCAGAAAATTTTTCATGTTCATGAAATGTTTTACAATCGGTACAAATTTTCGCTAAACATTTTTAAGGACCGCATAAAATGTGTATCACTGTATTTAAACTAACAATTTACTTACGTACAAATTTTTTCTATATTAATCGTTATTATTATATTATCACAATTACTACTAATTCCAAAAGTTTTAAACAAAAAGTAAAAAGGTAAGCTGAAACAGGCATAACAGTGGAAGAGACGAAAAAAAAGAAAAATTGAGTCCTCAGGCAGCACGATAATTTTCAAAACTATGTCCTCTCCGACCTAATGAACGAAATTTAACATAATAATGACTCGCAATATTGAGTCGGACAAGTTTTTCTACCGACTCTGTAACGACTAAAATAAGTTTTGAGTCTAGACTCGATCTCAAACAACAAATTTTGACGCGCGAGAATTTTGAAGCGACGTGACTCAGAATAATTTGGAAAACAATGGACGCCATTTTGAAATTTACATTTATGAATTTTAAGGAATGAAAATCGAAATTTGCCTGCAAACGGGATAAACTTTGCATTTAGATATTTTAATAATCGAAATAAAATATTCATTAACGCTATTGGCTAATATACCGGGTTGAAGAATTTTAATCGAAATACTAGTCACGTGGGTAAGCCTCATACAAAATATGATGTAGAGGACCGCCGCTAGCCACCAGATGTAGTGATCCGCTGCTACCAGATGTAGTGAACGCCTTTATTTATTTACTTTCTTCTTTATTTACGCTTCTTTCTACTCGCTATTTCATTTATCTTTACACGCTCTTTACTCATTTCCACAATACTTTACGATTATATTCATGGTAGCGACGCCGAGCCAAACTATGAAAGTCCGTTACAACACGAAGGGGGAAGGGGGTTTTATTAATACTCTATTTTAACACTTGTGAACGTTTTATTGATTCCGAAAATGGTTTAGTTAATTTAGGGGATGCGAGTATGAAATTTTACTAAATATATTTACGTCGGAGAGGGGCACAAAACAATTTGATTTTAAGATCACATGGCTCCAACCTTACGCTTATCGCGCCACCCAAGAGACTGACCTCCCTTGGGGTAGCCCGCTCTTTGGCCTCTGTCCAGGATTGCCAACTCTTCCCATTTTAAACAATTTCAAACAATTTCACAATTTTTAAATGATTTACATTAAACATTTTAATAATTAATTAAACAGAAATTAATATTCTTAACTAAGCATTACTACATTACGAGAAATGGTTGAAATTCCACGTTGGTCATTTTGTACAAGATCATTTACCCGGTTAGGTCAACTGTATGCCCCTGACAATTGGTTAGGTTACGTTGTGTTATTTTCGTTAGTTTTAACGAAAATAACACGACTTAACCTAACCAATTGTCAAGGGCATGCAGTTGACCTAACCGGGCCTTTAATGGCGGAAATCGGAATAACATTGAAGGCCCGGTTAGTATTTGAAAACCTCTATATTGAAAATTCAAATTCAAATATGTTCAAATGTGTTCAAATGTGTATTTGAAGAGTGTTTCTCACTTATTTGAACAGATTTAGCGGATTTAGTTAGTTAAATAAAGGTTTCCAATTTTATTGTGATGTTTGTTATTTCTATGAATTCATGACAAAAGTCATTTTAGCCATTTCGCGAAATGACGAAGGTGGAATTTCAGCCATTTCGCGTAATGGCTGAAGATTTTAGTCATTTCGCGAAGTGACCAAGTGAAACAGCCATTTCGCGAAATGACTAAAAGTTTCAGCCATTACACGAAATGGCTGGTTACACACTTTGACTGTATATATATATATATATATATATATATATATATATATACTGTGTATATATATATATATATATATATATATATATAAGGTGAGTCAAAAGTTCTGCCTCAGAGGAAAATATATATTAAATATATTTTATTTTGTATTTCCTTACAAACATTTTACGTACAGTTCTCAATTAATACCAATAAAAACGTTCAAAATGCGCCAAAGAACTAATTCCACCTTTTCATGAGGAGTCGACACTCTACGACGCTTCGTGCCCTGATTCCGCCATTCCTAGAAAGGGTGAGAAATAAATTCAATATAGATAACAAATATTAATTTTAAATTCAAAACCTCACTTAGATAATTTATATTACCCTGAGATAGAACTTCTGACTCGCCTATAATATATATATATATCAGTCAACTGATATTTCATTCGGTAAAGAGAGAAATTGATATGAAACGTCCGATTTTTTGACAAGAAATGTCATTTCGTCCCTGGAAAATAATTTCAAATGTTTTTTTCTCTTTCTTTTACAGCCATTTCGTTAAACATTTTAGTTTTCAATTTGAACGGTTTTTAACTGTTATATGTTAAATATAATTATGTTAAAATTAACTTATAAGTTCATAACTTTAGTTACTCTATATAAGAAGTTGTTTCATCGACGCCATTTTCAAATTTTAACGAGAAAAGATGATGTTGACATTTCACCTTGATTATTCATTTGGGATCCTTATTAGAAGGGCTTCTCTCTCTCTCTCTCTCTCTCTCTCTCTCTCTCTCTCTCTCTCCTGGAAGTAGGATAATAACAGATCTGGAATAATTTTCTTTTGATAGATTTGCAGTCATATCAACTGACTTCCTTCTCTTTCGGAAATCCAATTTTAATGGACAGGAAAAAGTTTTTGTTCCGCAATTTAATAGAAGACATTTTAAGAACTTGGTCTAAGTCCTGCAAAAAACAAAAAACAAAAAAACCCCCCTTTATATACGGGAAGTTCATAATGCCTTTGAGTGAAACACTCAAATACATTAATTCACGAGAATTATGTATTTTTTTATGCGGATTTATGGCTTTAGTTCAGGGATTTTTCCAAACTTTGTAATCTTGAACGTCTCTCGTTGATTTAATGTCTTTGGAATTAAGACTATCTAAACAGCGATTAACTGTTCTCCTCGTTTCAGTTTCCTTCTCTTAAGGATTTTAAGACCGGCATAAAGGAAGACGTTCTTCCTCCTTGCAGTAAAAACAAACTTTCCCAAGGACGGTGTCGAACACTAAACTTACTTCCTGCATTTATTTAAAAACAACAACAACAGCAGAATAACAACATCAGTGATGACTAGATAATGATGATGATCGAAGAAGAAGACGAAGAAGAAGAAGAAAAAGAAAAAAGAAAAGAAGAAGAAGAAGAAGAAGAATTTAGTTTACCATAGAGCTGTCAGTACGCTGTGGGCTCTGCATGCTGCATACGTTTTCATTTTTAGAGAAGTCGCTTAAGTCTTAAAGGACTTAAAGTCTTCCTTGGAATGCATGCGCTTTGCATAACCCCTTCATTAAGTATTCTATACTCTCACTGAAGTTGGAGTTTGGGAATACTATTTTCGGTAATATTTGCAAGAAGTAAATTATAACAACAGTTGTAACGATCGTAACACTGACAACAATGATAATAATATGATAAAACTAATGAAATAATTACATGAGGTTTTGTCCATAATAATAACATTGGTAACAAGTTTAAAATGTTAATAATAATAAAATTAAATTGTCGATGATGACAATTATTAATAATAATAATAATAATAATAATAATAATAATAAATGTGTTTAGGTATAGATTCCAAAATTTTGGTATCACCCCGTACTTGTCTAAAGGGAATTTTCCTATTAAAACTTCAATCGAAAGAGGGATCAAGGAGCTTCGAATAATACTCACCCAGGAGACGCCTCGCCGCTGGTACTCAGATCACAAGAGGAAATTAGGGCTTAGTGCCACTTGCAGTACGACGTCAGAAGGATAGTGCCAGAGGCTCTTTGATCCCTCGGTCGAACGCTGGGAAACTTAATTATGGCTAAACAAACGTGTCTCTCGCAAACTCTTTTCAGTGGATTTTTAAATTAATTATGACACGTTTTGCCGAATATTGATTTTTCGTTGTTGTGAACTTCGCAATTTAAAGTTGTTTATTTACAAGTTTAACTTTATTCAATTAAAAAAAATTAAAGAACTTGATATATACTGTGCATATACTGTATATATCTATATATATATATATATATATATATATATATATACCTTTGGCTAACCTTTAGTTAGCTTCTGCCCGAATTGTTCATTCTAATGAAGGTCAAGCTTTTCGCTCCACCTTAGACCTACAGTTTAACGTGGAATCCGAACCACGCCCCACAAACAGCCCAGCGTCTTAACCACTAGGCCACCTAGGGTACCCATTTATCTACCAACTACTTTCTTTTTGTGTGTGTGTGTGTGTGGAAGGATGAACAGTTGGGTTTTGCTGTGCGCCGGCTGCCGTCACCGGGTCTCGAACCTGGGGCCGATGGATTCGTAGTCAGCGACGCTAATACTGTATATATATATATATATATATATGTGTGTGTGTGTGTTGTGTGTGTGTAATTAACACTTAAGACAGACTTTCATAGATTAAGTCTTAGATTGACAGTAAAGCCTTTACTATACAAGTACATCCATTCAGGTTATGAACAGCTCGTAGCATCAATGCCAAGTATTTAGAGGGTCAATGCATCAGCGAAGCTTCCGTACGTAGTCCATCATCACTGGAAGCAACACCGCTTTGAGTGTCTTCAGTTATCAACTTCAAATGAGTAGTCCCATTCATAACGTTTTCTAATTAGTTTGTACTGCAGACACCCAACATCCTTGGCTTGGTCCTATAGGTTAGGGTGCGTTCTTAAAGAGCAAGATACTCCTCAAGTTTGTACTTCATTAAACAATAAAAATGTCCTCATTTCAATCACAAACACATTCATATCACGCATGCTTCTTCCTGTACATAAACTGCACCAAGAACTAGAAATATCCACAATTTCAAGTCATCCGTTTATATCCACTGTGACAAATTTTAAGGTTAAATTACAAATAATCTGATGTCAATATATTACAGCACAACTGTAAAATAATTGTTATGGTTCTGTTTTCATGAAATGCACGCATATTTGTACTGTAAAATAACAAAGTTGCAGTCAGCCGAATAATATGTTCTTTAAACCGGTCAACTCTGGAACGATCTTCCTTAATCCATTTTTCCTCCTGTCTATGACCTCCCATCTTTCGAACGCAGAGTGTCTAGGCATTTCGTAAACCCCGGACCTTGATTTTGGCTCTCTTCTTCTTCTATAGGAGGGACGCTTTTGGGGCATTCGCCCTTGGTCCCTCGTTCCTACATAAAAAAAATACTGACAGAAGGCTGACAAAAGTAATTTTCCAAAATCTTTTGATTTGATAACAAAAGACAGTAAATAATAACAAATTTAGTAAGCACTTTTAAGTGAAGGAACTTTGGGTATGTAGTATACAGTATGATTTCATAGAAGACATAGTGAAATTCGTATAACAAAAATGAGACCCTCCTTCATTTCACATAATAAACTGTGGCTGCGAAATTACCATTTACTTAATTATATAATTTGAAAAAGAAAACATACAATTTATATATTTTTTTTAACTTCACTAAAATCACGGATTATTTTTGTTTTATGAAAATACATCAAATATTGTTAAATAAAGTTTGGTGATTTTACGCTTATTGCAAATAGACGAACCATAAATAGACGAACCATAAATATCGGGTGATTCATAAGTCTGTTACCACTGTAATGGTGAATAAAAAATAACTACAAACCACAGTAACCTGTGATGTTTTTTTTATTTGAGGTTATTTTTACACAATTACACATTGGAAATTAACAGTGGAAATTCTTTCTTTTAAATCTAAATGCATGTTAAGGGTTTCAGGGTTTTTTCGCAGACCACTTTTGAGCAGTATTCGCAGATATTTGCTAAGTTTTGCTTATCCACTTCAGGTTAATAGGATTGTACGGACCGTCGACATCGATTTTAGAATTATTGAGCTAACGTTTGATGTTGCGAATGACATTAGCAATCAAACGCGACGACACACCGAATACAGCGATTGCGATACGAGATTTGATTTCCTTGGACGCCATGAAAACTCTCGAGGCAATGATATTATACGTAATGCTAAAAATACGAATACGATGTCGCAACTAACAAACCGCGGATATTCCGGTTCCCTTTTCAGATAAACCATGCTAAATTTACATTTAAAAAAAAATATATACAGGGTGTCCCAGAATTAACTATCTATTTCAATGAAATCGGACAAATTTTTTAAAAACACACTTTTATTTATGTTTATCATGTTTAATATGTGTTAAAAATGTATAAATTTCTAAATTTTTTTCATAATTTTATTTTCGTAATTTTTTCATTATCTGGTCCAATGAAAGACCGTTTGAAGTCATAGAATGGCAAAGACTCTCCAAAAGTTAACGTGTGGCTTGGAATGACCAAATCCAAAATTTATGGCCCATTCTTCTTTGCGGAAGCAACTGTAACAGGTACCGTCTACCTTGATATGCTTCAGCAGTTTCTCGAACCACAGCTTCTTGATGATGGCATTCTTGATAATGTTGTGTTTCAACAAGATGGAGCACCATGTCATTAGGCTCTAATTGTTCGAGAATACCTCAACAGACGCCTTCCGAATCGGTGGATTGGACGTGGAGGACCTCGACCTTGGCCTCCGCGTTCTCCGGATTTGACACCCCTGGATTTCTTTGCATGGGTTTCATAAAAACAAAGGTTTATCGCCAAAAGATCAATGCTTCTTGTTAAAACACAACATTATCAAGAATGCCATCATCAAGAAGCTGTGGTTCGAGAAACTGCTGAAGGTAGACGGTACCTGTTACAGTTGCTTCCGCAAAGAAGAATGGGCCATAAATTTTGGATTTGGTCATTCCAAGCAACACGTTAACTTTTGGAGAGTCTCTTTGCCATTCTATGACTTCAGACGGTCTTTCATTGGACCAGATAATGAAAAATTATGAAAATAAAATTATGAAAAAAATTTAGAAATTTATACATTTTTAATACATATTAAACATGATAAACATAAATATAAGTGTGTTTTTAAAAAATTTGTCTGATTTCATTGAAATAGATAGTTAATTCTGGGACACCCTGTATATAACTGCTTAAAATGTGATAAAAAAATCCTGAAAAAAATAAGGATCTTGTATAACTCATCATTTACTTCATTTTTTTATATATAATACAACAGACAAACCACAAGATCCGGTTTTTCTTATGTAGAATTTAAATCTGAATCAGTTTTCTTCAATGGTATTTCTTGCGCAAATTGATATTAACGGAGATATAAGCAATTTTGGATCGATTAAAATCGATTGAAATAGTATGGTGGTAATTATTCGTTTACCCCTGCGGGTCGATTTTGATATGAGAATAGGTTTTCCTGGTGTATTTTGGCGTGTTTAATTCAATCTGACAGTCATTTCTTGTGCAAATGAATTATTGAATGCCCGGTTCGGTTAATTGAATGCCCGGTTAGGTCAACTGTACGCCCTTGATGATTGGTTAGGTTGTCGTGATATTTTCGTTAGTTGGGTTAAGTCGTGATATTTTCATTAAAAAATAAATACCACGACTTTTGCAACACTCCTTACATAAAATGTCTGCACTCTTCCTGTATGTAAAACCAAATATATATATATATCCCTTCTTTTGAACAAAATCCCTTCATGTGCTTAAATTAAGGTGGTAACGCAGATAAAATTTTAATAGCTTTTATATTTTATGGTGGATTTGTATAACTAACTCCAAAGCGTTCCTAAGTTTTGCCTAATGATAGTTTATACCCGTAACATGCTTTCAAGATGACCATATTATTGTCGCGTAGCATTTGGAAAGACTTTTTAGATCCACTTTTCGCATTTACTGAGTGTTCCGCTTCAATCCCGTGATTTAAATAGAGGTGAGGATTGTTAATTAGTGTACAAAATGACAAAAAGGGAATTACCCGAAGATGAAAGAACTCAAGTAGCTAGGTTAGGTTAGGTTAGTGTTTTAGTTTGATGAAAGTAACTTTGAGGTACTTAAAACAGCCTAATGAGTACCCTTTTTACCAATAATGTTTCGGTGTTTCATAGCTTACTTTCGTGTTGTGTCCGATATTTTCACTTTATTTTGCTGGTTTTGGGAGCCTCAGGCTCAACTCTCGTAAGAAGGAGAGTAGGAAGGAGGGGCCCAATATAATAATTGTATTGTCCCGACATTCAAATTTGGACAAAGTAGCATTATGGTCTGTGGATGCATTTTCTTATGAGGCACTGAAAAAAAATTTTAGTGCGAAGGCCGCCGAACGAACCCTTCAATCCATACAGATGGTGCTTCGAAAGACCTTGAAGTACTTCATCGCAAAATTATTTCCAAAAATTGATGAAATCTGACGCTAATTTTCAACAGGACACTGCTCAGGAAATTTTAGACATCAGATTAAAACAGCATAAATATGCGTGTAGCACGGCAAATAATTATAATGCATTATTTAACCATATGTATGGATATAATCATAGTATTAACTGGGAGAGTTCTAAAATTCCTGTTAAAAATAAAGACAAAAGTGAAAGGAACATTATGGAATGTGCATTCATATGCTTTATAAAGAATTTCAATAACATTTAGGAAAGTGTAAAATGGACCACATCTTGTTATATATATATATATATATATATATATATATATATATATATAACTTTTCCTTGGGTCATACAAAGTTCCAGGTTCCCATGGAAGATGAGTGCTACCATTCCTCTGCATGGAGTTGGGTTGATGTAGAAGAGAGTTGCTTTGGTTAGGTTCCTTTAAGGTTTATGGCTGAATCCCATCAATATGAAGTTAAAGGATCTTGGTTCTCTAATGACAAATCCATTTTCCCCTCAGATACAGATCGAGTTCCCATGCTGCCTTTAGTTTATGGACGTTGCGTGTTGTTTAGACATGTTTAGACGCGTTAAATGCATTTGAAATGATTAATTAATGAATTAATTAATATAAATTAACTAATTAATTTGTAGGTACAGAAATGCAAATTATATATTTGTTTTTGTTGATTTATTCATTTCGTATGTTTAATCTAAGTACTCTCTCTCTCTCTCTCTCTCTCTCTCTCTCTCTCTCCTCTCTCTCTCTCTCTATATATATATATATATATATATATATATATATATGTGTGTGTGTGTGTGTGTGTGTGTATATATACACCTTATGAACCTTATGTTGTTTCGTGCGTTGGTCTCTCTTCACACGGAGGTCAAGCTGGTGGCCCCGCCTCTATATATACAGAGCTGGGCAATAAATACATTGAATGTATTTAAATACTAAATACTAAATACATGGGAGAAATGTATTTAAATACTAAATACTAAATACATTTTACGAATGTATTTAGATACTAAATACAAAATACATCAATTGTATTTAAATACATTTGTAAATACATTTTAAATACATACAAATTTTAACATATGCATTCACTAATTCATGTTTTGATAAATTTCTACTTTAGGGGACACGGTGAATTTCGAAATAAATACACCACTCGATAGATCAGACGATTTTAAAAGCTTTTTCATCAATGAATTTTCCATCGCAAATTGGATTGATTGCAACGAGTTAGTTACACAGGCCCACTTAAGGCAGAGCCGTTTTGTACGATTATTCGGTCAACTTCAAGATATTTTTTGATGTCTAAAAAAACACTTACCTTCAGATGAGTGTACAGATTCGTTGTAGCATTGCTTGCAGCAGAGACTTCGTGTTTACACAGCAAGCAGGTGCACTTTAAATTATTACCGTCTTTAGATTTAATTTTAAAGTATTTTCCATCAAACAGAGGGTGCACTAAATTGTTATCTGCAGATATATCACTGTTTGATTCACCGATTTGCTTGTTGAAGCCATGACACGCACACGATAAAGAAATCAACCGCTTTCGACTAAGAGTGGCACACAACTGATTGAACTGACACGTTGAAACATGAACCATGCTGTACTACACTGTCGACGCGTCGTACTGGGCTAGTACAGAACGTGTATTAAACCAGTAAAAGTATTTACATTTTTATATTTTGAGTATTTAAATACTCATTAAAGTATTTAAATACTATATTTAAATACATGAAAAACAATGTATTTATAAATACAGTTCTAAATACACAAATGTATTTAAATACGTATTTAAATACAAATGTATTTAAATACTGCCCAGCTCTGTATATATATATATATATATATATATATATATATATATATATATATACACACACACACACACACACACACTCGTGTGTGTTGTTTATGTTGTTTTTTATTGGTTTGACATACTACATATAATTTAATATAAAGATAATTTCCAGTGCAAGCGATTATAGCTGGTAACTGCTTAATTTAATACAAAAAATATAGTTTAAAGTGTCACACTTCTTTTTACCGTGTAATGAAACACACACACACACACACACACACACACACTGTACTGCACAGTGTATATATATATATATATGCACACACTGTATATGCAAAATTATCTCCCCCAGGATTCGAATCCACCACCTCTTTAGTAGGAGGACGACTGAACACTTTTTACTCAAAGAGACAGTTGGGTCGAATTCTGATGGGATAATTTTGCATTATGCAAAATTATGCCCGTTTCTGCATGATATTTCATATATAGGCCTATAATATATATATATATATATATATATATATATATATATATAAGTAAAATAATTTTTTTATCATCCATCCTTTTTTTCATTATATACACGCAAACAACTCATACATCCACTAAATATGCTGCTCAATTATCTCCACTTCATAGATCAAAAAATCATTGCGAAGTTCCTCTCGGAGCATTCTCAAATAGGCTGTTTACAAATTAGGATTTTGTCTGAAGGGGTTAGAAAGGGTTTATTGAATTAGTGTGGAGGTTCTTCACTGGTAATAGGATTCCATATTTGCTTTTAAATGTAAAGGGTTTTAGGAAGTAATTAAGCGCAGTTAAAGTTTTGCAAACAAACTATAAATGAAATATGTGCACCGGGTGGCGCAAAATAAACGTCTTCCATTTGAAACGCCGTCATTAATTTTAAAGGTTTGTATTTATTTCAGGTCGTTGAAATTTATAAAAGTAACAACAAACGTATCTAAGTTTATTTTATAAAAATGACATTATAAATTACGTTATAAAAGTTCCAAATTAACGTTTAAAAGAAAAATATTTCTTTTCAAGTATGAAAAGTAAAATATGATGAGCGGGTGCTGTCTGTCCTCTGATATGATAGAGGAATTTGGAACTACGACGCGCATACATATCAGAATTAGGCCTACGTTGTAACGGCTGGTGTCGCGAATTAAATCGGTATCGTTTGTGTGTTATTTTGTTTTGTTCAGGGTTTAGTTTCTCGTCAAAAAAAAGTTTTAAAGCTTTGTGAAAATGCTAAAAGTGATCTCACTGTTATCAAGACGTTTCAAGAAAAGGGTTGGCGCGGTAAATGAGTTTCCAGGTAAACACTGGGATGTAAGGTTTGTTAATCATGCGACTCAGCGTGGGGAAACCGCAGGATCTATGTTTCTATTGCGACAAATAAAAGGAATAGTGGCCGACCACAGACAGCTCGAATACAGTAAAATTAAGAGCAAGTTGAGAACTAGTGTTCTCACATGAAAATGAAATAGGCACTTATTTGTTCCAGAAAACCATAACAGGTAATTAAAGGGTTAGGGTCATCATACTCTCAGTTCAGAGAATGATAAGGACAACTGGATTGAAAAAAAATCGTCGCTTACAGACACCTAGCATTACCCCAGCCCAGGAAACTGAGACATCTGACAAGATGGTGGGCATCGTACCGGAGATTTTCTCACGATGACCAAGAAAAAACAAGGGCTTCCAAGACGAAGAAGATCTTACAAGTTCCGACAAATCATTAATCAATCTAGTTTATTCCACACATCCGAAAAATAGTGTTAAATCCACGCCTTTATCACGAAAGTTCATAAAATTCCCCCAAAATTATGGTTGTATTTCTTGGGAAGGAAAAAAACAGGTTATTTTTCATGAACTCTCAAGATTTACAGATAACTTCGGACACTACAACATTTAAATCATCATCTCACGGAATGTGAACAATAGTATAGCCGCAAAAGGGGAGAGTGCAAGAATGTTGCAGGTTATTATGTAATGTTGCAAAGGGGAGGGGTTGTTGCAAAGGGGGGGGTGGGGGTGTTGCAAAGGGGGTGGGGGTGTTGCAAAAAAAATTACCCCAAAGGGCCCTTTGTTGCCAACCGGGTTGCAAGAGGCATGCAGCTTGGAGGCCTCCCCCAAGCTATTCCCCCCAAAGGGCCAGAGAGAAAGGAGGAGAGAAAGGAGGAGAGATGTTCACCTGGCAGGAGCCAAGTGCACATCAAGACTTCAGCCGAGTAGGCGTTGTTTTATAGGCTCCTAATCAGCCAGAATCAGCCAGTTGGCTGAGCCAAGGGGGGAGGGGTACACCTGAAGGAGAGAGAGAGACACCTGAAGGAGAGATAGAGAGAGTAGTTGCCTTTGATTGCAAGCCATGCAACTTGGAGGCGGAGTTCTTCCCCAAGTTATTTTCGTTTACCTAACCTAAGAGGCCTCTAAGGGTTTTTTCCCAAAGGGCCTGAAAGAGAAGGACCAGAGGTCCTTGCTCGGCTGGGAGCCGGGCTTGAATGACCCGACAGTCGTCTCTCGGCCTTTTATAAACCTCTATTCTGGCTGAGTTGCCAGATAGCGCCATGTATTCAGTTGCCAGATAGCGCCATCTTTTTAAAATATAATTAGGATATGTATATATATATATATATATATATATATATAGAGAGAGAGAGAGAGGGGAGAGGGTTAACTATAATCACAATTATAATAATCGAAAATGGCAGAGTTTGTTTCTAGTGAGAAAGGAAAGCCAATGCTCTTAGTGAATGGGTTTTTATATGTAAGAGATGCTTTTTTAAAAATATAATTAGGATATATTTCTTTATATCATCGACCCTCCTCCTCCCTCATTTTACACACTTAATTGATATATAGATGTATATAGTGTTTTACAATAGATGTATATAGTGTTTAACAACAAGAAACAAATATAACATTAACTTGAACTTCATTAAACTTGACGTTTTCGAAACAAATAACATAGTTTGCCACACATAATTCATTCCATAGAAAACTTAATAATAGAAAATAATTAATTTATGGATAACTATTTTATCTCGACACTATAATTATATATATACAGTCTTTTAGACATCCAATGAAACACATTCTCAATGCGCTTACGAAGAAACATATATTAATCAAATACCACAATATTTTATATAGTTAATCAATTGGAAGATTCAATCATATAAAATACCACAATATATTTATATAGTTAATCAATTGGAAGATTCATTTAAACACACGTTCCAATAAATCATTTAATTCCTATTTAAATACCGAAAAACGAAAGAAGAAACGAAGAAAATTGCAAAAAACGAATTCTAAAGAAATTAAACAATTGAAACAATTCAAAACAGACGATCGTCATTCCCCAAACCCGTATATATATATATATATATATATATATATATATATATATAATAAACTAATAAACACACACACACACACACACACACACACATACACACACATACACGCACACACGCACACAAGGAAAAGGCGACTCTGTCATTCCGAATCGTCCCCCTAGAGACCTTTTCGGCCGAGGGTTAATCCTTCGTTCCAAGATATTCGAGCAAAAGCACCCGTCACACCAATTCTTATTATCATCATTATCATTACTTCTACAATGAAAATATTTACGCGTAATTTGTATGGTGTCATATTCTTATAACTACATCTTAACTGCTTAATCAATCACCTTTCACATCAATTCTTATCATCATTATTATTATTATTATTTCTACAATGAAAATAATTTATATTTACGCGTAACTTAGACCCACAGTTTAACGTGCAAACTGAATGCTTTTTTAAAAATATAATTAGGATATATTTCTTTATATCCTCGACCCTCCTCCCTCATTCCCCCAAACCCCCCCCCCCACTCATCTGTACTTGTATATATAATAAACTCATTCCCTGATAAGCCTCCCTTCTCTCTCCTCTCTCTCGTCCCCTTCACTCCAAATCTTAACTTTCACACACACGCCTGTATATATATTATGAACATCAGGAAAAATACCAAACGTATATTAATTTAAATGAAACTAAACGTACATTAATTTAAAACAAATTAATTTTCTCCTTTTAAGAAATTAATCAATATACCCTCAATTTAGTAATAATAACAACTATCTCTCATACACTATATTATATATATATATATATATAATATATATATAATATATATATATATATATATAAATGGACTTTCACCGAATTAAAACAAATCACTAAGCAGTTAAAAGATTTCGCTCTATTATCATATTCACAAATCTACACACACACACACACACACACCTCTGTATATATTACGAAAATCAGGAAAATTGCCAATCGTGTATTAATTTAAATGAAACTAAACGCATATTAATTTAAAACAAATGAATTTTGTCCTTCTAAGAGAATCATTTATTATAAGAAATTAACTACTCTATGTAAGAAATTAAACATTAAACGCGAGCGAAACATACGTGTTTGTCGAGACCTTTTGAAAGGGGCTAGCGGTCGCGAAGGAAGATATGGGGGAAACAAATCAAAACACACGTTCGCCCTCCCTCATTTCTCCCATATATATATATATATATATATATATACTCAAACACACGTACCTGCGCTGAAACCTTTGAAAGGTGTGGGCGTTCACAGAGGAATTTTTGCTGGAACTCCCTCTCTCTCTCTCCTGCACAGGCCGCTCCTGATAAATCTCTACATTCGTCAAAAAATTAGCTCAGACGAAATACATACAATTCTTTCACCTTACCATATATATATATATATATATATATATATATATATATATATATATATATATATAGAAAGAGCCATATTAGCTGTTCTAGCTTTCCGTTCATTTGACTTTTAAATCTATTAAACCATTCTTAAAATTAAATGCTTTACTCCATTTATAATGAAAAGGTACGACTTGGGATGTCATTCGGCTACTGAGAGTTATTAGCAATCAAGTCCAGTAAAGATTACCGCGGCTAATATGTATCATATTTCTGAGAAAGTCGAAAACCATACCCATATTATGTTATATCAGTCAGGGTGAGTCTTCTGCCACGTCAGGCGTACGCTATACATTCGTCAAAAAAAATTAGCTCAGATGAAAAACATACAATTCTTTCACCTTACCATATATATATATATATATATATATAGAAAACCGTTTTTGGAAATCATACAATGTTTTGCATTGTATAAAAAAACATTGCAACTGCTTGTATGCACTTATTTTTTATTTAATACACATGTAGATTTAATTAATATCGTCAATGAACGTTATACGCGTCACTATTAAATATCATTTATATTTTTTTTTCTTTCGATTTGTAATTTAAATTTTTATTTTTTACTTTCGATTTGGATTGTGTTTCAGCTTTGTAATTTTAATTTTTATTATTGAACAGTTTTAATTTGTACTTTAGATTTAGTTTTAACTCTCCACGTTTATATATTTTTGTCATTTATACATTTTTTAGCTTTTATTTATGCGATAGAGTCCCCCGAAACAGCGGATGCTGCCAAATATAATAACTTTTCTGCGCTATGTCATCGTCTTTATCCTAAATATAAAGTTTAATACAGTTCTCAGTACCTCTGTCATTCAATTATGATACAGTTCTCAGTACCTCTGTCATTCAATTATGATACTACCTGGAAATTTCCTGCGTGGAGCTTGATAACGACGCCAAAACGACATTGTATAAAGGCAGGCGAAACTTTCACTTTAACTCATTACAAGATTGGAAATAGAGGGTAGATTCGTGTTAGTTAGCTCTCTGTGCCTTCCACAGCACCTTTGAATTTTAATGTTCTGCACTTTTGTTAAATCAGCAGCTAACTTCTTCCAAGATTTTTGATCTTCAGTTGTTATTGGATCATCCCACCCAACATTTGTCCTCCAAACTTCTTGGAGGAGAATCTTTGATTTTATTGTTGAAGGCAGGAATAGACCCATGGGGTCAAAAATTTTAGAAGCCTCTGATAATATTTGTCTTTTAGTGTTTGCTTCCTCATCAAGTTTAAACCCTTTAGTACAATTGAATCATGACTGTTAGAAGTTGCATCCAAATACCAGCTCATACCTAAAGTTTTAACTCTGTCTGATGGCTTAGTAAGACCATTATTATCCTTTAAAATCTTTTTGTTTAAATCCTCATCATTTGAAATCCACTCTCTTAGTTCAAAGTTACCTTGTTGCATAATGTTTTGAGAGTGTTCATAGACTTCAGATAATTCAGATTTTGTTGTTGTTGA
The DNA here is from genome assembly GCA_023014485.1 of Bathynomus jamesi. Taxonomy (NCBI): domain Eukaryota; kingdom Metazoa; phylum Arthropoda; class Malacostraca; order Isopoda; family Cirolanidae; genus Bathynomus; species Bathynomus jamesi. Next base: position 47,155 of record JAJOZX010002602.1, read on the forward strand.
GCATATTAGATTGTCTACGTAAAAATGTTCCTTGAGGAAGTTCAATGTTAAAGAGTTATTAAACTGGTTCAAATTATGTCTAATTGTCAATGCTAATAGGCTAGGTGAGCAATTGGCTCCAAACAACACAGCATTAAATCTATAGGTTATGAACCCTTTATTCAAATCAAATGGATCCCTGAACCATAAGAACCTAAGTTGATTCTTATCATATTCATTTTAAAGATTTATTCTCAAAAATGCCTTTGAAATGTCACTTTGTACAGCATATTTATCTAACCTGAACCTCAGTAAGATCTTCACAAGGTCAGAAATGAGATTAGGACCCTCAATCAGACAATCATTCAAACTGTGTTTATCACTGTCTTTGAGGCTACAGTTATATACTACTCTGAGTTTTGTTGTTGGGGCATCTTGTCGATAAACCCCCCTGTGAGTTAAATAATGACAACCATCTTTTTTAAAAGGGTTATTTGTTACTTCTTCAATGAAGCCTTTCTGTAGCTGTTCTTTGAAGGCATCAATGTACATTTGAATATTATCATCTTGTTTGAGTTTTTTCATTACTTTATATAAATGTCCTTTTGCTACTTTGAGATTATCTCTTAAAGTTGGACAATTTATTTTCCAAGGTAACTCAACAAAATAACTATTGTCTTTGCACTGAATGGTGTCTTCAAATCTTTCTACCATTAACTGATCTTCTGAAGTTTGATTTGTGTCATGTATACACACAGATTCTAGCAACCATAAAGTTTGAATTGCCTCATCCAAAGTTTCATCTTTCTGTTCATTTTCTTTGATAAATGATGTTATACACAATTCTTGTTCATTTTTATGAGTTTGTAGGCCTAATTGATTAACTAATGATTGATCTACAAATGTTTGTTGGGAACAAGAATCTATTAGACATCTTATAGGAGTTGTCCCACCTTTTTTATTTTTTAAATCCAAGGTTATTATAGGTAGGAGACAATTCTCTCAATATGTATATGTACTTTACTCTTACATTACATTACATTTGGAAAACATGTAGCTCCTCGACAGGAAAAATATTTTATGAAAAAGTACATTATAGCCAAAACAGGAAATATATTTTATTAAAAAAAAAAGTACATTTTCAACAAATTTGCACAACATAAGTGGAAGTAAAATTACAATTCAATGTTGTAAAAAGAAATTTAAACATTTCAAAATATATGTTTTTGTATACATATGTATCTTTCTTTACTAGAAGTATCAACTTCCTGACTAATTTTGGACACCTTTATATTAAGCCTCAAAGTTGATGTTAATTTTGCAAATTTTGTGAAAATATCAACTTTTGGAAATTTTTAAAATAAAAATAAATCCTTTTTTGGTTATTTTTTATTTCACTCATAAATTTACAACCCTACAAACCTGTTTTAAAACTGCAAATGTAACTTTAACTCTTGATTGAATTTACTTAGGCTTTTTTTAAATACTCCTCAATTTTAGCTAAACAATCATTTGTATGAAAAAAGTACATTATAGCCAAAACAGGAAATATATTTTATTAAAAAAAAAGTACATTTCAACAAATTTGCACAACATAAGATATATATTTTCTTAGTCAGTTTTCAATGGCAATTCAATATATTATACTGATTTAGCCACGCGTGAGAGGGTTAAAAGATGAATATTAAACAAATTTAATGTTGTATGAAGATCATATTTTGTAGGTTCGCTTATTTTTCTATTCAGTGCTGTACTGTACATTGAAGGGTTTTTATTTTCAATATTTGTTTAGTTATATGCAAGTTAAATGTTTATTTTATGGTTAAACTATTGATTTCTTTCTTTTTTCTAATTGTCAGCAATTTAAATTATATAAGAAATACTAAAAGTTTTCAGTTTCTAAATTTATATATATATATATATATATATATATATATATATATATATATATATTGGATTAACTGAATTGTTAAGTCTATTATCATAATAGAAGTTAAAAAAAAATTCATTGGAGTGACAACTGGCACCAATTTACCATGTAAGAGTCACATAATTATCTCTGAAGAGAATTCCAGGAGGGGTTACAATAACGTTTAAACTTAAACTTTTGCTCACAAATATTTTCTCTTTAAACCAAAAGGTGTAATATTTATTATTATTCAAAACCAAGTGTTTTAGTAATGAGTAACTTATATTACTTTCATGAAATGAGGAATCATTGCGCAAAACTTTTGAAATAAATGTTAGTTTGAAACATGCACAGTACAGTTTCAGGCAAAAAGTGTCATAATTCTATCACAAACACCACTAAACTGAATCCAATTTGAAAAATAGCCAGAACAAAACCCCACCAGCTAATTAAATCGCAGAGTAGTGAAAAATAGCCCAACCAGGAAAAATATTTTATGAAAAAGTACATTATAGCCAAAACAGGAAATATATTTTATTAAAAAAGTACATTTCAACAAATTTGCACAACATAAAATATATATTTTCTTAGTCAGTTTTTAATGGCAATTCAATATATCGTACTGATTTAGCCGCGCGTGAGAGGGTTAAAAGATGAATATTAAACAAATTTAATGTTGTATGAAGATCATATTTTGTAGGTTCGCTTATTTTTCTATTCAGTGCTGTACTGTACATTGAAGGTTTTTTATTTTTAATATTTGTTTAGTTATATGCAAGTTAAATGTTTATTTTATGGTTAAACTATTGATTTCTTTCTTTTTTCTAATTGTCAGCAATTTAAATTATATAAGAAATACTAAAAGTTTTCAGTTTCATAAATTTATTTATATTATATATATATATATATATTTGGATTAACTGAATTGTTAAGTCTATTATCATAATAGAAGTTAAAAAAAAATTCATTGGAGTGACAACTGGCACCAATTTACCATGTAAGAGTCACATAATTATCTCTGAAGAGAATTCCAGGAGGGGTTACAATAACGTTTAAACTTAAACTTTTGCTCACAAATATTTTCTCTTTAAACCAAAAGGTGTAATATTTATTATTATTCAAAACCAAGTGTTTTAGTAATGAGTAACTTATATTACTTTCATGAAATGAGGAATCATTGCGCAAAACTTTTGAAATAAATGTTAGTTTGAAACATGCACAGTACAGTTTCAGGAAAAAAGTTTGCCATTTGGTAGGTAGGCCCCGTTAGTAGGCTGTCTGGACAAGTTATTTGATGACAGTTTCTCAGAGTACCTGGCACCTGTGACCCATAGTACTTGAATAGTATATATGTCTATTGTTAGCGATATTATTATTATTATTATTATTATTATTATTATTATTACGTATATTTGGGCATGTAAATGCCTCAGTTAGGAATTCATTTTCTCGTTTGTGTTTCCCAAAATCTTTTTAAGATTTATAAATTCTAAAACCAAATACGTTTGGCATAGACTTTTATCTGGAAAGGGATCATACGGATGTTCTGAAACATTATAACATATAAGATTAATAATTGAATGACAGAGGTACTGAGAACTGTATTAAACTTTATATTTAGGATAAAGACGATGACATCGCGCAGAAAAGTTATTATATTTGGCAGCATCCGCTGTTTCGGGGGACTCTATCGCATAAATAAAAGCTAAAAAATGTATAAATGACAAAAATATATAAACGTGGAGAGTTAAAACTAAATCTAAAGTACAAATTAAATTTCAATAATAAAAATTAAAATTACAAAGCTGAAACACATAATCCAAATCGAAAGTAAAAATAAAAATTTAAATTACAAATCGAAAGTAAAAAAAAAATATAAATGATATTTAATAGTGACGCGTATAACGTTCATTGACGATATTAATGAAATCTACATGTGTATTAAATAAAAAATAAGTGCATACAAGCAGTTGCAATGTTTTTTATACAATGCAAAACATTGTATGATTTCCAAAAACGGTTTTCTATCTATATATATATATATATATATATATATATAGGTAAGGTGAAAGAATTGTATGTATTTCATCTGCGCTAATTTTTTTTTGACGAATGTATAGCGTACGCCTGACGTGGCAGAAGACTCACCCTGACTGATATAACATAATATGGGTATGGTTTTCGACTCTCAGAAATATGATACATATTAGCCGCGGTAATCTTTACTGAACTTGATTGCTAATAACTCTCAGTAGCCGAATGACATCCCAAGTCGTACCTTTTCATTATAAATGGAGTAAAGCATTTAATTTTAAGAATGGTTTAATAGATTTAAAAGTCAAATGAACGGAAAGCTAGAACAGCTAATATGGCTCTTTCTATATATATATATATATATATATATATATATATATATATGGTAAGGTGAAAGAATTGTATGTATTTCGTCTGAGCTAATTTTTTGACGAATGTAGAGAGATTTATCAGGAGCGGCCTGTGCAGGAGAGAGAGAGAGTGGGAGTTCCAGCAAAAATTCCTCTATGAACGCCCACACCTTTCAAAGGTTTCAGCGCAGGTACGTGTGTTTTGAGTTATATATATATATATATATATATGGGAGAAATGAGGGAGGGCGAACGTGTGTTTTGATTTGTTTCCCCCATATCTTCCTTCGCGACCGCTAGCCCCTTTCAAAAGGTCTCGACAAACACGTATGTTTCGCTCGCGTTTAATGTTTAATTTCTTATAGAGTAGTTAATTTCTTAAATAAATGATTCTCTTAAAAGGACAAAATTCATTTGTTTTAAATTAATATGCGTTAGTTTCATTTAAATTAATACACGTTTGGCAATTTTCCTGATTTTCGTAATATATACAGAGGTGTGTGTGTGTGTGTGTGTGTGTAGATTTGTGAATATGATAATAGAGCGAAATCTTTTAACTGCTTAGTGATTTGTTTTAATTCGGTGAAAGTCCATTTATATATATATATATATATAGTGTATGAGAGATAGTTGTTATTACTAAATTGAGGGTATATTGATTAATTTCTTAAAAGGAGAAAATTCATTTGTTTTAAATTAATGTACGTTTAGTTTCATTTAAATTAATATACGTTTGGTATTTTTCCTGATTTTCATAATATATATACAGGCGTGTGTGTGAAAGTTAAGATTTGGAGTGAAGGGGACGAGAGAGAGAGAGAGAGAGAGAGGGAGAGAAGGAGGCTTATCAGGGAATGAGTTTATTATATATACAAGTACAGATGGGTGGGGTGGGGGGGGTGGGGGAATGAGGGAGGAGGGTCGAGGATATAAAGAAATATATCCTAATTATATTTTTAAAAAGCATTCAGTTTCCACGTTAAACTGTGGGTCTAAGTTACGCGTAAATATAAATTATTTTCATTGTAGAAAATAATAATAATAATGATGATAAGAATTGATGTGAAAGGTGATTGATTAAGCAGTTAAGATGTAGTTATAAGAATATGACACCATACAAATTACGCGTAAATATTTTCATTGTAGAAGTAATAATAATGATGATAATAAGAATTGGTGTGACGGGTGCTTTTGCTCGAATATCTTGGAACGAAGGATTAACCCTCGGCCGAAAAGGTCTCTAGGGGGACGATTCGGAATGACAGAGTCGCCTTTTCCTTGTGTGCGTGTGTGCGTGTATGTGTGTGTGTGTGTGTGTTGTTTTAGTTTATTATATATATATATATATATATATATATATATATATATATATATATACGGGTTTGGGGAATGACGATCGTCTGTTTTGAATTGTTTCAATTGTTTAATTTCTTTAGAATTCGTTTTTTGCAATTTTCTTCGTTCTTCTTTCGTTTTTCGGTATTTAAATAGGAATTAAATGATTTATTGGAACGTGTGTTTAAATGAATCTTCCAATTGATTAACTATATAAATATATTGTGTATTTTATATGATTGAATCTTCCAATTGATTAACTATATAAATATATTGTGGTATTTTGATTAATATATGTTTCTTCGTAAGCGCATTGAGAATGTGTTTCATTGGATGTCTAAAAGACTGTATATATAATTATAGTGTCGAGATAAAATAGTTATCCATAAATTAATTATTTTCTATTATTAAGTTTCTATGAATGAATTATGTGTGGCAAACTATGTTATTTGTTTCGAAAACGTCAAGTTTAATGAAGTTCAAGTTAATGTTATATTTGTTTCTTGTCGTTAAACACTGTATACATCTATTGTAAAACACTATATACATCTATATATCAATTAAGTGTGTAAAATGAGGGAGGAGGAGGGTCGAGGATATAAAGAAATATATCTAATTATATTTTTAAAAAAGCATCTCTTACATATAAAAACCCATTCACTAAGAGCATTGGCTTTCCTTTCTCACTAGAAACAAACTCTGCCATTTTCGATTATTATTTATTATAATTGTGATTATAGTTAACCTTCTCCCCCCCCCCCCTCTCTCTCTCTCTCTCTCTCTCTCTCTCTCTCTCTCTCTCTCTCTCTCTCTATATATATATATATATATATATATATATATATATATATATATATATCCTAATTATATTTTAAAAAGATGGCGCTATCTGGCAACTGAATACATGGCGCTATCTGGCAACTCAGCCAGAATAGAGGTTTATAAAAGGCCGAGAGACGACTGTTGGGTCATTCAAGCTCGGCTCCCAGCCGAGCAAGGACCTCTGGTCCTTCTCTTTCAGGCCCTTTGGGAAAAACCCTTAGAGGCTTCTTAGGTTAGGTAAACGAAAATATCTTGGGGGAGAACTCCGCCTCCAAGTTGCATGCCTTGCAATCAAAGGCAACTACTCTCTCTCTCTCTCTCTCCTTCATGTGTCTCTCTCTCCTTCAGGTGTACCCCTCCCCCCCCCTGGCTCAGCCAACTGGCTGATTAGGAGCCTATAAAACAACGCCTACTCGGCTGAAGTCTTAATATGCACTTGGCTCCTGCCAGGTGAACACCTCTCCTCCTTTCTCTCTGGCCCTTTGGGGGGAATAGCTTGGGGAGAACTCCACCTCCAAGCTGCATGCCTCTTGCAACCCCGGTTGGCAACAAAGGGCCCTTTGGGGTAATTTTTTCTTTTATGTTTTTTTTTTTTTCGCAACACCCCCACCCCCTTTGCAACAACCCCCACCCCCTTGCAACAACCCACCCCCTTTGCAACAACCCCCACCCCCATTTGCAACATTACATAATAACCTGCAACATTCTTGCACTCTCCCCTTTTGCGGCTATACTACTGTGAACTACTGCTGCCGAATTGAATGATTTTCATTTTCGTACAGGACAGCGTCCTTTTACACCTTTCAATCGTAACTCAGCGGTATCTCTCTGAAAATGTTCCTCATGCAATTTATCAGAGATAATGAACGTCCTCCACATTCACCATACCTCAGTCCTCTTGACAGGGCCGGCTCGAGGTTTGTCAGCGCCCCGGGCAAATTGAATTTCAGCACCCTTAAAACTTTTTACCATTTTAATAATTTTTTCATAATGCTAAAAAAATTACAAATATAAGAATAAAGAATTTATTACAGATAAATGAAAAAAAATCAAACGCAAACAACAGACATTCAAATTCGTACATTATCCTAACTAAAATATTTTTTCCTCGACTTTAGATTTGCAAATTTTTTGTATTTATATTTCTGACAAAGTCATTTTTCTATTGACAGAATTGCTAAAGAATTTAAGCCATTGGCTAATATAATGTTATAATCCCTGAAAACTTTTACTCCACATCAGGAAATTTTCACATTTGACTTTTATTTCATTTTATTTTATTTATTTTTTTAGATTTTTCGCTTTGTATTTGGAAGATCCCAAACACATGACGTGGCGCCCCTTAGCACGTGGCACCCCGGGCAACTGCCCGAGTTGCCGGTACCTTGAGCCGGCCCTGCCTCTTGACTATTTTATGTGGAAGCCACTAGAAGAAAAAGTTTATGCAGGCCGTTAGACATATTACAGGCTCTTCAACAAAACATGGAAGAATGTTGACAGCAAATCTTGGAGGAACATATCGAGGCCGCTGTTCTTCAATGGGAAGAACGTATCCAGGCTGTGATTAGCCAAAATGGAGGCCACAACCAACACCTTTTCCGTTAAAATGTAAAACAAAGTTCATATTATTACAGATACTACAATTACACTCTAATTACTGTTACGCGTAACTTCTGCACAACATATTCATCATTTTTGTCAGTAACTCTAGCGTAACTTCCGTGCAATTTTACTTAACGTAACTTTACCACGTAACGTAGCTGTAATTTTTGTCAGTAACTTTCACGTAACCTTTACATGTGTAACTTTGATGGGATCTTTTCGGTTTGACAGCCGGCAGACCCCCCCCCCCAGCTTTATTAGTTAATGTTCATTACATTTCAGAATAATACATTTTAGTTTTGAGAAATAAAAAATAGTATCAAGAAAAGAAAAAAAAAATTTGAAAGTAGAAAAAATAAGATAAAAAATAAGACATTGCCAGTAGAAGAAGCCTGTGGTAAAAATACCACGCTTAAACAATCAACAGGGGGCAACCTACGGGAAAATTATGTTATGTTAAGTCGTGATAGTTTCGTTAGTTTTGACAGTAAACTAACGAAAATAGCCTGACTTAACCTAACCAATCGTCAAGGGCGTACAGTTGACCTAACCGGGCATTCAATTAACCATATTAAAACATTCAGGGATTTTGTAATCTTAAAGCGTATATGATATTCTCTAAACTAAAATGTATGGTATTATTCTGAAATATAATAAACATTAACTAAATAAAAAAGATTAGATGGTTGTTTTTTTTTTCAGCCGGCCGTCAAACCGAAAAGATCCCTTTCATGTAACTTTTACATGTGTAACTTTCATGTAACTTTACATGTGTAACTTTCTTGTAACTTTACATGTGTAACTTTCTTGTAACCTTTACATGCGTAACTTTCTTGTAACTTTACATGTGTAAGTTTCTTGTAACAAACATGCACTTAAACTATTTTCAAAGGAAAACTGAAACACACAAAACAGTAAATAGAAATTTAATAATTATACGCTGATCATATATATATATATATATATATGATCAGCGAAGTTAAGCGACATTGGGTCTGGGTAGTAATTGGATGGGAGACCCATCCTCCGCGCCCAGAATATGTAGCGACCCGTGGTTCAGATCCCACGTAAAGTTGTAGGTCCCCTTCGTCATATGACCTTAGATGTTGCGAAGGAGGTTAAACAACCTTAATAATATATATATATATATATATAGCGTTAAACATTTAAGGACATATGTACACAGTACAGTATATCCTATTTTAAACACCTTCAATGCTACATGTGTTTTGCCTGCAATTTATACTTTTTAACAGTCTCAAAGATTTCACAAGTTAGATGTAATGTTGAATTATGGTCTGTATGTGACTGAAGTTAAATGAAAAACAAAAATTATAATTCAGAACTTTAATTATGGAACAGAAAATATATTTTATGAAGAAACGCTTAAAAATATGGTAGAAAACTTACATTGCCTTAATTTAAGCACATCACACATTTCCAAATTTAAGTGGAACTCCAAACATGCTTTTGTGTATCAATTAAGACTGAAATTTATAATGTATGTTGTCTGGTCGACTCTAATAAATTATTTTATATAATACTGAATAAAGTTTGTGGTGTAAAACAACTGGGATCACCAGAAGATCAGGGTCCCAGCCTTCTTTAGTTAGCTTTATAAGGCTAACTAACGAAAATATCACGACCTAACCTAACCAATCGTCAAGGGCGTACAGTTGACTTAACGATTGGTTAGGTTAGGTCGTGATATTTTCGTTAGTTAGCCTTATAAGGCTAACTAAAGAAGGCTGGGGGTCCTGATCTTCAGGTGATCCTAAATTTCTTTTAGGAGTGTAGGCCTAAAATTAATGCGCATGCGGGTCGTAGCTCCAGATTTCTCTATCAGAGGACAGATAGCACCTGCTCAAATCTAACATTTTATTCTTGAACAACTTCTTCATATTTTAAAGACTATTTGGAACGTTTATAATATAACTTTCGCTTGTGATATCTTAATCAAATTCTCATGAAATAAATTTATATTCTTAAATGTTCGTTATTTTGCTTTTATAAATTTTAATGTTCTGAAAAAATGCAAGCGGAAATGAAAGACGTTTATATATATTCAATTTTGTAACTGTGAAGTTGATATGTTAAACTCTCTCTCTCTCTCTCTCTCTCTCTCTCTCTCTCTCTCTTTTATTTGTGTTTCTAATAGATGGACATTTTCGGGAGTGAAAATCTCCGAAGAGCCAATTAAATTATTTTGGGAAGCCACTCCTCTCTCCCTTCTTTCTTTTTTTGCTCCCTTTTTTTCCATTATTAAAAGGGTGTTGCTTGAGGGAGGGCTAGTTAAGATAGAGCAGAAGTAGTATTGTTCCTTTGTAATAAATGTAGTAGGAGGCGCTGGTCGGGGTCTGGTTTCGGAGCACTGGGAATTCTCAGATGATATTCCATTGGTAAAGAAGGGAAGCTTGATGGGATCTCTCGGGAGCCAAAACCTCCGAATAGATGTTCTCAATTTTAAGGACACCACTTGGGCTTATAATGCAGGAATGTTAGTACTTTTTAGGTAAATCGCGAAATATCTAACATAGCTGTCTAGGAAAAGTTTTATAGTTTTATATAGTAGTAGCGATGTTGCCTCTCGCAATAAATTTAGTAGGAGGTGCTGGCCGGGTCTGGCTTCAGAGCACAAGGAGTTCTCGGATGATGGAAAGCTTAATGAGATCTCATGGGAGTCAAAACCTCCGAATAGTCATACTCATTTCCAGGAAAGCTACTTCATTACCGTGAAACTCTAGTTTTAATTACTATACATCAAATTTCGCAATAAAAATAAATAAATTTCGCAAATGGAAATTATACATATTATGTATTATTAATTCCCATTATGCACGGGGAATTCTTAAATTGTAGGTCTGGCCAGTTGGAGGTACCTCCTGGACCAGTGCTCCTTTATGTTTGTTTAAAAATCTCCTACGCTTAGTTCTCCCCCAACTTTAGAGATATTCTGATTGTTTTGTGCCTCACATGGCATGATGAACCATCAAGCAACTAATTTTTTTATCACTTGCTTCATAAGCACCTCTAAGTGGGAGACTTGAATTCTCGTAGTGACAGCAATGGGTGATCACCCACGAAACACTTTCATACTCCATAAGGGACAGGTACACGGGGATAGATACAGGGACCCTCCACTGACATTCCTCGCTGGAAAGAGAATTTTTTCGCTCTCGTGGTGGCACAACACCGCGAAGTATGAACAACTCAATATATCACTTACCGCATAAACACCTTTCACAGCGGGAGACCCAAGTTGAATATTGCGACATTCAAAGAGTTGGCAGACACATACACATGACATACACCCAATTACAGAAAACACGCTCAAACACTCGCCTACCAGTAAAGCATAAAGCTCGGTGGGCCGGTTGGGCGGAACGGATGGTCCGGTTTCACAATTATTTATGTCGTTGTAAATTGTGAAAGTGGTGTATTTGTTTTATCAATAAAGGTTATTCAGTTAAAAAATTCAGTAAGTGTTTTATGGAAATGCATAGTATTAGGCTATCTGGGTAATCGGACGCAATATATGATAAATCTTCGGTGCGGTGGCTTTGGCAGGCTGCGGAAAAATGATACAACGACGAAATGATGACTTCTTGTACGTAATAAATGAATAAAAAATCCATTAAAAAATGCATGGCGTAGATTAGATTAGTAGTTTAGTATTCATGATATCCTTTATTTTCCGCTATCATTTAATGCGTAACTGGGTACACGACACACGTACACGTATGGTGTGAATGAACTCTGAAGCTATTCTTTTCATTATACTTTTTCCTACTTTCCTATGAATCTTCTTTCGCCACTATTTTCTGTCAGGAGTGACTGGCGGAGGAGGAAGAGAGCTTTGTCTATTCTATAGTTTACTATTACAATTACTGTGTGAAAACTTTACACGTCTATAAGTGTAAGCATGGTATAAATTTTCAGTATTCTTTTTTCATTAATATTTCTACCTTTTCTACTTCCTTCTTGGGCTAGCTTCGAGTAAAGATTTTAGGGTCTTTGTTAGCCTGTAATTCTGTAACTCTCTCTCTCTCTCTCTCTCTCTCTCTCTCTCTCTCTCTCTCGTTAATAAACCAGTTTCATATCTTGACCTCCATTTTATCGAGGATTTAGGCCAATATCCGTCTCGTTCCAACTGTAGAGGCTTACTTGCAAAATCTATTTTTAAATTAAAAAAAAATAAAAAATTTTATCCTAATTTTTTCAAAGAGAAAATTAAATGAAAGAAATTGCCTTCGTAAGTAAAAATTATGTATTAAGTTAATAAAAGCTGTACTAAAACAGTCGTTGTTTCGAAGGAAATAGAATTGTTTTTAGCATAATTAGTATCTTATATATGTATATATATATATATATAATCGGTTCATATATATATATGTATGTATGTATATGTTACAGGCAAAGTATGAAATTCAGGTATTCTATACAACACCTAGGCATTCTATACATTGTCGAATGGTTTTTTAGGCGAAGTATGAAATGAATGTTAATGAAGGTTAATGAATGAATGTTAATGAAGGTTAATTGAATGCCCGGTTAGGTCAACTGTACGTCCTTGACGATTGGTTAGGTTAAGTCATGATATTTTCGTTTACTGTCAAAACTAACGAAAATATCACAACTTAACCTAACCAATCATCAAGGGCATACAGTTGATCTAACCTGGCATTCAATTAATCTAACCTAACTGTAATACAATATTCATTTCATACTTTGCCTAAAAACCATTCGGCAATGTATAGAATGCCTAGGTATTGTATAGAATATCTGAATTTCATACTTTGCCTGTAACATATATATATATATATATATCGGCTATTGATTAATGGCATGGAAAACGCAGTTTAATAATGAACAGGAACCCAGAGAAAAAAATAAACATTCTCCAAGCTTTAACTGATATCGACGTTTCGGAACGTACTCATTCCATCTTCGGGTCTAGAAAACTAAAATACTAATTTTAAATACAAAATAAGTTCGATTTATGATGAATTTAAAATAAAATAAAAAATACAAGAAAGTGTCTAAGAAAAATTGAACTGTAAAAGCATAAAAACAAAAAGAAAAGGTAAAATAGGTGAATGTATTGAATGTATGTATGTATGTGTGGAATGGAATGTATGTATGTATGGAAACCTTACTTGAAACAACAGATCTACTGATGATTCGTCAGAATTAAGGTCTGGTTTTAATTTATAAATAAATAAATGGCATATATTCCTTTAACCTTTTCCCTGGCAATTTCTTTTTTCCCGGTTAGGTCAACTGTACACCCTTGACAATTGATTAGGTTAAGTCATGATATTTTCGTTTATATGCATAACAACTTGGTTGTCTTTTGAAATATTATATGCAGAAATGTGGAGGGCGGGGGAAAGGAATAAGTAGAATATTTTAACGAAAATATCATGACTTATTCTAACCAATTGTCAAGGGCGTACAGTTGACCTAACCGGGAAAAAAGAAATTGCCGGGGGAAAAGGAATAAGTGTCAAATAAATAAATGGTGATTCCATGATTTTAAGCTTAAGGTCGGAGTTCCCAAAAGTAAATACGATGAAGTTAGACTGTGTAATTGGGTGGTTATTATTATGTGCATGGGCGCGTATGTAAGAGTTAGGTTTGCCATTTACCATGTTAAACAATAATTCGTACCCAATGGCTAACTTTGATGTAAAGTCAAGTGGCGAAAGGGCAGACCCATTCGAACGCCTTCAGTCTGTTTGAGATATTCATCATTAAATATAAATATAAGGTCTTCCACAGAAAATTTTAGCACTTCTTTCAGTTGATCTCTATTAAAACCCTGAACTGCATCAGTATTACTAAAAAGGTTATCATCAGTACATATATCAATAGTTTCTGCAACAGGTACTGTACATTGGTAAATAAAGACTTCACATCAAAGCTCGCCATTTGTATACGAATTATTGTTTAACGTGGTAATTTTTCTAACGAAAGAAAATGAATCTCCTGCTCCATATAATTTATAAATTACAAGTTATAGGTGGTAATATGGGGACCAGGAATTTGGATAAATTATAACAAAGTTCTTATTACTGTTCCCAAAGATATCTTTTATTTCACTTTACCTTATATGGAAACCTCGAGTTTTAATATTAGAAACAAACTTTCAAAATTGCTCAGGGAATTTTACTTGTAATTATGTATTAAAATCATGTTCACCCCGTCTAAATCGGTTTTTATCATTTATTAAATGCAAAGATGTTGTTCCTACATTTCTTAAGTCTTCCATAGTTTATCAGTACGAGTGTAACCACTGTATGGGGTCATATATTGGCAAAACCAAAAGACACCTAAAATCCCATATTTACGAACACCTCGGTAAATCTGTCCGTACAAATTTACCTTTTGACAAACCACCTCACTCTTACATACGCACCCATGCATAACCACCCAATTTCACAGTCTAATTTCATCGTATTTACTGTTGGGAACTCTGACCTCAAGCTTAAAATTATGACATTGTTATTTGTTTATAATTTATTTATTTATAAATTAAAACCAGACCTTAATTCCGATGAATCATCGATAGTTCTGTTATGTTTCAATTAAGGTATTTATTCACCTGTTTTACTTTTTCTTTTTCTTTTTATGCTTTGACATTTCACTTCTTTTTAGATACTTTTTTGTAATTTTAATTTTGTTATTTTAAACTGACATTTTGACATTTTCCTATGTAAAAAGAGAAATGAATCTCAAAGGCTTTTGCCTGAAAAGCTGTCATGCTTCCAACGGCATATTCAGATAAGAATACAAAAATTAAACGTCAATCCCAACATTGGGTAAACCGGTATGGATGTAATGTATATCTTATGTAATGTGTTCTTTCTGAATAAGATTATTATTATTATTATTATTATTATTATTATTATTATTATTAATCAAACTTGTTTTGTATTTAAAATTAGTCTTTTATTGTTTTAGACCCGAAGATGGAATGAGTACATTCCGAAACGTCGGTGTCAATTAAAGTCTGAATAATGTTTATTTTTCTCTGGTGTTCCTGTTCACATATATATATATATATATATATATATATATATATATATATATATATATATATATATATATAATTATTTCACGAAAGTAACACGTAAAAAATATTTATGATGAATAAAACCACGAAGCAAAGGAAACACAAAAAGGTGCTCAAGCGCTTTCGTCTAATGACATCCTCAGGAACACTGAAGTACATAAAAGGTTACGGCCTATATATAGGTTACAGAAAGAAAAAAAAAATAAATAACATACATACACACAAACATATATATATATTATATATATATACACATACATATCTACACACATACTATATATATACATATATATATATATATATATATATATATATATATATATATATATATATATATATATATATATATATGCAATAAACGGAGAAGTAAAAATAAAAATTAAAAATTAAAGATTAGAGGATTAACAAAGAGGCATACAGATTTGTAAGGAAAAATATCGATTTTTAGCACAAGATCAAATGAATTATAAAAATACAAATTTATACTGGAAATCTGCCCGGGTTTTAACACTGCCTTTTAGAGTTAAGTTTCGATATATATAAAATAAAATGAAGATTAAAAGTTAATAAAGTAGCGTACAAGTTTACCAAAGATTTAGCGTCCTACCCTTTTTATCTAAATTTGTTTTGAAGGAATTCAAAACAACAGGATCGAGTTGAAAAAGACCTTTGCTTATGTTGAAGTTATTTGAAAGTTGGATAATGGCAGACTCAAGAATATTTCTATTGACAATGTTGCTAGGATGAAATAAAACTGAAGCATTATTCCAATCAATACAGTGGGATAACTCTGACAAATGGACAAAAAGAGCACTGGACAACTGTCCTGTTCTAACGGAATATTGATGCTGTTTTATACGTGTGTGCAAATCCTTTCCCGTCTGACCTATGTAAAAGGAATCACATTGTTTACACCCAATTTTATAGATAATGCCTGAATTATTGGTAAGGCTATTTTTTACTATGATATTTTTCACAATATTGTTATATGAAAATACTACATTAATATCCAAAAGTTTAAGTACATTAGCAATGCCTAAAAAGCCCGGGAAAAATGGAAGTACTAAAATATTTTTTGACAAAGTACGAGTGTTATTATTGACACGATAGAAAGTTCGTTTTGCCTTGTTGAGACAAGATTCCATAAACGCAGATGGGTAACACAGATCACTTCCAATACCGTTGATTTTTTCCAATTCGGCATCGATGTATTCCGGACTGGCGGTCCTAAGGGCGCGGAGAAACATTGATGAAAAAATGGCCTTCTTAGTGGGGGTGTCATGTCCCGAGTAAAAGTGTACGTAGGACAAATTGTTTGTTGTTTTCCGATAGATACTAAACTTAAAACTTAAAACACTTAAAACAAGTGTTTGGGATGGCCATGGGCAACCCCTTATCGCCCCTCCTCTCCAATATTTATATGGAGTTTTTCGAAATTACTTACATTCCGAGAATCCTGGGGGTTGGCATCCCTTGGTTGCGGTACGTCGACGATATTTTGTGTATCTGGCCCATGAATCGTGACCTGGATAACTTCCTCCTTCAGTTAAATGATCAAGTCCCCTCCATTAAGTTTACTTTAGAAGTGGAACAAGACAATTCAATCTCATTTTTGGATGTGCGGGTACATAGGGAAAGCCCAGGTTTTAAGTTTAGTATCTATCGGAAAACAACAAACAATTTGTCCTACGTACACTTTTACTCGGGACATGACACCCCCATTAAGAGGGCCATTTTTTCATCAATGTTTCTCCGCGCCCTTAGGATCGCCAGTCCGGAATACATCGATGCCGAATTGGAAAAAATCAACGGTATTGGAAGTGATCTGTGTTACCCATCTGCGTTTATGGAATCTTGTCTCAACAAGGCAAAACGAACTTTCTATCGTGTCAATAATAACACCCGTACTTTGTCAAAAAATATTTTAGTACTTCCATTTTTCCCGGGCTTTTTAGGCATTGCTAATGTACTTAAACTTTTGGATATTAATGTAGTATTTTCATATAACACTATTGTGAAAAATATCATAGTAAAAAATAGCCCTACCAATAATTCAGGCATTATCTATAAAATTGGGTGTAAACAATGTGATTCCTTTTACATAGGTCAGGGAAAGGATTTGCACACACGTATAAAACAGCATCAATATTCCGTTAGAACAGGACAGTTGTCCAGTGTTCTTTTTGTCCATTTGTCAGAGTTATCCCACTGTATTGATTGGAATAATGCTTCAGTTTTATTTCATTCTAGCAACATTGTCAATAGAAATATTCTTGAGTCTGCCATTATCCAACTTTCAAATAACTTCAACATAAGCAAAGGTCTTTTTCAACTCGATCCTGTTGTTTTGAATTCCTTCAAAACAAATTTAGATAAAAAGGGTAGGACGCTAAATCTTTGGTAAACTTGTACGCTACTTTATTAACTTTTAATCTTCATTTTATTTTTATATATATCGAAACTTGACTCTAAAAGGCAAAGTGTTAAAACCCGGGCAGATTTCCAGTATAAATTTGTATTTTATAATTCATTTGATCTTGTGCTAAAAATCGATATTTTTCCTTACAAATCTGTATGCCTCTTTGTTAATCCTCTAATCTTTAATTTTTAATTTTTATTTTTACTTCTCCGTTTATTGCATATATATATATATATATATGTATGTGTGTAGATATATATATATATATATATATAGTATGTTTGTGTGTATGTATGTTATTATTATTTTTTTTTTTTCTTTCTGTAACCTATATATAGGCCGTAACCTTTTATGTACTTCAGTGTTCCTGAGGATGTCATTAGACGAAAGCGCTTGAGCACCTTTTTGTGTTTCCTTTGCTTCGTGGTTTTATTCATCATATATATATATATATATACAGGGCCGCCGAGAGCTGCCCCGGGCCCTGGAGAAGGATTGGTATATGGCCCCCCCCCCCCCCCCTGTTTACTCAGTATTTTATTATGAATGTTTTTTGTGTACATAACAAGCAAACTGATTATATGTCCAAGTCACTATTCAAAACATACAGTATGAATGAACAACTCAGAAGAAAATGACCATTTTATTTTTCGAATCAATTATATTAATTCTATCACCATACAATTTACCTCTAGCAAAGTGATAAATGATTCTGATGAAATTTAAAGTACGGGCTAACTGGCTTTCAATTACAATGGTTCCCAGATCTGTCAGTCGGTCTTGGGCATTGGTGGACCGCAGATACTATTTTATCTGTTTCAGTTTGACTATGATAATCTCTATAAAATGTATGTTCATTAATTATATTTCCTCTCTGTTATTTAATCAATTGCTTTATTAATATTTTTAGATTTTATCCCCTTTTTCCTGGCACCCTAGAGGCCCGGGCCCAGGGGATTTTTTCATGGTATCCCCACCCTCTCGGTGGGCCTGTATACACACACACCACACACACACTATTGGCTTCGAACAACGGTTCAGGGTCGACCTGCGGTCAACCCTTTTGCAGCATCCTGCCTCAGTTGGGAAACCAAACCAGAGAAAGTTCGTTTGTACTTCAAAGCCGAGGTTCAAGTAAATTCTATAAATCACGGCCTAAAAACACCAATGTTTATGGTTTTAAGCAATCTTAAATAACGGTTCTCAAAGAAAAGCATTTTAACAGCTTCAGAAAGAAGTGCTTTTCCATAGGATTTAATAAACGATCTTCAAGCAAGGTTTTCCTAAAGCTTAAGATAGCATTGAATAAGTCGCTTAAAAGCCATTTTTCAGGGGTTTCTGGGTTTCTTACGTTACTGAAAACGGTTCTTTTTTAAATTACCTCACTACTGCGCAATGAATGAAGTCTTCCTGTTCAGAATGAAGAAATCACAATACAATTATGTCTGTGTATTCAGGGTAACTAAAAAATATAAATACTGCGCATCAGTTAAAATTCATAATTAAAAAATTAACTGGTGCACAATATACTTATTATTATTATTATTATTATTATTATATTATTATTATTATTATTCTAAATGTGTATCTTTAAGTAGTTGTTGAAGGGTGATAAATGAGCTTATCTATTACGGTAATATGTATCGGGTGGGCAAAAAAAGGGGAGACCTCGAACTTTGGCTGTAAAATCCAAAGTTATAGTCAGATTTCAATATTTTCCTATACGGTGAACGGATTTCAAAGAAAACCAATGAAAATTACAGATTTATCGAACATTTCTTTATGCCACTGGAAATTCTCCATTTACACTACTACTACATTGTCGGGTCGGCGAAAAAAAGGGAGACCTTTTAAATCCTTCATATCTCGGCAAATATGGTACATAGAACCATGAAATTTTAGTATGCTAGTACTAGGTAATTTTATGGTTTGTATGCCATCTTTTAGCATTTTATCATAGCTGAGAAATTGGATTTATGGCGAATATCCCAGAAAAATCTTGCTAATCATAGGTTCAAGTTGATAATTAAAGCGATTTTAATTAACGTAAGCCAACTGCAGGAGGTTTGGACAAGCTTCTCAAGAAAGTCGATAAAACAGGAGATATCAAAAGAATACCAGGTAGCGATATTAAATTTGACCACCAAACAGTCCTGATTTAATCCTTCGATTACGGCCTTTGGGAAAATTTGTCACAGAGAATTTATCGGGTCAAAGTAAGAAATGTCGCTCATTTACGACAGCTTCTTCTGGAAAAATGGGATGAGCTACCACAAGAACAAATCAATAAAGTCATAGATGAGTTCTGTCCTAGACTGAAAAAGGTTGTAGAAGCTCGTGGTAAACATACCGAGCAGTTTTTTTAACATCAAGGTAGCACCATATGTGAATACTTTGTAACCTTTTATCTGCACATACAATGTAGTAGTAGTGTAAGTGAAGAATTTCCAGTGGCATAAAGAAATGTTCAATAAATCCGTAATTTTCATTAGTTTTCTTTGAAATCCGTTCACCGTATAGGAAATTTACTTTGTTGAGGATGTGAAAAAATATTGAAATCTGACCATAACTTTGGATTTTACGGCCAAAGTTCGAGGTCTCCCTTTTTTTCCCACCCGATATATATATATATATATATATATATATATATATATATATACATATATATATATAAGAAAAATCCTGGAGAGTATACAAAAACGTGTCTTTCTGTCGACATGCCCTTAAAGGAACGCGAAACATGACAGCTTATGAAAGGTTGGATCTTCGTGTCTTGTAATTTACGTAGAAATATTTAACGAGAAGTAAAATAATAGGCATTGCTTTAAAAATTTTGAGACACGCATATAGTATTCCTACATCCTTACAGAATTTTCCACACATCCCTTCACAATTACCACTTTTTCCACAGTTCAACGCGCGGAATGAACAACAAAAGATGATGAAATTAGTGGTGAGACCATTAAACGTATGGGTTTTGTGGAAAAAAGAAGTTTCAAATTGGATAAAAGTCGGTTTTTATTACCTTGATATTAAAAAACGACAGAGGTGTTTGACTTCTTCATGCCAGCGTCTGAAGCTCAGTGGGTAAAACCATTTCCCTATCAGTACAAACCCTAAAGTCGGGGGTTAGAATCCCGATAATGCTGGTAATAACAATAACAATATTACAGGAGTTAGCGTAATGGGCCGCACTAATTGGCCCGAGTCCTGGGCCAGTTTTGGCTCCCCTTTGATTGATTATTATTATTCACTCCTTCATAACTTTTAGTAATTTGCATTTACGAGCTCGCATTTCTTTAAATTTTCTTCCTTCTTCCTTCTTTCTTCTTCCTTCTCCCTTCTTCCTTGCTTCTTAAACAGACAGCCTCGTAGGGGGACCAGCCGGTCTGTTGCTGTTTGGTGTCGTTTGCATTCCTTTTCAAGTGAAACGTACAAAAATTACCTAAAACAGGTAATGAATAGGTGATGCCGAAATTAAGACCGAAAAGAAAACTTTCTATGGGTGCAATATAATGAATTTAATCACGTAAATGGTAATTTTAATTAAATGCTAACTTTTATCCACACATCTTTAATTCTGATTGAAAGCTAATGACTCAAACTTTTACGTGAAAGTGAAATTTTATTCAAACTTTAAAACTTTGAAAAATTAGGAACCAAACCTTGATTTCTGCAAATTAAAAAAAAAGTCCTCTGGTGTTCATGAAGCTGCGTGTGTGTATATATATATATATATATATATATATATATATATATATATATATTAGTGGTGCACCGATTAATCGGTATCGGCATTTTGCCGATTAATCGGCCATGCAAGGTATTTTCCTAATATCGGCATGCCAGATGCCGATACCGATTAATCGGTGCACCACTAATAATATATATATATATATATATATATATATATATATTGGTTTTGATTGGTATGGGCCTCGGTGGTGTAGTGGTTAGCACCGCTGACTACGAATCCATCGGCCCCGGGATCGAGACCTGGAAAACTCAGCTGTTCATCCTTCTACACAATAGAAATTGATTGGTAGATAAATAAATGGGTACCTTGGGTAGCCGAGTGATTAAGACGTTGGGCTGCTGATCGGGAAGTCGTAAAATCGAGTCTGGACGAGGACTTTGTAATTTTTGACTACCCGTGGTGGAGCGTGGTTCGGATTCAACGTTAAACTGTAGGTCTAAAGTGGAGTGACAAGCTTGACCTTCGTCAGAGTGAACAATTCAGGCGGAAGCAAAACCAAGGTAACCAAGATATATCACGAACAGGAAGACCAGCTACTGAACTAACATTTTATTATTCAGACATTTCGAGCGAGGCGTTCACCTACCCTCTTCAGTGGAAGCAACTCTAAAGCAAATCGGAAAAGAATTTCAGTATTTTCAAAATAAGATTAACAACAAGAACAACAAAGCTGCGCTGATAAAATAGCGATGTTTACACTTGACATAAAACGAAATACGGTACAAAATATGGTCATCATCACGTAAAACAATATTAAAAGTTAGAGGTTTACGTTGTACATAAAATTAAATAAAAGTACGGTATACGACCAATAATATTACCTGAAAATGTTTAGCGAAACCGAAGATTCATAATCCCTAAGCTCAGGCTTATTTTTAAAAATGTACAACGATTTCATAATTTTCAAACAAGACTCATATTGTTGTTTGCGTAAGGTCTTAAAGCTGTCTATTTTGCAACGAGAACCACAACCTACGCAGTGGTTACGGATAGGCGACTTAATTGTTTAGTTTAAAGGTAAGAAGGTTCCACTACTAATCCTCTCCCCTCTGGGGTTCTCTTTATTATGAAGCTGAGGATATGATTAGGTTAATTTAGGCTAGATTAGCGAGTACCTTAGTATTTAATGACTTAACAGAAACCACGCTTTGAGCCCTCAACTGCATCTTAAACACTTATTACGCCCTTCTCAGTTCGATGGCATTAAGGTTAGGTTAGGTTAAATTAAATTGGGCTAATTAGTTTTTTAGATATATAGATTTAAGAAGTCGGTATCTCCTTTAAGCGGAGATACGTACATTGTGTGTGTGTGTGTGTGTGTGTGTGCGCGAGCGTTTATTGTATTCTGAATTTCATATGAATGCCATAATTATTCATATTATTCATAAAAGCATAAGGCTAATAAGACATAAAATGTTATTGGCTCGATTCATATGATCAATTTAAAGCTAATTAGAATCCCGTAAGTTTTTCATAAAAATGTCTTGTTAGAACCAGTTAATAGAATTATACTTGTACATTTATTTCACAGTTTATTTCAAAAATTCGAGTAGCTGTCTTTGCTATAAGTAAAACGATACACACACACACACACAACACACACACACACACAGTATATATATATATATATATATATATATATATATATTATATATATATATATATATATTAGGGTGTCACTTATTTGTATGGAAAGAATTAAACCATCAAGAAGTTTCGGTCTGACCCTCTAGAAATGTGACATTGCATGTTAAAATGCTGATTATGAAGTTTCATGAGAAAATATTAATATTTAGAGGTCGCTCAAGGCCATTAAAACTTTGATGACGCGTCGTTACTTGTCCTAAATTGAAATGCGCTTTCTTTCTATGCCTCACCCCGGTATCATTTCAGTCGCCTTAATGGTAGGATGTGTTTGCATTAGTGTGTGTTATTTTAGTCTTTTAGTCCTCCCTGATATAAAAAATCGCATGGTCATATCCATGACTAGTGTTGATGGACAAGAGAACTCAACTCTCCAAAGCGTGTGGTTGTTGACCTGGATACTGTGAAAGAAAAAAGCTTGGAAAACTTTGTAACAAAAAACACAAAATCATTGTTCACGAAGCTCAACCTCCCAGATGAATTCTTGGAGAAAACTGCTGAGCAATGGGAAGAGGATACCCATTACCAGACTGCGAAAGTGACTGTAAAAACTCTAACTGTAACAAATGACTTCGCTGAACGTGGAGTTGCTCTCATCCAGGATTTTTCTGGATACCTAACCAAAGATGAAGAACAACACCAGTTTCTTCTCCAGGTTGTTGAAGACCATCGCGAGCATTGGACATGGGGACAAAAGCATACCTTGAGTGGAAATAATGATTAATCATAATAATTACGTTACTGTCTGATGTTAATGTACTTCATCTTAATATTATGATAATGTCTTGTGCACTTCCTGCTAATGTAGGAACATAATAAATTATTTAAATACATTTGGAAATTGTTTATATTCACACTTTCTGAGAATCTCGTATCCAATACTTCGAAGCCGTTGAGCGACCTCTAAATATTAAAATATCTTAATAAAACTTTGTACCCAGTGATTTCACATCTTAAGACAAACTTTGATGGGGTCAGAGCACGGAAACTTAAAAGGTGAAAAATAAGTGATACCCTAATATATACAGTATATACACACACTATATATATATATATATATAATATATATATATATATATATATATATATATTATATATATATAAATATATATATATATATACTACTATCGGGTCCTTAAGGAAAAGAAATAATGAACTAACAGACGATCTAAAGAAATATCTGAAACATTGAGAGCTCAGTATGAATCGGTATTCAGTAGTCAGTACTCCAAAAAGTGACAAAGCGATACCTGACACAGATGCATTCTCCAAAGAGAAATTGCAAGGAGAATGTATAACAGACTTTTATTTTACCCCAGAAGATGTAGCGACAGCTATAGGACAAATGAAATCACACTCAGCTGCAGGTCCGGACAAATGGAACGAACTATTAATTAAAAACTGTAAAAATGAAACAGCTACACCCTTATATTGGATATGAAGAAGATCCCTAGATACTGGGGAAATACCGAGCATCTTGAAAAGAGCAAACATCGTCCCTATATATAAAGGAGGAGATAGATCTCAAGCAAAGAACTATAGACCAGTGTCCTTGACCTTCTCGCCTCACCAAAATTTTTGAAAGAATAGTCAGAGAGAAAATCTATGACTTCTTGGAGACATTGGAAAGATTCAACGAAAATCAACACGGATTCCGATCAGCAAGATCATGCCTATCACAACTTATAGAGCATTATAATAATATCCTAGATGCACTTGAAGGCAATGAAAACTATGTCATATACACGGATTTTGCTAGAGCTTTCGACAAATGCGAGCATGGTATAATATCACTTAAAATGAAACATATGGGAATAACCGGTCCTATTCAAAGGAGTGACATAACGAAGGAGTGACATAACAAAGGAGTGACAAATCGGAGATAAAATTCAAAGGAGTGACACGAAAATACCAACAAAGAAGAAGAAAGAACAAATCCAGAGGAAAGAGAGGCTTGCAACTGTTAGGTTAGGTTAGGTTAGGCTAGGTTAGGTTAGGTTAGGTTTCTAGTTTTTTAAATAAAATCTTAATTTTAATAATTCTGTCACTCCTTCGTTACGGTATTTATGTCACTCCTTTGTTATGTCACTCCTTTGAAATGTCACTCCTTCGATACAGACCCGGAATAACAGGGAAAGTGGGAAAATGGATCTACAGCTTCCTCAGAAATCGACTACAGGTGGTCAAAATTCAAGGTGTATCATCATCAGAATCAGAAGTACGCAGCTCGGTACCACAAGGTACAGTGCTGGCTCCACTCCTGTTCATTATCATGCTAACAGACATAGACAGTGGAGTAAACAGCAACAGTATAGTAACACCATTTGCGGACGGTACAAAGATCAGCAGAAAAATCAGCGATGCAAACGAAGTAGAGGCCTTGCAGAGAGACACAAACAAAATATACAAATGGTCAGAAGACAACAATAAGACATTTAACACCGAGAAATTTCAGCTCTTGAGATATGGTAGAAATGAGGAACTTAAAAAGACTGCATATAGGCAAGAAATTCAGAGAAGTACGAAAGCGGCTGACTTGGGGGTAATAATGACCGATGATGCCAAATTCGAGACACAAAATCAGATAGCAATAAGCAAAGCAAAAAGAGTCGCGGGACAAGTACTAAGAACGTTCAAAAGGAGGGACAAGACAGTAATGATTCCACTGCTGAGAACACTGATCATACCAAAACTTGAATACTGCTCAGTTTTGACGTCCCCATATAAAAAGGAAGAAGTTAATAAACTAGAAGAAACGCAGAGACATTTCACAGCCAAGATTAATGGCTGCAAAGAACTCAACTACTGGGAAAGACTACGCAAACTAAATCTGTACTCCCTGGAAAGAAGAAGAGAGGTATACCATAATCTACATATGGAAAATTATCGAAAAACTGGTACCAAACCTCAAACAAAACCCAATTACCATCCTTCAACTCTGAAGGAAAATAGTTTGGTTGTCAGGGGGCCAAGAATTTTCAACCAGCTTCCAAAGGCCCTCAGAAACATTACAGGGGTCAAAGTTGAAGTCTTCAAGAAAAGACTAGATGCCTGGCTCAGGACGGTACCAGATGAGCCGGGTGTATCTGGCTATGTACGATGGAGAGCGCAAGAGAGCAACTCGCTCCTCCACCAAGCCAGGACTAGAGGCGAGGCCACCAGCTTGACCTTCGCGTGAAGAGAGACCGACGCACAGAATCCAAACAAGGTTAACAAGGTATATATATATTTATTTATTTATTTATTTGGGTATCCCCCAAAAATGACCCTATTTTTATTTGCCCGTTATTTTAAAATGGGTGTATATTTTATTATTGAAGTCTTTTCTTCAGAAAAGGAACACATTGTGGTTTTTATTCCTCATATACCTATAGGCATATATACCTATACATTTCTAATGGCTGAACCTTCAAACAGTGATGTCGCGTTTGCAGGTGGAACAGAAAATCAAGATCGTTGAGTGATTTTATATGACAAATTCTATGACGCAGGTGCAGAAGTACTTTTACAAAGAATATGAATGCAGAGATCCACCCGACAGAAAGACAATATCATGAATTGTTAGAAAATTTCAACCAAAAGGGAATGTAAGCAATCAACATAAGCCTCATAGTGGTATACGACGATCCACAAGAACTGTGCAACACGTAAATATGGTTCATGAAATTATTGTGCACAGTCCGCAGAAGTCAATTCAACGTTTGTCAGCAGAAGTAGGTAATTCACAAACATCTGTGCATCGTGCACTTTGTACCGAATTAAACCTTTTTCCCTACAAAATTTATTCACAAGCTTCAGTGACTAATGTTCAAAAACAAAACCGAATGGAATTCCAACATGGATGTTATCAAAGCTAGAAGAGGATCCTGAGTTTCTGGAACACATCCACTTCACTGACGAGTGTTATGTACATCTGTCTATCATGCAGTGGTTCCCAACCTCGGGTTGCGACCCAAATCAGGGTTGCCGGAGCCCTCAAGTAGGGTCGCGAAGAGTCACTATATTCACTATTTCTTAATTCAATTTATATTTATATACATATTTAAATTTTATCATAAGCCTGAAGGTCCGGAGGTCCTGTTGGTGGCCAATTTAGGGTCGCAACAAAAAAAGGTTGGGAACCACTGGGCTAAGAAGATTAATCTTTGTTACTGGGGAAGGTATGATGGCGCTCCAATAGAGCTTCCAAGTAGTGTTACTAAACTCAACATTTGGATTGTTGGGTGGTATGTCATATGGTGTAATACTTCTTTGAGAATGAAACTGAAAAAAGTAGTAATGGTAACGCGAAATTCATATTGCCAGATGCTACAAGATTTCTATTTGCCACAATTAATTAGTTTGTTCCGTAAAAGAAATAACTGTATTACCCCAGATTCACAGTGGTTTCAGCAAGATGGAGTAGCTCCCCACTCTGCTTGTGAAATTCGCAACTTCTTGAGGAAGCTTTTTCCGGGCGACTAATCTCCCTTCATAAGCCAGTGGAATGGCCCTCCATACTCACCTGACCTCACGTCCCATGACTTTTTTGTGGGGTTACATAAAAGACAGGACCTATTCTACCAAACCTAAGACACTTGAAGACTTAAAAAATAAAGTCTATGAGCTAATCAACAACATCCTATCTGAGCTTTTTCCAAAAATTATGTCAAAAATTTGTGCAAGTTTCAATATTGTGCTAGAAAAAATAGCGATTGCACTGAACATGATTTTTTAATTAAGATTGATAAACTCCTATATTTTATGTGTCTATTGCATTTGCCTTTGTGTCTAGATGGCTTTTTTTAGCTTAGGAAATTTGTTTAGAAATAGGAACATTTTGGGGGAACACCTGCCTCTCTCTCTCTCTCTCTCTCTCTCTCTCTCTCTCTCTCTCTCTCTCTCTCTCTCTCCATATATATATTTTAAACATCTGACAGTTTAAAATGTTTGTATTTTTCATTAACTGATATAAAAGCATGGAATTTTTATTGCACCTTCTCTCCACATGGGGAAATAGTCCCCTTACTGCAAAACATGCTCTATGTGATGCCCTTTCAGCTTATTAACTCTATGCACACGACAAAGTATCTGTTGAAATGTGAGAAATTTCTTGTTCATTTGATATTTGATGCTTTCAATTCTTCCACGTGAGGTTGGGAACCACTGCTTTAACCCTTTAAGGACTGAAGATGCCAATTGCTAACGTTTCAAATACACGCATTCATAACTTAACCCTACAAAAAATTCAGGGCTTAAAGGGTTAAGGGAATCCTCAAGTCATTATTTGCTTATTTTTTGTCAAACTTTTGTTTGTAAATAAAATTCTATTTTTACTGGTAAAAGTAAGCTACATTTGCTTTGAATCATCGCATCCGGTAGGGAAACTTGCTTACTTTTTACCAATATGCTATTTGGAACTGTTTTGGGATTTGTTCCTCATACCTTCAGTCGAAAATGGAACGAGGAATTCCTCTAAACCAGAGGTTCTGAAACTGGGGGTAATTACCCCCAAGGGGGTAATTTGGGTATTTCCTGGGGTAATGGAGCAATTCTTAATATGGTAAAAATACAACTTGTAGCTAAAAAACAGTTGCACCCATCACATTAAAGGTAATTTCAGCTATTTTCAGTAATTAATCTTTCCACTTTCTTTACAACTTCGGCACTGCAAGTTTGTGTGGGGTAATGAGATTAGTTGAGATCAGGAAAAGGGGTAACGGGATCAAAAAGTTTAAGAACCACTGCTCTAAACGATAGTAACAAAGAATGTGTGTCCCAAAAGCGTTCACACTTTTAACGGAATTTCAAAAAAGATACGCCATTTGGAACAGGAATTCTACAAAATATGCAATATGCATATATTATATATTAGACACTTCGCAATGATATATTACGATGTATCGACTTGTTTCTCGTTCGAAACAATCAAGAGGCATTAAAAGGTTTATAAAGTAAGATATTAAAAACTTCACAAGGATGACTCCACTTCGTTTTGCGCACAACCCGTGTTTGTTAACTTTTTGCCTGAAAAACTAAAATAAAGTTTGTGTTCTTGGCCTAGACTTGAAATAAGTATAAAGTTTTAATAACTCATCATCTGCTACTGTCACTTGAATTCGTTCGCTAGTAAGAAAAATCAGAGGTTCGAACACTTTAAAAGGAATTCGGTGTTTGGTCACATCTTTGAAATAGTAACTCGAAATATGAAATAACTATTCGATATTTCAAACAATAGTGACAATTTGGAAACCGTCAGTTGATAAATTATTCATTTAACTTCTACTTCTTAAACGTCTCAAGTGAATTGCCATGAGAAATTCAATACGTATATCGGACATCTAACTTCAACTTGATTATTCCAGTGTATGCATTCGCAGTGCATTATAAAACGTTTGGGATGCCTTTCATCTGTGACAGTTTAGTGAGAAATAAGTATAGGATGGTTCTAATTAACGAGAGTCACAGGCTTGCATTATATTATCGTATTAGCATGTAGGAGTATCACCAAGGTTAAGTTAAATTATCCCTTCCTATAGAGCCTGTTTGGCCTAGAATACGACTGCTTTACTATTTTAATTTCAGAGTAGCGTAATTGCCTTTTGTTTGTGGGTCTAGTCTACTAAATCGATTTGGTCCTACAGGTAATCTTGGAAAGGATATTTTTTACGTAATATTGTTTAATTTTCCTCTTTATACCGATTCCTGGATTTGCGCATTTATCCAAGAATTTCATTAGATGCTTCATTAGATGGTTTTTTTTTAAATATTTGAGATAGTAATTTCAAACATCTAAAAACTTTGTACAATTTAAATGATTCAAGAATCTAAATGGAACATCTTAAATGTAAGATGAACGAAACGCCACAAATTTGGGAGAATAAAACACTAAACAAAATATCGAATTTCTTTTACGGTGTAAAAAAGACAGAACTATATAAGAATTATGTATTCAGCAAATGTATTTATGAGTCATGCACCGTCTTTCTTATTTTCTATCTTTATGGCCGCAAAGTCCCATAAAATAGGGTAAGTCTGAAAAGCTTTAATTAAAGCCATAACCTTCTCTTGTGACCATTCCATTTCGCACAATATCTTTCCATTTCGGTGCAGTCTGCAGTAAAACACATTTGCCGACGTACGAACAAATGGTTGGCCGAGCGATCCAATTTTTCTCATCTGAAATAATGTATGAATACGCATGAAATGTCTGTGGACAAAATTCTTAAACTCAATAACTGTCTGCAGACTCGTATCTCCAGATGCAAATGGAGACAAAAGTTTTTAGTGAGGACGTACAGTTGCCCGCATATGTAATGTTCCTCGCCTCACAGGCGACTCCGTACATGTGGCAACGCCGCAGTGATAGTCAAGGTACCCCAACTGGGGTAAGGTCGGGTGGAGGTGGGACAACCGAGTCCAACAACATATAAGTTATAAC